>JBBDGP010003940.1:0-351106 GCA_037952835.1 Lithobates septentrionalis | reverse complement strand
GGGTCTCTGGTCAGGTTGAGGTGGGGTGTCTGGTCAGGTTGCGGTGGGGTGTCTGGTCAGGTTGCGGTGGGGTCTCTGGTCAGGTTGCGGTGGGGTCTCTGGTCAGGTTGCGGTGGTGTGTCTGGTCAGGTTGCGGTGGTGTGTCTGGTCAGGTTGCGGTGGGGTGTCTGGTCAGGTTGCGGTGGGGTCTCTGGTCAGGTTGCGGTGGGGTGTCTGGTCAGGTTGCGGTGGGGTGTCTGGTCAGGTTGAGGTGGGTCTCTGGTCAGGTTGAGGTGGGGTCTCTGGTCAGGTTGCGGTGGGGTGTCTGGTCAGGTTGCGGTGGGGTGTCTGGTCAGGTTGAGGTGGGGTGTCTGATCAGGTTGAGGTGGGGTGTCTGGACAGGTTGAGGTGGGGTGTCTGGTCAGGTTGAGGTGGGTGTCTGATCAGGTTGAGGTGGGGTCTCTGGTCAGGTTGCGGTGGGGTGTCTGGTCAGGTTGCGGTGGGGTGTCTGGTCAGGTTGAGGTGGGGTGTCTGGTCAGGTTGCGGTGGGGTGTCTGGTCAGGTTGCGGTGGGGTGTCTGGTCAGGTTGCGGTGGGGTGTCTGGTCAGGTTGCGGTGGGTGTCTGGTCAGGTTGAGGTGGGGTGTCTGGTCAGGCTGCGGTGGGGTCTCTGGTCAGGTTGCGGTGGGGTGTCTGGTCAGGTTGCGGTGGGGTCTCTGGTCAGGTTGCGGTGGGGTGTCTGGTCAGGTTGGGAGGGTCTCTGGTCAGGTTGCGGGGGTCCCCGGCGTCTTGTGTGTCTTCAGATTAAACCCAACAAAATTCTCCCTTACTGGAGGTTACCAGTTCTTAGATGTGGTGGCTGCATTAGTTTTCCTCTTTCCGGCTTCCTGTCCTGCGGTGACAAGACTCACCCATTATAATGTATTTATGGAGGAACATTGTAGTCCCAGGACAGGACCACAGGCCACCTCCCTGCTTTCCTCTTCTCTGTGACGCAGGAGGGAGGGGTCCTGTAGTCTGCAGAGAGCACTGGGCAGGACTGACTGCACTGCCTGAGGCTTTAGTGCAGCAGAAGCAGAGAGCGCAGGAAGTTATCAGCTCACACGATTTCTGGCGGGATCTACAGGGATTGTCAGACAGATATTAGAGAACACTTTCAAGAAGATATTTAAAGAGTAACTCCACTTCTGTTAAGAAGAAATCACCCCCCTCTGAGTGGTCCATGTACATTGCAGGGATCAGTGCCGGGACAAAGTTCATCCAGGGCAAAGATGGCGAATTGCAACCCCCCCCCCCCACTGCTAGGTGTAGTCCCCAGTAGAGCCCCCCCTTATATCAAGTGACCCCATGCTCCTGAGTTGTTGCCCTCCCCCCACTGCCAGGTGTAGTCCCCAGTAGAGTGCCCTTTTACATAAGGTGTCCCCAATAGAGTCCCCCTTTGCATTAGGTGTCCCTATGCTCCCTAGTTGTTGCCCCCCCCCCCCCCCCCACTACCAGGTGTAGTCCCCAGTAGAGCCCCCTTTTACATCAGGTGTCCTCATGCTCCCGAGTTGTTGCCCTCCCCCTTTCCCCCTTGTACTGAGAGATCAATACAGCGTCTCCTTCCTCTCTCCGGTCATGTGGCAACTTTGTAAATGTCACAGCTAAGACTGATACAATGTGTCACTTGTGAAAAGGGGGCCAGAGCACCACCTTCTGGACTGATAGAGGACTGCAGACAACAGGAATAAGAAAATATGTATTTGTTTTAAACGTGTTTTTTCATATTTTATTTCTGTTGTCTGCAGTCCAGAAGGTGGTGCTCTGGTCCCCCATTCACAAACCTAATGGGGTATCAGAGCAGAGACACTTTTTTCTTTATGATGCAGGTTTCAAAGAGAGCCTAAAAGCATGCTGCTGTGCTGCCTCTTTAGCCAACTCACGGTGCTCTGGGAATCCTTTATGATAATGTTGGTTTGCGTTATTTTAGTAACAATATTGTATTGTGACTTTTTTTTATTTACTTTTAAAATGAATTTGTTTTCCCCTTTGTCTGACTGGAACCTGAATCATAAAGAATAGGTGTCTGCCCTGATATCTGCTGACAGCCTAGACTGTTACAATGCGGGAGATTTACTAAAACTGGAGAGTACAACATCTGGTGCGGCTGTGCATGGCAGCCAATCGACTTCTACAGTGCATTCTGAATGTATTCACAGTGCTTCACTTTTTCCACATTTTGTTGTTACAGCCTTATTCCAAGATTGATTAAATTCGTTATTTTCCTCAAAATTCTACAAACCATCCCCCATAGTGACAACGTGAAAGAAGTTTGTTAGAAATCTCTGCAAATTTAATAAGAATAAAAAAATTACATTAGTATCACAGGCTCCTCCCATGTACATAAGTATCACAGGCTCCTCCCATGTACATAAGTATCACAGGCTCCTCCCATGTACATAAGTATCACAGGCTCCTCCCATGTACATAAGTATCACAGGCTCCTCCCATGTACATAAGTATCACAGGCTCCTCCCATGTACATAAGTATCACAGGCTCCTCCCATGTACATAAGTATCACAGGCTCCTCCCATGTACATAAGTATCACAGGCTCCTCCCATGTACATAAGTATCACAGGCTCCTCCCATGTACATAAGTATCACAGGCTCCTCCCATGTACATAAGTATCACAGGCTTCTCCCATGTACATAAGTATCACAGGCTCCTCCCATGTACATAAGTATCACAGGCTCCTCCCATGTACATAAGTATCACAGGCTCCTCCCATGTACATAAGTATCACAGGCTCCTCCCATGTACATAAGTATCACAGGCTCCTCCCATGTACATAAGTATCACAGGCTCCTCCCATGTACATAAGTATCACAGGCTCCTCCCATGTACATAGGTTTCACAGGCTCCTCCCATGTACATAGGTTTCACAGGCTCCTCCCATGTACATAGGTTTCACAGGCTCCTCCCATGTACATAGGTTTCACAGGCTCCTCCCATGTACATAGGTTTCACAGGCTCCTCCCATGTACATAGGTTTCACAGGCTCCTCCCATGTACATAGGTTTCACAGGCTCCTCCCATGTACATAGGTTTCACAGGCTCCTCCCATGTACATAAGTATCACAGGCCCCTCCCATGTACAGAAACATTTCTGCAGCATTGAAGGACCCAATGAGCACAGTGGCCTCCATCACCCATAAATGGAAGAAGTTTGGAACCACCAGGACTCTTCCTAGAGCGGGCCTCCCGACAAAACTGATCGATCGGGGGAGAAGGGCCTTAGTCAGGGAGGTGACTAAGAACCCGATGGTCACTCTGACAGAGCTCCAGAGTTTCTCTGCGGAGAGAGGAGAACCATCCAGAAGAACAACCATCTCTGCAGCACTGCACTAATCAGGCCTGTATAGTAGAGTGACCAGACGGAAGCCATTCATCAGTAAAAGGCACAGGACAGCCCATCTGGAGTTTGCCAAAAGGCACCTGAAGGACTCTCAGACCATGAGAAACAAAATTCTCTGGTCTGGTGAAAAGATTGAACTCTTTGGCCTGAATTGCAAGTTTCATGTCTGGAGGAAACCAGACACCGCTCATCACCTGGCCATTACCATCCCTATAGTGAAGCATGGTGGTGGCAGCATTATGCTGTGGGGGTGTTTTTCAGCGGCAGGAATTGGGAGACTAGTCAGGATGGAGGGAAAGATGAATGCAGCAATGCACAGAGACATCCTTGATGAAAACCTGCTCCAGAGCGCTCCGGACCTCAGACTGGGGCGAAGGTTCATCTTCCAACAGGACAATGACCCTAAGCACACAGCCAAGATAACAAAGGAGTGGCTACGGGACAACTCCGTCAATGTCCTTGAGTGGCCCAGCCAGAGCCCAGACTTGAACCCGATTGAACATCTCTGGAGAGATCTGAAAATGGCTGTGCACCGACGATCCTCATCCAACCTGATGGAGCTTGAGAGGTCCTACAAAGAAGAATGGGAGAAACTGCCCAAAAATAGGTGTGCCAAGCTTGTGGCATCATACTCAACAAGACTTGAGGCTGTAATTGGTGCCAAAGGAGCTTCACTAAAGTATTGAGCAAAGGCTGTGATACTTATGTACATGGGAGGAGTCTGTGATACTTCTGTACATAGGAGGAGCCTGTGATACTTATGTACATGGGAGGAGCCTGTGATACTTATGTACATGGGAGGAGCCAGTGATACTTGTGTACATGGGAGGAGCCTGTGATACTTATGTACATGGGAGGAGCCTGCAATACTTATGTACATGGGAGGAGCCTGTGATACTTATGTACATGGGAGGAGCCAGTGATACTTGTGTACACGGGAGGAGCCTGTGATACTTATGTACATGGGAGGAGCCTGCGATACTTATGTACATGGGAGGAGCCTGTGATACTTCTGTACATAGGAGGAGCCTGTGATACTTATGTACATAGGAGGAGCCTGTGATACTTATGTACATGGGAGGAGCCTGTGATACTTTTGTACATGGGAGGAGCCTGTGATACTGATGTACATGGGAGGAGCCTGTGATACTTATGTACATGGGAGGAGCCTGTGATACTTATGTACATGGGAGGAGCCTGTGATACTTATGTACATGGGAGGAGCCTGTGATACTTATGTACATGGGAGGAGCCAGTGATACTTGTGTACACGGGAGGAGCCTGTGATACTTATGTACATGGGAGGAGCCTGCGATACTTATGTACATGGGAGGAGCCTGTGATACTTATGTACATGGGAGGAGCCAGTGATACTTGTGTACATGGGAGGAGCCTGTGATACTTATGTACATGGGAGGAGCCTGCGATACTTATGTACATGGGAGGAGCCTGCGATACTTATGTACATGGGAGGAGCCTGTGATACTTCTGTACATGGGAGGAGCCTGCGATACTTATGTACATGGGAGGAGCCTGTGATACTTGTGTACATGGGAGGAGCCTGTGATACCTATGTACATGGGAGGAGTCTGTGATAGTTCTGTACATGGGAGGAGTCTGCAATAGTTCTGTACATGGGAGGAGTCTGTGATACTTATGTACATGGGAGGAGTCTGTGATACTTATGTACATGGGAGGAGTCTGTGATACTTCTGTACATAGGAGGAGCCTGTGATACTTGTGTACATGGGAGGAGCCTGTGATACTTATGTACATGGGAGGAGCCTGTGATACTTATGTACATGGGAGGAGCCTGTGATACTTATGTACATGGGAGGAGCCTGTGATACTTATGTACATGGGAGGAGCCAGTGATACTTGTGTACATGGGAGGAGCCTGTGATACTTATGTACATGGGAGGAGCCTGCAATACTTATGTACATGGGAGGAGCCTGTGATACTTATGTACATGGGAGGAGCCAGTGATACTTGTGTACACGGGAGGAGCCTGTGATACTTATGTACATGGGAGGAGCCTGCGATACTTATGTACATGGGAGGAGCCTGTGATACTTCTGTACATGGGAGGAGTCTGTGATACTTGTGTACATGGGAGGAGTCTGTGATACTTGTGTACATGGGAGGAGTCTGTGATACTTGTGTACATGGGAGGAGTCTGTGATACTTGTGTACATGGAGGAGTCTGTGATACTTGTGTACATGGGAGGAGTCTGTGATACTTGTGTACATGGGAGGAGTCTGTGATACTTGTGTACATGGGAGGAGTCTGTGATACTTGTGTACATGGGAGCAGTCTGTGATACTTATGTATATGGGAGGAGTCTGTGATACTTATGTACATGGAGGAGTCTGTGATACTTGTGTACATGGGAGGAGCCTGTGATACTTGTGTACATGGGAGGAGTCTGTGATACTTGTGTACATGGGAGGAGTCTGTGATACTTGTGTACATGGGAGGAGTCTGTGATACTTGTGTACATGGGAGGAGCCTGTGATACTTGTGTACATGGGAGGAGTTTGTGATACTTGTGTACATGGGAGGAGTCTGTGATACTTATGTACATGGGAGGAGTCTGTGATACTTATGTACATGGGAGGAGTCTGTGATACTTCTGTACATAGGAGGAGCCTGTGATACTTATGTACATGGGAGGAGCCTGTGATACTTATGTACATGGGAGGAGCCTGTGATACTTGTGTACATGGGAGGAGCCTGTGATACTTATGTACATGGGAGGAGCCTGCAATACTTATGTACATGGGAGGAGCCTGTGATACTTATGTACATGGGAGGAGTCTGTGATACTTATGTACATGGGATTTTTTTTCCTTTTTCATTTTTAATAAACTTGTAAAGATTTCAAACAAACTTCTCTCACGTTGTCATTATGGGGGATTGTTTGTAGAATTTTGAGGAAAATAATGAATTGAATCCATTTTGGAATAAGGCTATAACATAACAAAATGTGGAAAAAGTGAAGTGCTGTGAAGTGTGATATGGATGAACTGTATCTGCAGCTTCTTCAATTAAGCTTTGACAAAAAAAAACCTGGAAGCTGATTGGTTTCTATACAGAGTTGCACCAGATTTTGCGCTCTCCGGTTTGCAGCATGCTTTTAGGCTCCCTTTGTCTACATGAATCCGGCATCATAAAGAAAAAGGTGTCTCTGCTCTGATACCTCATTAGGTTTTGTGAATGGCAAAGCTAAGAATGTTACAATGTGTCACATGTGAAAAGGGGGACCAGAGCACCACCTTCTGGCCTGATAGAAGACTGCATATAACAAAATATAAGAAAATATGTAAAAAACACATTACCTTTAAAATGTAATTACAGAGTCAAAATACAATCTGGTTACTAAAATTGCACATTGTGATCATTGTGTGTTTGTAGGTCATTGTTGAGGGTCCCTCAGGCCGCCGGTCATTGGCGGGATACGCTCTGCCGTCCTGTATATGAGCCGCCATGTTGATCGGTACGCACCAATCAGAGAGGAGACAATTGCGGCAAATCCGTCCTGCGATATAAAATCTTCTCCGGTCTGTAAAACGTGCGACAGCGAAGTGATGAATTCTCGTCAGACGTTCTGCAGACGTCAGCTCGCCCCCATCCCCCACCCCCACACCCCCTCCCCCGCTAATAACTTATAGTTTTCCATTAGAGGACGTTTCAAGCCTCTTTAATTTCGGCTCCTAATCTCACCCTGTAAATCTTGATGGTTTTTAATTTTTCCAGCTGCCGGCGACAAGTAGTTACCATAAAAAATGAATTGCCCTGGCTCCGAGCCTCCTATCGCTGCCAGATCGTTTCACCGACGTGCGCTCTGTGAAATAAGTTGTTATCGGGTCAACAATGACTCCTTCATAAGCTTTATATGTCATCGGGGGTTATCTGATATTGTATAAGTGGAAAGGCGGGGGAGGGGTATATTCATGGGGGTTATCTGATATTGTATATTTGGAGGGGGGAGGGGTATATTCATGGGGGTTATCTGATATTGTATATTTGGAGGGGGGGAGGGGTATATTCATGGGGGTTATCTGATATTGTATATTTGGAGGGGGGGAGGGGTATATTCATGGGGGTTATCTGATATTGTATATTTGGAGGGGGAGGGGTATATTCATGGGGGTTATCTGATATTGTATATTTGGAGGGGGGGAGGGGTATATTCATGGGGGTTATCTGATATTGTATATTTGGAGGGGGGAGGGGTATATTCATTGGGGGTTATCTGATATTGTATATTTGGAGGGGGGAGGGGTATATTCATGGGGGTTATCTGATATTGTATATTTGGAGGGGGGAGGGGTATATTCATCGGGGATTATCTGATATTGTATATTTGGAAAGGCGGGGAGGGGGGTATATTTATGGGGGTTATGATGGTGTAAATGTGCGCTGGTTACAGTAGAATGAGACGCTTTCAGGTTCGATGTTCTATTTTTATTTTTTCTTAAAGAGGAACTGCACTCCGCTCACATAATTTGTAATAAAAACATCTTTGCCATTCTGAAGCTTCCCTCCAACCACTTTGCATATTATTTTATATATACTGGGATTCTGTACTTGCCTAATATGCCACAGAAATCTTCCTGCACTGAGTCTGGCTGCATCCATTGTAACTGTGGGCAGCTGAAGCTGTTGCCTGTTCACTTCCTGGATTTACACAGACACACAGAGGCACACCTCCAGCTCTCATTGGCCGTCTTATGTCTCACCCCCCCCCCCCCCCCTCCTGGCAAACTCTCAGGAGTGTAATAGAGAGGGAGCTGTGTATGATGTCATAAGCCTAGGCTAATGATTTGATTCCGGTTAGTAAAGTTCAAGAAAAGCCAAACATTGAATTTTCAGTCTAACATCATTCATGTCTCACTGGATGGAGTTTCCTAATACAAATCATTTTGGTGAATCTGTTACATAGTTTCTTATCTGAAGATCCCGCCCACAAATCGCGCTTCTTCCTGTTACCGGCTGCCAACGCCAAGCCAATGTCCTGCGATTGGCAGCAGTTTGAGCTTCTTCTTCATTTGACCGCTGGACTTCCTACGAGCTCAACTGAAGGCCGTCTTTGTCCCGCTGGAGCACCCGGGCAGGGGAGGCAATGAGACTGATGATGTCATAATCATTTCTCCTCCTGTAACCAGGCCTCCAGTATTAGACTGACTGCGCTGTGCAGCCTAGTGAAGCCTAATTGGGTGGCGCCACTGCACCCTCCCCCCGTCCTATGTGGAGTGTTACAGGAAGCTGATATAAAGTCTGATTTAGGTACATTTATAAGTCATGTTTCAAGAAATACATTTCAGTTCCTCTCTGGTGAATCGGTCAGATGGAAGCGTTTTTACTCTTAGTCTGGAATTTGGCTTTAAAGCAACATTGGAAAATAAAGCAAAGGTCAGCCATGAGGTCCCCGCGCCTTTTCCAACACCCCAGCTGCATTCACACCTGAGCGCAGCGTCTTTGAGCGATTTTTATTATGCGCAATTTTGGCGCGATTCTGTGCAACTTTGCGTGTTTGTATAACGCGTTTTTGGACTTTGCTGTTTTTTTATTAGCCAATAGAGAAAACTGTTATCTGTTGCATCATTTCTTGCCAGGTATTTCAGCTTTTTTTAGCTTTTCCATTAGATTTATTTCTTCTTTTATTATTATTCATTTATTATAATGTTTTTTCATTAGGGTAAGGGGTTCCAGTTCAGTTTAGGTTTAGATTAGGATTAGGGGTTGGGGTTAGGTTTAGGGTTATTTATTATTATTATTTTATTTTTATGTTATTTATTATTAAACGATTAATAATAACTAAATAGTTGTAAAATAAATACACAAATAAATACAAATCATACATAAAAAAAATAAATTCAATAAATTAATGCTAAATAACAAATAATTAACCCTTAACTTTAACCTTTACCCCTTTTAAAAAAAAAATAATAATAATTAAGTAAACACCCTAACACAGAATGTATTATTATTAATATATTATTATTAATAATGTATTTTTTTGTTCGAGTCTGGGTGGTGTTGTATTTTTATTATTTTTATTATTGTATTTAATATTTTTTAAGGCTAATTATTATTTATTAATGTATTACATATTATTTATGTATTGTTACTTATTTATGATGATTTTTAGTTATTTGTGTATTTATTTTACATTTATTTATTCATAAATTACTATTTGTATTTTTTACTTTTTGTCATGTGAGCAGAAAATCGCACAGAAATGCCCAAATCTGCCCGATTTGAGCGACAAAAAAAAAGCTCCAGAACTTGTTTGGCTTCAGGCGTTTTGGAGTGGAGATTTGAACCGTCTCCATAAAGAATCATTGATTTTTATTTTTTCCCCTCAAGCTTCAAGCTCCAAAACGCTCTGGTGTAAATAATTGAGTAAAAAAAAAATAACAAAGGTTGCACACGCCAATTCCAAGGCAGCAGCAAAAATTAAATGTAGAGTCCTATGGCGATTGGCTGCATTTTCAAGTATGAAACAAATTAGAGAAGTCATTTATTTATTAATGACATTGTTTGTAATTAATCCTCTCTCTGCACTATTCAAATAAATCACCAAGAATATCGTAAAAAACAAAAAAAAACAAACCTCTAGTAGCTGCTGTGTTGTTATCAGTATACTTCACTTCATTTGTTTATTTGCATATTTTGTTTATAGTTTTAATTTACAATTTAATGTTTTTTTACTTGTAAGGCCGTCCCTGTCCTGCTGAAGCAGACATGGGCAGGGACTGCAGTCTGTCTCTGGAGCCTGGTAAGGAACGCTGCGATTCCTGAGCATGGGGAACACTATACCCTACTTCCTGAATTCAGCAACCAATCGCCTCCATTTAGAAGTGTAACTAGAACCTTCAGGGCCCCAGTGCAAGGACCTCCCCATGGTGGTGGAATGCCAGGGCCCGGTTGCCAGTGCGACCTTGGCAGTTCCACCAGTGGTGTTAGTTTTTTGTGGGGTTTTTTTTTTTTTTTTTCATATTTTTTTTTTTAACCATTTTATTTATTTTTACAATTTTATTATAGATGTCTTTTTTTAAAATTTTTTTTGGAGCCCCGTTAGGGAGGGGGGGTGTGGGGGGCTTTTGGTGAGATATCAGGGGTCTAAACAGACCTCTGATGTTTTGTCTTGGAGGTTGGGTTCACACTGATTTCCCTGCATCCAATTCTCATGACAGGAGATTCTGACCGGCTCTCAATGGAGCCGGGTTCACACAGCTCCGTAGCGGCCGCGGGGCGGATCGCAGAAGGGTCCTTCCTGCACGTCTTTGGCTTTGTTTTTAGGTCAGAATTCAGGCAAAAATTTGGGCCCGATTCTTCCCTGAAACAGAGAACAGGGACGCACTGGACCCCCTGCTTTGAGCCGCACCTGAAGACAGTGTGAACCCAGCCTTAGAGATTGAGGACGCAGCCCTCGGTCTCTATATCTGCAGCTTCAGCTGCACAGATTGAATGGACAGGAATAGCTCTGTACAGAGGCTTCACCTTCATTCACAAATGGGGAAGCATAGGAAACACCGTTTACTATGCCTCAGCTATGAATGGACACAGTCTGTGATTGGTACCGATCACTGACTCTGTTCATTAAGACAGCTTAAAGGCTACAGAAAGAAAATGGTGGGGATCGGTTCCTCTTTATGCCCCCCCCCTTGCCACTCCTATCCAGGTGTACAGGGGGCCTCATGGAGGCCGGGTTGCAATTGCGACCCCCTGTACGTACGCCCCTGCCCCCGTTTCCCAATACATACACATAAAGGGAAGGAGAGCCCTTTGAATATCACATTTTGGTGGTTTTCTTTAGTGATCTGGCCTGGGGCATTTGCCATTTTGGTCATTTATTAAATATCCTGCTTATGGGAGTCAACATATGTCTAGGATGGTCATGTATGGGGGACACAATGATGTGTACCCCTGTATATTACCTGCTATTTATCATATAAATGACCTAATCAGACCCCAGAGACCATTCAATAATTGCATATCCATAATTCCCAGAATGCAGCCGAGGTGTCGGAGTTCTGATCAATCGTTTTGGAATTGCTGTCTACTAAATGTGAGAAGAATTCATACAATGAGCTTTTGTGACCATCATTTCAGGTCATATCTGGTAATACCGAGTTCCTCCAGAATTCTTTATTCTTTTTGTATGATATGTAATTTGATTTCTTTAGTATTTTCCTTGTTTTTTGAGTACCCATCGTTTGTTCTTGGCTGACCTTCTTTTTGGGAAGTATTTCATGGATGACGTTTCTGGTCTCTTGCAGTTGTCGGGAGGCTGTGAACTCACCACGGTGCTCCAGGATTTTGTCGCCATCCACAGCAATGAGCTGAGCATCCAGGTGGGTCAGACGGTGGAGCTGCTGGAGAAGCCGAGCGACCGTCCTGGATGGTGTTTGGTGAAGACGACGGAACGGAGCCCCCCGCAGGAAGGCCTGGTGCCCAGCAGTGCCCTGTGCATCTCCCACTCCCGGAGCAGCGTGGAGATGGAGTGCTTCTTCCCATCAGGAAAAGGTAGGAGCCGTTCTGGGTTCTGGTGACGCTCTGTTCTGCTGAACCCCAAAGTGATTCTGTCCTTGATATGCAATATGGAGGAATGGTTGGTTTTTGTGAGACACGTGTCCCGTTAGTATACAAGAGTGATATATCACTGCTTTATAAATAACTTTTTTTTTTTTGTGACCTATTCCTACATCCTCAAAACTGGTGGCAAGTGTTAGGTGGGAGCAACAGGTGCACTTTATGGGCAAATTTTTGTGTACCCTGACCATCAACACCTATGTGAACTTGTCTGGACCTCTTGTGTGAAAACCATGGCTACTAATATGAAGTTGACCCCAACATCCCTCACCACCTACCATGACCATTATTATGGAGTTGACGCCCAACATCACCACCATTGCGGCTATTGATATGGCACCATATATCCCCCCCTCCCACCATCACCACCATCAACATAGCCATTAATATGCAGTTGACCCCCATCATCCCTCCATCACCACGACAGCCATTAATATGGGGTTGAAACCCAACACCCCCATTATCACCACCGCTATTATGGGGTTGACACCCAATGTTCTTCCACCGTCACCACCACGGCCATTAATCTTCCACCATCACCACCACCACCACAGTCATTAATATGGAGTTGACCCCCAACATCCTCCCCACCATGGCCATTAATGTAGGGTTGCCCCCCAACATCTCCTCACCACCACTACCACGACCACCGCAGTCATTAATATGGGGTTGATGCTCTATATCCCCCCTCACCAACATAATCCATCAAGATGGTCATTAATATTCAGTTGACCCCCAACACCCCCCACCACCACCACCACCACCACCATGGCCATTAATATAGAGTGAACCCCCCCCCCCCCCACTAATATGGGGTTGACACCAAATATCCCCTCACCATCACTACCACCACCATGGCCATTAATATGGAGTTGACACCCAATATCCCCCCCACCATCACAACCAGTAATATAGAATTGATCCCCAACACCCCCCCCCACCACCACCACCATCATAGCCATTAATATAGGGTTGACCCCAAACATCAAATCCACTATCACCACTACCACTGTGGTTGTGGTACTCGGGCACAACACAAGTGGAAACAGATTTGAACGTGTAAAGTTTTCTTTGTTGGAAATAATAAAATCTGTAATAGATCGTTTCTCTGGGAGGGTCGTGTGATGGAAACCCATCCCCCCCCCCCTCACTTCTTACTGGCACACAGTGGACAGCTGCCAACAAAGGGTTAAATCTCTTGCTCATAGGGGTAGCTGAGTGCTGACAGTTGATGATCTCCAGATTTCCAGGTAGAAGCACAGCTGTGATGGTTAATTGCAGCTGATGGTCTCCAGACTTCCAGGTAGCGGCACATCATTAATTGTGGGTGTTGTTCGCCAGACCTCCAGGTAGCGGCACAGCTGTGATCGTTAATTGCAGGTGATGTTCGCCAGACCTCCAGGTAGGGGCGCAGATGTGATTTACTATCAGTGTATAAGAATTGCACTATAATTCTCACTCTGGTGATTGTGGGAGGGGGAGATCTGGGAATGATCACCCCCCCCCCCCCCCCCCCCAGTAGTAGTTTTTATATTGCAGCAGTTTGTCTTGCTGCAGTGGAGTGTCTATGAGCTCTGATGGCCACTAGGTGGCGCTCTCCTCCCATTGTTCACATTGCTGTAAATTGTTACTGTGATGAAGTGGAGAATTCTGGGAATTCTTGAATTATTTCTTCCTCTTTGCTGTCTTCAGAAATCCTTCAGAGGCGTCAGAGAGAGGGCGGCGATGTGTTTGTATTACACACCGGCAATGACAGACTTGTGTGATTCTATGGGGTAGAACAACAGGGACAGGGATCCAGAGCCCCCAAATTGCACCCTCCCTCAAGAGCATTATGTGTCACCAAAAATCCCCCCCCCACAAGAGAATTGAGCGCTAATTGGCATGCTAAGTGCAAATCCCCCCATTCCACTTTATGCTCCCAGCACATTCTCTACCCCCCCCCCCCCCCCAAAAAAAAAAATTCCCCTTTCTAGCACAAATCCTCTACCCCCTAATCCCCCATTCTAGCACAAATCCCCCCCCCACCCCCCCAAATTTCCCCTCCTAGAACAATTCTTACCTCCTGCTGCCCCCCCAATTACCCCTCTCAACACAAATCCCCCCCCCCCCCATCTCCTTGTGGTGCCCCCATACCTCACATGATACCACAGAGCCCAGGGCAGGCGCCCCTTGTCCCGGCCCTGGGTAGAACCCTCTCTATGGCAGACCAATAAAGGGTCCCCAGCGCTGGACCCGTCCATGACTGGGAAATCCTTACCACTCCCATCTGTGCCGCTATGTTGGTGGATGGAAAGTGGCCTTTTCGATAACCCATAGAAAGGACCCAACCACTCATATATACATGTAGCACCTGCTAGCATATTGTCATTGCAGCATCGCTGGCCCTGCTCCCGGGGTCTCTGGGTTTTGGCCTTTGTGTTCCCTAAGAGGTCAAATTCTTTTTCTTTTTCATTCAAAATGTTATCAAAGGAAATAAGAGATTTCAGAGATGAAGGATAAAAACCGCCTGTGTATGAAACAAAAAAAAACAAAACGTACATTGCATGTGTACAGAGTTTATATACACTATATTACCAAAAGTATTGGGACGCCTGCCTTTACACGCACATGAACTTTAATGACATCCCAGTCTTAGTCCGTAGGGTTCAATATTGAGTTGGCTCCGCCCTTTGCTGCTATAACAGCTTCAACTCTTCTGGGAAGGCCGTCCACAAGGTTTAGGAGGGTGTCTATGGGAATGTTTGATCATTCTTCCAGAAGAGCATTTGTGAGGTCAGGCACTGATGTTGGACGAGAAGGCCTGGCTCACAGTCTCCGCTCTAATTCATCCCAAAGGTGTTCTATCGGGTTGTCAGGCCAGTCAAGTTCGTCCACCCCAAACTCGCTCCTCCATGTCTTTATGGACCTTGCTTTGTGCACTGCTCCGAATCATTTGGTGGAGGGGGGATTATGGTGTGGGGGGGTTGTTTTTTGGGGGTTGGACTTGGCCCCTTAGTTCCAGTGAAGGGAACTCTTAAGGCGTCAGCATACCAAGACATTTTGGACAATTTCATGCTCCCAACTTTGTGGGAACAGTTTGGGGACGGCCCCTTCCTGTTCCAACATGACTGCGCACCAGTGTACAAAGCAAGGTCCATAAAGACACGGATGAGCGAGTTTGGGGTGGATGAACCTGATTGGCCTGTACAGAGTCCTGACCTCAACCCAATAGAACACCTTTGGGATGCATTATAGCAGAGACTGCGAGCCAGGCCTTCTCGTCCAACATCAGTGCCTGACCCCACAAATGTGCTTCTGGAAGAATAAAACAATTCCGCACAGAAGAGTTGGGCCAAAATTGCTCCACAGCGATGTGAAAGGCTGATTGCCAGTTATTGCAAATGCTTGATTGCAGTTGTTGCCGCCAAGGGTGGCACAACCAGTTATTAGATTTAGGGGGGCAATTACTTTTTCACATAGGGCCAGGCAGGTCTGGACAGCTTTTTTGCCTTAATAAATTAAACCCTCATTTAAAAACTGCATTTTGTATTTACTCGGGTTATCTGTGTATTAATAACATTTTGTTTGATGATCTGAGTCATTTAAAGAGTGACAAATATGCAAAAAAATAAAAAATCTGAAAGGGGGCAAATACTTTTTCACAGCATTGTATATATATCTTTATATATCTATCTATCCATACACACCGTATATGTAGGTTGTAGATCGGGGAAGGCAACCTCAGAGATGGAGAGCTACCTGAACAATATAGTTACATAGTAGGTGAGGTTGAAAAAAGACACATCAAGTCCAACCTATGTGTGTGATTATGTGTCAGTATTACATTACATATCCCTGTATGTTGTGGTCATTCAGGTGATTATCTAATAGTTTCTTGAAGCTATCAATGCTCCCCGCTGAGACCACCGCCTGTGGAAGGGAATTCCACATCCTTGCCGCTCTTACAGTAAAGAACCCTCTACGTAGTTTAAGGTTAAACCTCTTTTCTTCTAATTTTAATGAGTGGCCACGAGTCTTATTAAACTGCCTTCCACGGAAACGTTTTCTCCCTATTGTGGGGTCACCAGTCCGGTATTTATATATTGTGGGGTCACCAGTCCGGTATTTATATATTGTGGGGTCACCAGTCCGGTATTTATATATTGTGGGGTCACCAGTCCGGTATTTGTATATTGTGGGGTCACCAGTCCGGTATTTATATATTGTGGGGTCACCAGTCCGGTATTTGTATATTGTGGGGTCACCAGTCCGGTATTTATATATTGTGGGGTCACCAGTCCGGTATTTATATATTGTGGGGTCACCAGTACGGTATTTATATATTGTGGGGTCACCAGTACGGTATTTATATATTGTGGGGTCACCAGTCCGGTATTTATATATTGTGGGGTCACCAGTCCGGTATTTATATATTGTGGGGTCACCAGTCCGGTATTTATATATTGTGGGGTCACCAGTCCGGTATTTATATATTGTGGGGTCACCAGTCCGGTATTTGTATATTGTGGGGTCACCAGTCCGGTATTTGTATATTGTGGGGTCACCAGTCCGGTATTTATATATTGTGGGGTCACCAGTCCGGTATTTGTATATTGTGGGGTCACCAGTCCGGTATTTATATATTGTGGGGTCACCAGTCCGGTATTTATATATTGTGGGGTCACCAGTACGGTATTTATATATTGTGGGGTCACCAGTCCGGTATTTATATATTGTGGGGTCACCAGTCCGGTATTTATATATTGTGGGGTCACCAGTCCGGTATTTATATATTGTGGGGTCACCAGTCCGGTATTTGTATATTGTGGGGTCACCAGTCCGGTATTTATACATTGAAATCATATCCCCTCTCAAGCGTCTCTTCTCCAGAGAGAATAAGTTCAGAGCTCGCAACATTTCATCATAACTAAGATCCTCCAGACCCTTTATTAGCTTTGTTGCCCTTCTTTGTACTCGCTCCATTTCCAGTACATCCTTCCTGAGGACTGGTGCCCAGAACTGGACAGCATACTCCAGGTGCGGCCGGACCAGAGTCTTGTAGAGCGGGAGAATTATCGTTTTATCTCTGGAGTTGATCCCCTTTTTATTGCCAATATTCTGTTTGCTTTGGCATAGAAGTAGAAGATCACCGGGCGCTGTGTCTCCTCCTCACACCTGATTTAATCATCGAAATGCTGTTCTACCGCATCGCAGTTCTTGGGTTTAAATCAGGTGGTGAGGAGGCAACATATCGCCTTCTTCTCACCACCTGTCAAATACACTCGGGTCACTTTTTAGAGGAGCAGTAGTGCCTCTTGCACTTATGAATGAGCCCTTAGTTGCATTCCAGCAGTGGCACCCATAGGGCTCATTCACATGTAAAGTTGGGGGGTGGTAAATCCCTGCAGTTAAGTTGTGATTTAGTGTGAAAGCCGCCCTGTACTATAATGCCCGGTGTATTTCTTCACACTGATCTGAAGATCTCTTCCTTCTGCTGGCACCACTCCGGAGACCGATAGCCGGGATAAGAGGTGGAGTGCAGTTGGCATCACTCCGCATGGGGCAGGAGCCGGCACTACAGAGGAGGCATCAGATCAGGTGGTCCCCGCTCCCTACTACACCTCGAAGTGGTCCCTCTGCATTGCATTCTGTTTGATGCTCTGGTATGGCGGGTCAGCAAACCCAGACCGCCATCTACCAACCTGTCCGCGATCTAAACGTCTGACCCCCGTTTATAGAGTGTAGGTATGTATATCTACTGTGTGTGTGTAAAAAAAAAAAAGAAAAAAAAAAGGGGTCCTAGTGCCTCGGCAGGCTGATCATGTGATCTCTGGCAAGCTTTGGTCATTGTGGGCGTTTAACGTCATTAGAGGCTGCAGAGAGGCCTATTCCTTTCAATTCATACAGACCCCGTCTGGGGGACTTGCTGTGAGATGATAGTAAAGTATCACAAATCTCTGCAGGAAGTGGAATATGAAAATATAAAGATTCGCCCCTCCCCCCCCCCCACAGATATAATCGCATGACGCCGCGCTCTCACAGGGTGACATTCCGCTTCCCGCATGCGATGATTTTATTTCACTTTCTCTGGATATTTGTATTTTTACTCGCAGTGCGACACCTGCCGCCTCCTGGAAAATTTCTCTCACATACTTCACATTCATCAGAGGGTTTTATCTCCTCGCCCAGCGATCAGCCGGATGGGTCAGTCATGCAGAAAATCGTCTAGTCAGTCTGGGCTGGTGAGATGGCGGTCTGACCCAGCGACTGAGCGCCAGGGGGTCCCACTCCGGAGGGGGGGGGGGAGGGGAGCGCAGCGCACTGAGCATTCTGGGGAGCCACAGGGACATGGTGGAGTCTCCTCACATACAGCCCGATAGATGGACCATATTGTCACCGGATTCACAGCTTGGCAGCAGCTCAATTGTACTATAGGAAGAAAATTCGTACTCCAATCCTCGGCCCCCGAGAGCAGCACAGGGGCCTAATGAAAGCTTGTATTTAAAGCAGAACTCTGAAAACAAAGACTTTCATGTAAATATATTCCTCATTAGCCATATAGGATATAAATCCATTTTGTCGGCACCAAATTCTGTTGCAAACCCAGATATTACCTTGTAAAAGTAGCAGTGACCTCATCACTGTGCTGTACATAGCCTGTGCGGAGAGCAGAGCTGTGGGAGGCTCCACCCACTACAGAAATCTACAGGAGGGGTGGAGATGAGACCAGTCCCCCTGCACAAGGAGAGAGAGCAGAGCTGTGGGAGGGGCCTAGCAGGGTCCACCTACTATATAAACCTACATGAGGGGGTGGAGACAAGACCAGTCCCCCTGCACAAGGACAGAGAGCAGAGCTGTGGGAGGGGCCTAGCAGGCTCCACCCACTACAGAAAACTACAGGAGGGGGTGGAGACGAGACCAGTCCCCCTGCACAAGGAGACAGAGCAGAGCTGTGGGAGGGGCCTAGCAGGCTCCACCTACTATATAAACCTACATGAGGGGGTGGAGACAAGACCAGTCCCCCTGCACAAGGAGAGAGAGCAGAGCTGTGGGAGGGGCCTAGCAGGCTCCACCCACTACAGAAAACTACAGGAGGGGGTGGAGACAAGACCAGTCCCCCTGCACAAGGAGAGAGATCAGCAGTGGGCGGTCTTTATTACAGGAAGTCTCACACTGGATTACTGTACAGATCTGGCCAAAATGTCTTGATGGGGTGGGTGTCAGTCTGGAGGAGTGGGCTTTCCTAGGCAGGCTGTTTTTGCACAGGCAACGCCCACATGTGATGCTGAGCCTCCAAGAACTGCAATCCAATGAATGAAAGGGACAGGCCAGGGACAGTCAGGCTGGGGAGGAAAGGGCTAGATGATGCTGGACGTCTTCAGCCAGAAAATGAGGCGGGCTTTGTCTGACTGCTGCAGCTTCTAATGCACATGGTGAGAAGCTCACAGTGTGCCGGTACACCTGTGCATGACTGAAGGGGAGGCCGACGGGAGGATTTAACATTCTATTGGGGAAGGGGGGGTGTGGCCAGTGCTTGACCCCTTGTATACTACGTCATAGAAATGGCAGATGAACCCCATCTGTGACCCGGCCGTGGACCCCACAATCCAATCCGTTCAGTTAATTTGGCCATTATGTTCCATATCTGGTAAATATAAAAGCGATTGTACAATCGGGTTGTAATGTGTGTGGGCAGCTTTGTTCTGTTCTATGGGATTACCACCACTGGGACAAATAGAACAATAGAGAGTGTCCCCGTCCTCTTCCTGAGACCTCCCCAAAGGTCCGGCCTCACACAGGACGTTCGAGGACCCCCCCCCCCCCCCCCCCCGCATGTCCTCATTCTCCATCGAGAAGGTGGCTGAGATCTGATCGGAATTCTGAAATCCACCAACAATTCCCCATCCAATCACTCAGTCTGGAGGTGAGTCCCAGGAAAGGTGTGGGGTGACCCCCCCCCCCCGGTCCTCGCTGAGTCAGATCGCCCCCCATCTTCTGTCCTGTATAGAGAAATTCTGCAGAAGTGCTCAGACCCACCATGGCCCCTCCCTGCGTTTCCTCCAATCTGCTGACTTCTGGGTCAAGGTGACAGAAGTATCGCCCGCCTCTGCCTGCAGCTGACTTGTAGAGATAGCGGGGTGGATTTTGGCGCGAGGTTGAGAAGTTTCCGCACGCAATGATCTGTATTTGGTACAGGAGGGAATTTCCATTCCTCTGTGTATTCACCAATAACACTCGTTGTGTTTACACATGAATTTCTTTATTCAAAAAAAACATTTTGAGAATAAAGCTACATTGTAAGAGAATAATAAAGATATCCCGTGTAATAATACAAATCGATTGTATAATAATAATACAGGTATGATGTGTAATAACACAAACATTCTATAATAATAAAAGTACATTGTGTAAAAATACAATACTTTGTATAGTAATACGGAAATATAATAATACAGATACAGTAATAATATGCTGTATAATGCAGGTACAATGTATACTAATAATAGATATATTGTAAAATAATAATACAGTTACAATGTATAGTAGTACCAAAATATTGTATAATAATACAGGTAGAATGTATAATAATACAGGTAGAATGTATAATGGATACATTGTATAATAATGCAGGTACATTGTATAATAATAAATCCATTGTATAATAATAATGCAGGTACATTGCATAGTAATACCGTTAGGCCCCTTTCACACTGGGGCGGTTTGCAGGCGTTATTGCGATAAAAATAGCGCCTGCAAACCGCCCCAAAACAGCCTCCGCTGTTTGTTCAGTGTGAAACCCCTTGGGCTTTCACACTGAAGTGGTGCGCTGGCAGGAGAAGAAAAAATCTCCTGCTAGCCGCATCTTTGGAGCGGTGAAGGAGTGGTGTATTCACCGCTCCTTCACCGCTCCTGCCCATTGAAATCCATGGGACAGCGCGGCAATACCGCGGCTATAGCCGTGCTATATGTGAGTGGTTTTAACCCTTTTTCGGCCGCCAGCGGGGGGTTAAAACCGCACCGCTAGCGGCCGAATACCGCGGTAAAACCGCGCTAAAAATAGCGCTGTTTTACCGCCAACGCCCCCTACCGCCCCAGTGTGAAAGCAGCCTTAATATAACATTGTATAATAATAATACAGATACAGTGTGTAATAATACAGATTCATTGTATGTTAATACCAAAACAATGTATAATAATAATAATAAAACAGGTACATTGTATAATAATACAGGTACATTGTGTAAAGATACATTGTATAATAATACAGGTACATTGTGTAAAGATACATTGTATAATAATACAGGTACATTGTGTAAAGATACATTGTATAATAATACAGGTACATTGTATGTTAATACAAAACATTATGTAATAATACATTGTATAATAATAATGCAGATACATTGTATAGCAATAGGTACAGTGTGCAATAATAGATATATTGTTTAATAATACAGGTTCATTGTATATTAATACTGAAACATTGTACTGTATATTAATAATAATACAGGTCCATTGTATAATAATAGAGACATTGTAAAATAATGTATTGTATAAAATAATACGATTACAATGTGTAATAAATGCACGGTATAAGAACAAATAAATGTATAATAACAAAAGTACATTGTGTAGTAATAATAATAATATAGGTACAATTTGTAATAATAGATACATTGTATAATAAGAATAATAATGCAGGTACAGTGTATAGTAATACAGAAACCTTGTATTATAATAATAATAATAATAATAATAATAATAATAATACGGGTACAATGTGTAAAAATAGATACGGGGGGGTTTGATTTACTAAATTTGGAGAGGGCAAAATCTGGCGCAGCTGTGCATGGGAGCCAATCCGCTTCCAGGTTTTTTTTTTTTTTTTGGTCAAAGCTTAATTGAAGAAGCTGAAGTTAGAAGCTGATTGGCTCCCATGCACAACTGCACCAGATTTTGCCCTTTCCGGTTTGAGTAAATCAACCCCAAAGTATAATAATAGATACATTGTATGATAATAGTTACATAACAACAAAAGAAAAAGAAACAAATGGTTGCCGGGCTTCCTCTCACAATTCATCCTACTGCAAACAGAAAAATACACAGAAGAAATGATATACTGTATGAGAGCTGTTTATCTGTCTATCCACTCCTGAGATTTACATAGATCTGTCACACAGCACAGCCCTTATCTGGCAGGACAGGCGATCTGATTTGTCTCCGCTGCAGCTAACAGATATTTACAGGTCTTGCCCCTCCCCCAGCCTGTGACTGGACAGCAAAAGGAGAAGCAGCACAGCAATGAGCTAATCTATCTGTCACTCTGCTCTCTCCACCTATCGGCGTGTTCCTAATCAGTACATGAACTGATTGGCTCCTAGTGCTGCTTTTTCCACTCCCAATCTGAGCACTGCTGTACAGGGACTGCAAGAGGCTGATACCAGGTCACATTCAGAAATTTACTCTGAGCTTTAAGAATAAATTGGAATATATATTAAATGTGTGTGTCTGGAGTTCAGCCTTAAACATGGCGGGTTGTATAAAGAGGGGCTGTGAATCGCTTTCATCTGCTTTGTGTTATTTTCCTGTCCTCTATTTCCTCTCTGTGAATGATTATCACAGGCCTCCTCTCCTCCGACATGCTGAGAGTTGTAGTCCTGGCTCCTCCCCTGTATTTCCAGAGTTGCGGTTCGGAGGTGTCCAGGAAGCAGATGTCTCATCCCAGCTGTGAGTGTCTGATGGCCTGGAAGTGACCTACCTGAGCGGACTGTTATCTGTCCCCGCCGCCTGCAGACAGGCTCATCCTCCTGCCGGCCCCCGGGGGGCCACACTTCCCAGAATTGATACCTGCCCTGACACTGCCCTCTGCGGGCTGTTAATAGATTGAGTCTGTGCGATCTGTGTCCATGTCTTGTTGTACAACGCTACGGCGCACGTGTCAGACATAAGACACAAGGTAACAATGAGAGACATGGGGTCACTTATCACCCCGAGTGTCACTGTCATCCTACTCTCATGATTGTTCTGATTCCACTGTGATCATCGTAACTTTACATCCTCTGTCCTTATGCTCCAGTCAGTGACTTTACCTAGGCTGAGATGATAGCATCAGTCTGCTGCAGGCAGGAGGAAGCATTTCCTCAGTCTCCCACCCCCCATTGATCTCTGTGAGAGGTAATAAATACCTGGAAGGGCCACACTGAAACAAAACTCAGCATGCTATTATATCTGGGGACAGGTCCACTTTTAGGATTTCGATTTTCTCGTTCAGGGGTCTCCAAACTGTGCCCCAGGGGCCAGATGTGGCCCTTTGCTTGACTTTATCCGGCCCTTCGGGCACTATTCCACCCACTGACCCCAACATTGGGGCGCTATTCCACCCACTCACCCCCAACGATGGGGTGCTATTCCACCCACTGACCCCCAACGATGGGGCACTATTCCTCCCACTGACCCCCAACGATGGGGCGCTATTCCTCCCACTGACCCCAAACGATGGGGCGCTATTCCTCCCACTGACCCCCAACGATGGGGCGCTGTTCCTCCCACTGACCCCCAACGATGGGGCGCTGTTCCTCCCACTGACCCCCAACGACGGGGCGCTGTTCCTCCCACTGACCCCCAACGATGGGGCGCTGTTCCTCCCACTGACCAACGACGATGGGGCGCTGTTCCTCCCACTGACCCCCGACGATGGGGCGCTGTTCCTCCCACTGACCCCCAACGACGGGGCGCTGTTCCTCCCACTGACCCCCAACGACGGGGCGCTGTTCCTCCCACTGACCCCCAACGACTGAGGGCTGTTCCTCCCACTGACCCCCAACGACGGGGCGCTGTTCCTCCCACTGACCCCCCAACGACGGGGCGCTGTTCCTCCCACTGACCCCCCAACGACGGGGCGCTGTTCCTCCCACTGACCCCCCAACGACGGGGCGCGGTTCCTCCCACTGACCCCCCAACGACGGGGCGCGGTTCCTCCCACTGACCCCCCAACGACGGGGCGCGGTTCCTCCCACTGACCCCCCAACGACGGGGCGCGGTTCCTCCCACTGACCCCCCAACGACGGGGCGCGGTTCCTCCCACTGACCCCCCAACGACGGGGCGCGGTTCCTCCCACTGACCCCCCAACGACGGGGCGCGGTTCCTCCCACTGACCCCCCAACGACGGGGCGCGGTTCCTCCCACTGACCCCCCAACGACGGGGCGCGGTTCCTCCCACTGACCCCCCAACGACGGGGCGCGGTTCCTCCCACTGACCCCCCAACGACGGGGCGCGGTTCCTCCCACTGACCCCCCAACGACGGGGCGCGGTTCCTCCCACTGACCCCCCAACGACGGGGCGCGGTTCCTCCCACTGACCCCCCAACGACGGGGCGCGGTTCCTCCCACTGACCCCCCAACGACGGGGCGCGGTTCCTCCCACTGACCCCCCAACGACGGGGCGCGGTTCCTCCCACTGACCCCCCAACGACGGGGCGCGGTTCCTCCCACTGACCCCCCAACGACGGGGCGCGGTTCCTCCCACTGACCCCCCAACGACGGGGCGCGGTTCCTCCCACTGACCCCCCAACGACGGGGCGCGGTTCCTCCCACTGACCCCCCAACGACGGGGCGCGGTTCCTCCCACTGACCCCCCAACGACGGGGCGCGGTTCCTCCCACTGACCCCCCAACGACGGGGCGCGGTTCCTCCCACTGACCCCCAACCCTATGGCATTTTCTGCTCCCAATGGCTACAGTCCTGCCCCGCTAAAGTGTGAAGGGCAGTAAACTGGCACTTTGTTTCAGAAGTGTGGAGACCCCTGATCTAGTTGAGTGACACTTCCTTCCGTTATTTACAGATAAATACTTCCGGAAATGGGATAATATGTATTCTGTAATTTAGCATGTATGGCCCCCTAAAGGTTTTTGTCGTTCCCCCCCCCCCCCCCCCCCCGCTGGGCCCTGAGTTTCATTGAAGTCAGACCTTTTACCTCTAGAGAGCTGATTGTCACAGGCACAGGGGACATGTGGCCCCTCCCCTGGGGGGGGGGGGACGGAGACCTCAGAATGGAACTTGTATTTCAGGTGATGGGACGGGTTCCTCTACATTCCTCCCAGCTTCCAGTAAAATATCTTCTATGTCAGTGACCCCGGAAAACTCCACATTCATTTGCAGTGCATGCTGGGAGCCTTTATTCTGACAACCTTTCCTGTTATCCACGTCCTCCCACCAAAGCACCTCCCTCTCCAGGAAAGTGATGATCAGAGATCAATAGGAAGTATCAATCAGTCACCAAATCCATCTCTGTACATTCCTGCCGGGACATCCTAAAATTGCCATACTAATGAAATCCCCCCCTGCTGGCGGATTCCATATTACCTGATTTTGGGGGCCTCAGTTGGATTGGGAGACCCTTGCATACAGGTCGGCCATCTTTTCCCATTACACGCTCCATCCTGCAGAGGCCTTACGTGACATGACAAAATATATCTGATATATATAAAACGTAGAGTGGTTGCCACACCAATGGTGATAAAGTCTAGAAGGATATTTTACTGAATGATAAACAGTATGAAAAATCCAACACAATTCAGGAGGGTCACACCCCCCTTCATCAGAAAAGGACTTGAGAGCAGTTTGAAAATATTGATCGATCTCATATAGAAATGTACATTAGCAGGTTTGTGCAGCATAAAGTCAATGTTAACTTTCATATGAGATCTATAAAAAAATTTCAAACTGTTCTCTGTCCAGGCACTGCTGAAGTTTTATTCTGAAGGGGGATGTGACCCCCCAGAAACGTGTTGGATTTTTCATACTGCTGATCATCCAATCAAATATCCTTCTGGACTATATCACCACTAGTGTGGTGCCCATGCTACGTTTTATATATCGGATATATATTATCATGCTAAGTACTGTGGCAACAGAATGGAGCTTGAAATGGGAAAGATGGCTGACCTGTATATAAAGGTTCCTGGGGCAAATCTGACTGCAGCCCCCAATATCAGGTAATAAGGGCGCTGCCAGCAGAAAAGCCATTAATACAGAAATGGTGGCGGTGATAAAGTGCAGAAGTATATTTTACTGAATGAACAACAGTATGAAAAATCCAGCATGTTTCTGGGGTGACATCCCCTTCATCAGAATAGGACTTCAGCATTGCCTGGCCTGAGAGCGCTTTGATAATATTGATAGATTTTATATAAAGAAATGACATTAGCAGGTTGTGCAGCCTGAAGTCAGTACTAATTTGTAACAGGCGATTCATAAATATTTTCAAGCCACTCTTGTCCAGGCGTCACTGAAGTCATATTCTGATGAAGGGGGATGTGACCCCCCAGAAACGTGTTGGATTTTTCATACTGTTGGTTATTCCAAAAAAAATTTCCTTTTAGACTTTATCTCCACCACTCAGGCATATCATAAAACTTCTGTATTAATGACGTCTCCCCTGCTGGTGGCTATCTTTTATACCCCCCCTTGGGGGGGGCTGCAGTTAAATTTCCCCCCGGGTCTACCACCTTTCCCATTATGAGTGCCATTCTTCTGCATTACTAAGCATGACAATATATATCTGTTATAAAACGTAACATGGGCACCACACCAATGGTGGTAAAGTCCAGAAGGATGTTTTACTGAATGATCAACAGTATTAAGAAAAATATCCAACACGTTTCTGAGGGGTCACGTGCCCCTTCATCAGAATAGGATTTCAGTGATGCCTGGCCTAAGATTGCTTTGGAAATACTAATCGCTTTCATATGCAAAGCAATGCCGCCGCAGCAGAATGGAGCTCGTAATGGGAAAGTTGGCTGACCTTTATATAAAGCCCCCCCCCGGGCAAATCTGACTGCACCCCCCAATATTCGGTAATATGGAATCTGCCAGCGGGGGAGACGTCATTAATGCAGACATTTTACGAAGCGCTAGAGTGGTGGAGAAAAATTCCAGAAGGATATTTTACTGAATGATCAACAATATGAAAAATCCAACACGTTTCTGGGGGGTCACATCCCCTTCATCAGAATTGATTTTGTGATGCCTGGATGAGGGCAGTTTGAAAAATTTTTACAGATCTTGTATGAAAAGTTAGCACTCTCGTCCCTGACACTTTTGCACATTTATCTCTGAAAGTAGAAATATTAAAAAAAAAAGTAACTAAAAAAAATCACTAATTTGCAGCGTGATTCCTTATCGGACAGGTGTAGGATGTGACCCGTCTGCTGCCGTTTTGGTAACATTTAATTATTATTGTATCTCCATACACCCATTTCCTTATTTATCTTTCCGATGTTGAGCGATCGCCGTTTGGCGCCATTTCCACCTGCCTATCCCCTCCAGACAGTCGCTGTGTCTGCAGAATTACACGGAGAAGAATGGATTTTGCTTTTTTATTATTTATAACTCGCTATCTGTCTCATTTTGTGCAGCGATGAGGTCACAGTGATGTCACAGAAAGAGGACTCACGGGTCAGCGGATTCGTATGAACTGCGGGATTTTGTTTTCACAGCCATGACACCGGAATGGGGAAAATATTTCTTATTTTCTCGACAGCGTTCTGGGTTGAATAGAGAGGAGATAAGCAGAGTAAATACGGCGCCTAATCCTGAGCCGCGTACAGCCTGAGTCACCCGGCAACGCGCCGAGAGCGCCCCATACGACGCCCAGTATTGGATCTGATGGAAGAGCTTCTATAAAGATGCCCCGGAGGGCCCCAAACTCACATGTGATGCTCCGGGGGGGCAACCAACAATAACGTGATGCCGCTGAACGTCGCCCCTGCCTGCAATACATGGAAATATCTGCAGCTGTCTAAAGCTAAACTTCAGGCAGATATATAAGACACCAATTAATTACATTGTTACGCGAGTAATGCACATAACCCTTGTAACTCTGCCTATCAACATGAGGAACATGCTAATAGGAGAGAGTAAAGTGACCGAGGTGCTGATGTAGTCTGCTGGGTGAGGAAGCTGGTAAGTTATGCTGGGCATCAGACTGGGGACACCTAGTGCCAATAAAGAAGTACTGCGGGGGACAACTCTGGATTGAAGGTTAATATTGCAGCAAAAGCTGATTTTTTTTTTTTTTTTATCTTTTAATGAGCTATTTATTGTTATCTGGTTATTTTTGGCTGGATTTAGGCTGCAAAGGACATCTCTAGCCAAACGGCTAAATTGCACAAGTAACACACACAGGTTTGTAACTCCGCCCCAAAAACTATATACAAGAGGGTGACAACATGGTCTATTCCTTACAGTCCTATGGACTCTGCGTCACCAAGAGGCGGGCTAGGGTAGTATATGGGCAGGCTAGGGTAGTATAGGGGCAGGCTAGGGCAGTATATGGACAAGCTAGGATAGTATATGGACTGGCTAAGACAGTATAGGGGCAAGATGGGGTAGTATATACACAGGCTAGGGCAGTATATGGGCAGGCTAGGGTAGTATATAGACAGGCTAGGGTAGTATATAGACAGGCTAGGATAGCATAGGCGCAGGCTAGGGTAGCATAGGGGCAGGCTAGGGTAGCATATGGACAGGCTAGGGTAGTATATAGACAGGCTAGGGCAGCATAGGGGTGGGCTGGGGTAGTATATAGACAGGCTAGGACAGCATAGGGGCAGGTTAGGGTAGTATATAGACAGGCTAGGGCAGTGTAAGGGTGGGCTAGGGTAGTATATAGACAGGCTAGGGTAGTATAGGGGCAGGCGGAGCAGCCCGGGGGGGGGGAGAAGTTGTCGTCATAACACACAAAACTGCTGGAAAAAAAATCTTGGTCGTCAATTTGCTGGGTAAATAGTAGAGGAGAGGCGGTCATGGTTCAATTTGCTGCCCCTCTCAAAGGGCTGCCCGGGTCCAATGAACCCACTGGGACCCATGGTAGGGCCGGCCCTGGCTGTAATGCATACAATAAATGGGCCGAATTGCCCCACAGTGCATGCAAAAATGGGGCGGCTTATATTTTCCTGTAACGCCCAGCACTGCATGCATTGTACTGCGTTTCATGGCTTTGCGGGTGCGTTGGGGCTCATTCACAATGAATGGCTCCGCAGTGCAGTGGCTTTTGCTGCAATATTTACCTACAATCCAAAGCTGTCCTCCGCAGTACTTCTTTTTTGCCTCTAGGTGTCCTCCGTCTGACATCCTGTGTTGTAAATGGCCTCGTCCTGTGATGTAAGGAGCACTGGCCATTCTGAGTCGTAGTACACATGTGGGACAAATGTGGAGTGAGAACACGCGCGGCAGTGATTGTGCAATCATTAGCTAAAAATCGTCGCTACACGTCACTTCTAGACCAGAGGGAGCGATCTGTTCCAAATGTGTGCAGCACAGTAAACACTTCTTAGAACGGAAGGTAACGTGTCCGATATCCATCATGTATCCCAAAATTAGAGGATCATTCCTCATTTCAGGACAGTGGGCGGAGCCATGCAAATCATGTCTGTACACCCAGAACTGCCGGTGTATGGTGGAAATATAGCCGAATATTATAGAGATATTTATTCCAAACTGCAGACGTGTGTTTCAGGTTTGTTGGCCGTCATCAGTGCAGTGTATGGAAACCACGACTTCTATGGAGTTAAGGGGAAGCTTCAAACAATGGAAACCTGGAACTTCAAGGCTGAAGGATGTCTTCACACGCGTTTCGCTAATTGCTTCATCAGGAAGCCACAATATTTAAGGAGACACTTCGCAAAAAAAGAACATAATTACGATTTATCTATACAGTAATTTTCAAAGTTTCAAAATTACCACTAGGGGGGGGGGGGGGGGTTCTGTGTGCGCATAATAGAGAAAAAAAGACACATACCCTAAAAATATTCATACACACCTTTCCCTGGACCCCTGAGGGGGAGAGAACCCCATCAGAGTAAGACTTGGGACCCAACGAGACAGAATAGAAATAGCGATAGTGTAACCATACAGAGATAGACAGACAGGATAGACGATGGATAGGTAAGATCGGATAGAATAGATAAGATCGATAGACAAATACATAAGGTAAGATAAGAAGATGAGATTGAGTAGATAAGGATAGATAGATACTGTAGATAAACAAATACAATTGATAGACAAAAAGATAAGATAAGGATAGATAGAAAGATAATAAGATAAGATTGATAGACAGATATTGTAGATAGAATAGATACAATTGATAGTCAAATGGATGAAATAATATAGATAAGATTTATAGGGTAGATAGCCTATTTATCCCATCTATTTTAAGATGGATCAGATTGATAGAATAGATATGGGTAGATAGATGGATAAGAAAGATAGATAGATAAATACTGTAGATAGAATAAATAAGATTGATAGACAAATAGATAAGATAAGGATAGATAGAAAGATAATAAGATAAGATTGATTGATTAGATAGAAAAGATAGATAGGATAAGATTGATAGAATAGATAAGGATAGATAGAAAGATGAGAAGATAATATGGATAGAATAGACAAGATAAGTAGGATAAGATTGATAGACAGAAAAGATATGGATAGATAGATACTGTAGATAGAATAGATACAATTGATAGACAAATGGATGAGATAAGATTGATAAATAGGATAAGAGAGATCAGATTGATAGAATAGATATGGGTAGATCGATACTGTAGATAGATAGAATAGATAAGATTGATAGATAAGATCGCTGTAATAGATGAGGATAAATTGATAGAATAGATATAATCAGATCAATAGGATAAGATTGATGGACAAAATAGATAAGATAGGGATATATAGAAAGATAATAAGATGATAAGACTTACTGAATAGATAGAATAGATAAGATTGATGGACAAAATAGATGAGGATAGATAGAAAGATGAGATAGATAGGATAAGATTGGTAGAATAGAATAGATCAGATTGGACTCTTGCCTCCAGTCACGCTCCTGTGAAATTTGGGTGTGTGATTGAAAAAACACCCACAATACGCACCATGGGTGCATTTTTGATGCGTTTTTCTATAGAAATAAATAGGAAATGTGTCTTTTGGTGCACCAAAGATGCAGCATGCAGGACTTTGAGAAACGCACGGCACCTGCAGCGCACGGGTTTGAAGAGCTCCATAATATTTTGGGATACTTTTTTTTTTTTTTTTCGTCTTTTTCTTCCGCTCACATTTCAGAAACGTATCCGTGTGAAAAGAGCCCTAAGTTATGATCTCATAATAATTCGCTCTGATGACCTCTCACTGCTCGCTATTGTGAAAAAAAATGTATAATCCCCCCCCCCCCCCCCAACTCTCGATCTGTTGAACCCGAGTATACAAAGTTTAGATGATAATTTACAGTTTTTCCTCACTCGGACGACACACTCTCGCGGTTTCGCCTTGCGCTCACTTTCCGCCATATTTTGACATTCGCACGGAATGGGTGATCCCACAAAATCTACTTTGTATCCAAATTTCACCAAAAAAAGAGCGAGTTCTTCGATCTTGTCTTGTCGGCATTCTACTTTGTGCCGAAATCACAGCGCCGAATGTTTATAAACCTCCGGAGATTTGGCAGAAAAACCCGGCAAAGCGCAACGAACCGAAAAGTCAATATTGGGAATCCGGTATCGCCAAATCAACGCCGTATTAGACGCTTCTCTTCGCTGAAGCCTGAAATGCATCCCGTGATTGGCTGTCTATTCGGAGGGACGGTCGGTGAAGCGAACGCAGCAGATAAGAAGTTCCTCTTTACAATCCTCAGAGAAAACAATAGAGGTCCTGTTCTCCGAGCGCACAATGAGCGCCGCAAAACCAGCCGAGGGAAGCCAGTCATGTGAATTAACCCCTTCACTGCCTCGCTGTGATGTGAGAGAGGATGAACTTTCCAACTTGGCAGCACAAATGGAGGGGCTCATCCACATCACAGCGCATAATAAAAACTGCGTTTTACTGGGCATTATTCAAACATTAAGCAGAGTGGCTCAGTGGTTAAAAGTTCTGCTTTGCAGCACCGGGGTCCTTGAATCAAATCCCAGATGATTGTATCTCCAGATTGCAGCAACTGTATCGGATACAGGCGGAGAGATTGTACCATTGGATACAGGCGGAGAGATTGTACATTGGATACAGGCGGAGAGATTGTACCATCGGATACAGGCGGAGAGATTGTACCATCGGATACAGGCGGAGAGATTGTACCATCGGATACAGGTGGAGAGATTGTACCATCGGATACAGGCAAGGAGATTGTACCATCGGATACAGGCGGAGAGATTGTACCATCGGATACAGGCGGAGAGATTGTACCATCGGATACAGGTGGAGAGATTGTACCATCGGATACAGGCGGAGAGATTGTACCATCGGATACAGGCGGAGAGATTGTACCATCGGATACAGGTGGAGAGATTGTACCATCGGATACAGGCAAGGAGATTGTACCATCGGATACAGGCGGAGAGATTGTACCATCGGATACAGGCGGAGAGATTGTACCATCGGATACAGGTGGAGAGATTGTACCATCGGATACAGGCGGAGAGATTGTACCATTGGATACAGGTGGAGAGATTGTACCATTGGATACAGGCGGAGAGATTGTACCATCGGATACAGGCGGAGAGATTGTACATCGGATACAGGTGGAGAGATTGTACATCGGATACAGGTGGAGAGATTGTACATCGGATACAGCTGGAGAGATTGTACATTGGATACAGGCGGAGAGATTGTACATTGGATACAGGCGGAGAGATTGTACCATCGGATACAGGCAGAGAGATTGTACAAGCTCTCCGCCTGTATCCAATGTACAATCTCTCCATCTTTATCGAATGGTACAATCTCTCCACCTGTATTCAATGTACAATCTCTCCACCTGTATCCAGTGTACAATCTCTCCACCTGTATCCAGTGTACAATCTCTTCACCTGTGTCCAGTGTACAATCTCTCCACCTGTATCCAGTGTACACTCTCTCCACCTGTATCCAGTGTACAATCTCTCCACCTGTATCCAGTGTACAATCTCTCCACCTGTATCCAGTGTACAATCTCTCCACCTGTATCCAGTGTACAATCTCTCCACCTGTATCCAGTGTACAATCTCTCCACCTGTATCCGATGGTACAATCTCTCCACCTGTATCCGATGGTACAATCTCTCCGCCTATATCCAATGTACAATTGGATACAGGTGGAGAGATTGTACATTGGATACAGGCAGAGAGATTGTACATTGGATACAGGCCTAAAGATTGTACCATCGTATACAGGTGGAAAGATTGTACCATCGTATACAGGTGGAAAGATTGTACCATCGGATACAGGCGGAAAGATTGTACCATCGGATACAGGTGGAGAGATTGTACATTGGATACAGGTGGAGAGATTGTACATTGGATACAGGCGGAGAGATTGTACATCGGATACAGGTGGAGAGATTGTACATTGGATACAGGCGGAGAGATTGTACATTGGATACAGGTGGAGAGATTGTACCATCGGATACAGACGGAGAGATTGTACAAGCTCTCCGCCTGTATCCAATGTACAATCTCTCCATCTTTATCGAATGGTACAATCTCTCCACCTGTATTCAATGTACAATCTCTCCACCTGTATCCAGTGTACAATCTCTCCACCTGTATCCAGTGTACAATCTCTCCACCTGTATCCAGTGTACAATCTCTTCACCTGTGTCCAGTGTACAATCTCTCCACCTGTATCCAGTGTACACTCTCTCCACCTGTATCCAGTGTACAATCTCTCCACCTGTATCCAGTGTACAATCTCTCCACCTGTATCCAGTGTACAATCTCTCCACCTGTATCCAGTGTACAATCTCTCCACCTGTATCCAGTGTACAATCTCTCCACCTGTATCCGATGGTACAATCTCTCCACCTGTATCCGATGGTACAATCTCTCCACCTGTATCCGATGGTACAATCTCTCCGCCTATATCCAATGTACAATTGGATACAGGTGGAGAGATTGTACATTGGATACAGGCAGAGAGATTGTACATTGGATACAGGCCTAAAGATTGTACCATCGTATACAGGTGGAAAGATTGTACCATCGTATACAGGTGGAAAGATTGTACCATCGGATACAGGCGGAAAGATTGTACCATCGGATACAGGTGGAGAGATTGTACATTGGATACAGGTGGAGAGATTGTACATTGGATACAGGCGGAGAGATTGTACATCGGATACAGCTGGAGAGATTGTACATTGGATACAGGCGGAGAGTTTGTACAAGCTCTCCGCCTGTATCCAATGTACAATCTCTCCATCTTTATCGAATGGTACAATCTCTCCACCTGTATCCAGTGTACAATCTCTCCACCTGTATCCAGTGTACAATCTCTCCACCTGTATCCAGTGTACAATCTCTCCACCTGTATCCAGTGTACAATCTCTCCACCTGTATCCGATGGTACAATCTCTCCGCCTATATCCAATGTACAATTGGATACAGGCGGAGAGATTGTACATTGGATACAGGCAGAGAGATTGTACATTGGATACAGGCAGAGAGATTGTACATTGGATACAGGCCTAAAGATTGTACCATCGTATACAGGTGGAAAGATTGTACCATCGTATACAGGTGGAAAGATTGTACCATCGGATACAGGCGGAAAGATTGTACCATCGGATACAGGTGGAGAGATTGTACATTGGATACAGGTGGAGAGATTGTACATTGGATACAGGTGGAGAGATTGTACATTGGATACAGGTGGAGAGATTGTACATCGGATACAGGTGGAGAGATTGTACATCGAATACAGGTGGAGAGATTGTACATTGGATACAGGTGGAGAGATTGTACATTGGATACAGGTGGAGAGATTGTACATTGGATACAGGCGGAGAGATTGTACATTGGATACAGGCAGAGAGATTGTACATTGGATACAGGCGGAGAGATTGTACATTGGATACAGGTGGAGAGATTGTACCATCGGATACAGGTGGAGAGATTGTACCATCGGATACAGGTGGAGAGATTGTACCATCGGATACAGGTGGAGAGATTGTACATTGGATACAGGTGGAGAGATTGTACATTGGATACAGACGGAGAGATTGTACCATTGGATACAGACGGAGAGATTGTACCATTGGATACAGGTGGAGAGATTGTACCATTGGATACAGACGGAGAGATTGTACCATTGGATACAGGTGGAGAGATTGTATCTGTTTCCTGGTGACTTTATCACTGTACATAGAGACGGGCAGCCAGTGACTCGCTGACACACTGGTTGCTCCTCCCTGGCTCTGCCTCCTCCTTCCCTGCAGGGTGTCCTTCCATTCCTCAGCTCGCCTCTGCTCTGCACACTGTGTGTGTCTCTCGGTCTCTGGTGCCCCCGCTGTGCCCCGGTCATGAGAGGATTTAGGAGATGATGAAGAGTGGAAGTGACCCCCCTATCTGCTCCCCACGCTGGCTCTATGAGCGATGCTGCTGCTGCTTCCAGGGGAAAGGTGAGCAGGCACTGAGGGGGGTCCCAGCTTCTTCTCTGGGGGGATCCCGTTATCTTCTCTGGGGGGATCCCAGCTTCTTCTCTAGGGGGGTCCCAACTTCTTCTTTAGGGGGATTATGTTTTCTTCTCTTGGGGGTCCCAGCTTCTTCTCTGGGGGGATCCTGTTATCTAGGGGGGTCCCAGCTTCTCCTCTGGGCACTGGATGTTGCAAAATTCTCTTATCAGTCATTGCAGAATTCCAGTGTGTAGCGGATATCTGTTGTGTAGATATTGGGGTGTGTATGGGGGTGAGGATTGCACGGTGTGGATTTTGGGGTGTGTATGGGGGTGAGGATTGCACAGTGTGGATTTTGGGGTGTGTATGGGGGTGAGGATTGCACAGTGTGGATTTTGGGGTGTGTATGGGGGTGAGGATTGCACAGTGTGGATTTTGGGGTGTGTATGGCGGTAAGGATTGCACAGTGTGGATTTTGGGGTGTGTATGGGGTGAGGATTGCACAGTGTGGCTTTTGGGGTGTCTATGACGGTGAGGATTGCACAGTGTGGTTATTAATGTGTGTATGGGGGTGAGGATTGCACAGTGTGGATTTTGGGGTGTGTATGGGGGTGAGGATTGCACAGTGTGGATTTTGGGGTGTGTATGGGGGTGAGGATTGCATGGTGTGGATTTTGGGGTGTGTCTGGGGGTGAGGATTGCACAGTGTGGATTTTGGGGTGTGTATGGGGGTGAGGATTGCACAGTGTGGATTTTGGGGTGTGTATGGGGGTGTGAATTTTGGGGTGTGTATGGGGGTGAGGATTGCACAGTGTGGATTTTGGGGTGTGTATGGGGGTGAGGATTGCACAGTGTGGATTTTGGGGTGTGTATGGGGGTGAGGATTGCACGGTGTGGATTTTGGGGTGTGTATGGGGGTGAGGATTGCACAGTGTGGATTTTGGGGTGTGTATGGGGGTGAGGATTGCACAGTGTGGATTTTGGGGTGTGTATGGGGGTGAGGATTGCACGGTGTGGATTTTGGGGTGTGTATGGGGGTGAGGATTGCACGGTGTGGATTTTGGGGTGTGTATGGGGGTGAGGATTGCACGGTGTGGATTTTGGGGTGTGTATGGGGGTGAGGATTGCACGGTGTGGATTTTGGGGTGTGTATGGGGGTGAGGATTGCACGGTGTGGATTTTGGGGTGTGTATGGGGGTGAGGATTGCACGGTGTGGATTTTGGGGTGTGTATGGGGGTGAGGATTGCACGGTGTGGATTTTGGGGTGTGTATGGGGGTGAGGATTGCACGGTGTGGATTTTGGGGTGTGTATGGGGGTGAGGATTGCACAGTGTGGATTTTGGGGTGTGTATGGGGGTGAGGATTGCACAGTGTGGATTTTGGGGTGTGTATGGGGGTGAGGTTTGCATTGTGAGGATTGCACAGTGTGGTTATTAATGTGTGTATTGTGGTGTGAATTGCACAGTGTAGATATTGGGGCGTGTATGGCGATGTTGTAGATTGATGCCCCTTGTTGGTTGTCAGCAACAGTAAGAAATGGTAAAGGGGTACCCAAAATCGATCTTGGCTTATGGACAGCTGCATCACGGTTCAGCCGCTGGGGAACTACAAGTCCCAGCATACTCGGGTATAGCTCATGGCTGCTAGGACATGCTGAGCCTTCTAGTTCCTCCACAGCCAGATGTGGACAGGTTGTCGTGTGACTTTTACAAACAATGGCAGATACTTTTTTCTGTAGAATTTTATGAGCGGATGACCCGATAACGCAGACATGTTGGATGGCGACTCTGACAGGAGCCAATCCTCTTCCAAATAAAGATGGCAGGCCTTTATAGAGAGCATATGTGGAACCATATATAATTCATTCGACCAACGCGACCCACTGCGAATTCCCAAGAAGCCGATCTACTTTCTAATTTCATCGGTTACAAACGATCAGAAGGACTTACTGTATACATGTGGAATATATGGAGCGTGGTGGAGGGTTCCTCTGATCTCAGCACCCGGCGTATATTTTCATTATTACGCTTTCTCAACGATCTTTCTGATTGGATCTAATTCACATTTATCAGAGGCAGCCGGGAGAAATCGAGGAAAGTTGTGGAATTCTGAATAGCCTGTCACCTTTTGGAGTAATATTACCATTATCTGGTCACCCCGGGGGGGGGGGGGGATGTGCTGCGGCTGGACGTCCATAAATATGAGTATAGTGTGATATTTTGTGATCTGTAGGGCGATGACCCCCCCCCCCCCCTCCACCTGAGCACGCTCTGCGGGGCCCATCCAAGTGATACTGACATTGTTGGGATCATTTCCATGTCTATAGGCTCTCTTCTTGTTTGGAGGGGGAAGGGAAGGTGTATCACCAATTGTTGTCCCAGAGTGAGAATGGGCCATTGTGTCTGTAGGAGGCGGCTGTGCAGACCCCCCCCCAAATGTAGAGAGCGACACCCCCGAGAACCCAACTTATAATCACTGCACAGATCTCCTCTCCTCCTCCTTAATGTCTCTTTTCTTTTTAGTTTCTTTTCTACTTTTCCTCTCCCTTCTCTTCTCTTCTCTTTTTTTCTTTTCTCTTCTCTTCTCTTCTCTCTTCTCTTCTCTTCTCTTCCGCTTCCTCTTCCAGGTTTGGAGGAACTAATGTTCATTGGTCTAGGACTGGGTGACCGGGGTCACTGTGAAGGTGTGGTGCCCGGGGTGTGTAGAGGGTGGCACTGGGTGTGCGGGCTCTCGGTGTGGGCAGAAGGTATGAGGAATGGTGAGACAGGTGGAGGCTTGTTCTGTACATTTCCCCATATCACTATTAATATCAGAACTGTATACAGAGTGTAGCTCAGTATACGGGTATCACACTCATATATCAGTACTGTATACAGAGTGTAGCTCAGTATACGGGTATCGCTCTCATATATCAGTGCTGTATACAGAGTGTAGCTCAGTATACGGGTATCACACTCATATATTAGTGCTGTATACAGAGTGTAGCTCAGTATACGGGTATCACACTCATATATCAGTGCTGTATACAGAGTGTAGCTCAGTATACGGGTATCACACTCATATATCAGTGCTGTATACAGAGTGTAGCTTGGTATACGGGTATCACACTCATATATCAGTGCTGTATACAGAGTGTAGCTCAGTATACGGGTATCACACTCATATATCAGTGCTGTATACAGAGTGTAGCTCAGTATACGGGTATCACACTCATATATCAGTGCTGTATACAGAGTGTAGCTTGGTATACGGGTATCACACTCATATATTAGTGCTGTATACAGTGTGTATCTCGGTATACGGGTATCGCACTGCTATATCAGTGCTGTATACAGAGTGTAGCTCAGTATACGGGTATCACACTCATATATCAGTGCTGTATACAGAGTGTAGCTCGGTATACGGGTATCACACTCATATATCAGTACTGTATACAGAGTGTAGCTCGGTATACGGGTATCGCTCTCATATATCAGTGCTGTATACAGAGTGTAGCTCGGTATACGGGTATCACACTCATATATCAGTGCTGTATACAGAGTGTAGCTCGGTATACGGGTATCACACTCATATATCAGTACTGTATACAGAGTGTAGCTCGGTATACGGGTATCACACTCATATATCAGTGCTGTATACAGAGTGTAGCTCGGTATACGGGTATCGCACTCATATATCAGTGCTGTATACAGAGTGTAGCTCAGTATACGGGTATCACACTCATATATCAGTACTGTATACAGAGTGTAGCTCAGTATACGGGTATCGCTCTCATATATCAGTACTGTATACAGAGTGTAGCTCAGTATACGGGTATCGCTCTCATATATCAGTGCTGTATACAGAGTGTAGCTCAGTATACGGGTATCACACTCATATATCAGTGCTGTATACAGAGTGTAGCTCAGTATACGGGTATCACACTCATATATCAGTGCTGTATACAGAGTGTAGCTCGGTATACGGGTATCGCACTCATATATCAGTGCTGTATACAGAGTGTAGCTTGGTATACGGGTATCACACTCATATATTAGTGCTGTATACAGTGTGTATCTCGGTATACGGGTATCGCACTGCTATATCAGTGCTGTATACAGAGTGTAGCTCAGTATACGGGTATCACACTCATATATCAGTGCTGTATACAGAGTGTAGCTCGGTATACGGGTATCGCTCTCATATATCAGTGCTGTATACAGAGTGTAGCTCAGTATACGGGTATCGCTCTCATATATCAGTGCTGTATACAGAGTGTAGCTCGGTATACGGGTATCACACTCATATATCAGTACTGTATACAGAGTGTAGCTCAGTATACGGGTATCGCTCTCATATATCAGTGCTGTATACAGAGTGTAGCTCGGTATACAGGTATCACACTCATATATCAGTGCTGTATACAGAGTGTAGCTCAGTATACGGGTATCACACTCATATATCAGTGCTGTATACAGAGTGTAGCTCAGTATACGGGTATCACACTCATCTATCAGTGCTGTATACAGAGTGTAGCTCGGTATACGGGTATCGCACTCATATATCAGTGCTGTATACAGAGTGTAGCTTGGTATACGGGTATCACACTCATATATTAGTGCTGTATACAGTGTGTATCTCGGTATACGGGTATCGCACTGCTATATCAGTGCTGTATACAGAGTGTAGCTCAGTATACGGGTATCGCACTCATATATCAGTGCTGTATACAGAGTGTAGCTCAGTATACGGGTATCGCTCTCATATATCAGTGCTGTATACAGAGTGTAGCTCGGTATACGGGTATCGCACTCATATATCAGTGCTGTATACAGAGTGTAGCTCGGTATACGGGTATCGCTCTCATATATCAGTGCTGTATACAGAGTGTAGCTCAGTATACGGGTATCGCTCTCATATGTCAATGCTGTATACAGAGTGTAGCTCGGTATACGGGTATCGCTCTCATTTATCAGTGCTGTATACAGAGTGTAGCTCGGTATACGGGTATCGCACTCATATATCAGTGCTGTATACAGAGTGTAGCTCGGTATACGGGTATCGCACTCGTATATCAGTGCTGTATACAGTGTGTAGCTCAGTAAACGGGTATCGCTCTCATATATCAGTGCTGTATACAGAGTGTAGCTCGGTATACGGGTATCGCACTCATATATCAGTGCTGTATACAGAGTGTAGCTCAGTATACGGGTATCACACTCATATATTAGTGCTGTATACAGAGTGTAGCTCAGTATACGGGTATCACACTCATATATCAGTGCTGTATACAGAGTGTAGCTCGGTATACGGGTATCGCTCTCATATATCAGTGCTGTATACAGAGTGTAGCTCGGTATACGGGTATCGCTCTCATATATCAGTGCTGTATACAGTGTATAGCTCAGTAAACGGGTATCGCTCTCATATATCAGTGCTGTATACAGAGTGTAGCTCAGTATACGGGTATCGCTCTCATATATCAGTGCTGTATACATAGTTGTAGCTCAGTATACGGGTATCGCACTCATATTTCAGTGTGTGGAGCTCTGATGTCGATCGTTCTTCTGTACAATGCTCTGCACGTGCTCCCCTCTCTGTTTACTTTCACCTTTGCACTGTGTACCAGATTTTTTAGTTTTGCATTTACTCGGCGTCCTCCGTCACCTTCAGCACAGTTTTTATAGTACGAGCCGTCCTGTGCATTCCTCTCCCTGAGCTGTCTGTGCCACACATTTCTCTTTGGGGTGTATTTACTTAAAGGCAAATAGCCTGAGCACTATGCAAGGGCAGTTGCTCCAGAGCTTAGTAAATGAGGTGAAGCTTCACTTTGCAAAGAATACCCAATCACATGCAAGGAAAATATTTAAAAAACTGCATTTTTGCATGTAATTATATGATGGAAGTCAGCAGAGCTTCCCCTCTGTTACTAAGGTCTGGAGCAACTTGCAGAGTGCACAGTCTATTTGCCTTTAGTAAATCCACCCCATTGTGTGGCTGCATTGAGCTTTACGTTGAGCTTTGTGTCTGGGCGCTGGCGTCCCCTCTGTCTGGGCACTGTGCCTATGTCCTGTGTACCCAGTGTGTGGACTGACATGTGGTCGGGGCCTTTGACATGGAGCAGAGAGCTCCCAGCATAGACCTGACCCCAGCAGGTGCTACAATGGCTGGTTGGGTCTGCACATTCCTCGCCCTCTGGTCAGCTTTGATGTCTTCCCCTGGCTTCTGGTTTTCATTATACAGGATATTTTATGGGGCCATCTCAGATCACCCGGCACGTGTTTTCAGTTTGGACTGTGGAGTCACTTTCCCCATTTGTTCCGGATATTATGTTCCATTGACTGATGAGTATCACAGCTTCCCAAACATTGACTTCAGCTGGCCATAGACCTCACCATACCCATCCCATTCTTTACTCATAGACCCCACCATACCCATCCCATTCTTCACTGATAGACCTCACCATACCCATCCCATTCTTCACTCATAGACCTCACCATACCCATCCCATTCTTCACTGATAGACCTCGCCATACCCATCCCATTCTTCACTGATAGACCTCACCATACCCATCCCATTCTTCACTCATAGACCTCACCATACCCATCCCATTCTTCACTCATAGACCTCACCATACCCATCCCATTCTTCACTGATAGACCTCGCCATACCCATCCCATTCTTCACTGATAGACCTCACCATACCCATCCCATTCTTCACTCATAGACCTCACCATACCCATCCCATTCTTCACTCATAGACCTGGCCATACTCATCCCATTCTTCACTCATAGACCTCACCATACCTATCCCATTCTTCACTCATAGACCTCATCATACCCATCCCATTCTTCACTCCTAGACCTCACCATACCCATCCCATTCTTCACTCCTAGACCTCACCATACCCATCCCATTCTTCACTTACAGACCTCGCCATACCCATCCCATTCTTCACTCATAGACCTCGCCATACCCATCCCATTCTTCACTCCTAGACCTCACCATACCCATCCCATTCTTCACTTACAGACCTCGCCATACCCATCCCATTCTTTACTCATAGACCTCGCCATACCCATCCCATTCTTTACTCATAGACCTCGCCATACCCATCCCATTCTTCACTTACAGACCTTGCCATACCCATCCCGTTCTTTACTCATAGACCTCACCATACCATCCCATTCTTCACTTACAGACCTCGCCATACCCATCCCATTCTTTACTCATAGACCTCACCATACCCATCCCATTCTTCACTTACAGACCTCGCCATACCCATCCCATTCTTCACTCATAGACCTCGCCATACCCATCCCATTCTTCACTCATAGACCTCGCCATACCCATCCCATTCTTCACTCATAGACCTCGCCATACCCATCCCATTCTTCACTCATAGACCTCGCCATACCCATCCCATTCTTCACTCCTAGACCTCGCCATACCCATCCCATTCTTCACTCATAGACCTCGCCATACCCATCCCATTCTTCACTCCTAGACCTCACCATACCCATCCCATTCTTCACTTACAGACCTCGCCATACCCATCCCATTCTTCACTCATAGACCTCGCCATACCCATCCCATTCTTCACTCATAGACCTCGCCATACCCATCCCATTCTTCACTCCTAGACCTCACCATACCCATCCCATTCTTCACTTACAGACCTCGCCATACCCATCCCATTCTTCACTCCTAGACCTCACCATACCCATCCCATTCTTCACTTATAGACCTCACCATACCCATCCCATTCTTCACTTATAGACCTCACCATACCCATCCCATTCTTCACTCATAGACCTGGCCATATCCATCCCATTCTTCACTCATAGACCTGGCCATACCCATCCCATTCTTCACTCATAGACCTCACCATACCCATCCCATTCTTCACTCATAGACCTTACCATACCCATCCCATTCTTCACTTATAGACCTCACCATACCTATCCCAGTCTTCACTTGTAGACCTGGCCATACCCGTCCCATTCTTCACTCATAGACCCCACTATACCCATCCCAGTCTTCATTCAGAGACCTCGCCATACCCATCCTAGTCTTCACTCCTAGACCTTGTCATGCCCATTCATTCTTCACTCCTAGACCTTGTCATGCCCATTCATTCTTCACTCATAAACTCTTGTAGGACTTTTTCAATCTGACATTCTATGCTCACATAACAGACATGAAATGCAACCATTCAACTATTTTATAGACACACATTTACCAATATGAAATTATATTGAAAAAGTCGATAGTCCTGTCAGTAACAGATATGTGTCCTCCCCCATGACATTTATCCTGCCCCATGACCTGAGCTCTGTGGTCTACTCTGTTATTACAGAGTAATGTGATGCGGCTCGGTGTCGGTCCCGCTGTGCGGTCATACTTTCTCCAAGGTCTCTGTGCATCTGACATTGTTTAATGTCCTGTAAACCAAATTATTCTATAATCACATCACAGAGCCAATCATATCCTTTCTAGATATGTGCAAACATTTCCACCGTCCACCACAATGGGAGATAAGAGAAGTGAAGGACATTTCCTGCACAGATATGACTTCCCCGATCTGTGATCCCAGAATCATACACTGCAGGATACCGAGCCTCTCGTACACTAAGTCCTGGCACCTGTGTCCTCTGTGCCTTGGGGCTGGCGTCCGCCCTCCCCCCCATCATGTCTGGGTGCTGGCGTCATCACTGTCCCCTGGGCCCTGGTGCTGGCGTGCCTTGGGCGCTGGCGTCCCCTGTGCCTTGGGCGCTGGCGTCCCCTGTGCCTTGGGCGCTGGCGTCCCCTGTGCCTTGGGCGCTGGCGTCCCCTGTGCCTTGGGCGCTGGCGTCCCCTGTGCCTTGGGCGCTGGCGTCCCCTGTGCCTTGGGCGCTGGCGTTCCCTGTGCCTTGGGCGCTGGCGTTCCCTGTGCCTTGGGCGCTGGCGTTCCCTGTGCCTTGGGCGCTGGCGTTCCCTGTGCCTTGGGCGCTGGCGTCCCCTGGGTCTGGGCGCTGGGGTCCCCTGGGTCTGGGCGCTGGCTTCCCCTGTGCCTTGGGCGCTGGCGTCCCCTGTGCCTTGGGCGCTGGCGTCCCCTGTGCCTTGGGCGCTGGCGTCCCCTGTGCCTTGGGCGCTGGCGTCCCCTGTGCCTTGGGCGCTGGCGTCCCCTGTGCCTTGGGCGCTGGCGTCCCCTGTGCCTTGGTGCTGGCGTCTCCCCTACCCCCCTCATGTCTTGGCGCTGGCGTCCCCTGTGTCTGTGCGCTGGCGTCCCTTGTGTCTGGGCCATGGCGTCCACTGCTTCTGGCACCCCCTGTGTCTTGGGCTGCTTAGCCTCTCATATTGATATGAGGAATAACAAATAAGTGCTGCTGTGTGCAGATTTAAATGCAAAGCTGACAACTTTCCACTGCTGATTACTCGGTATGACAGATGCACAGCAGCCATCCTCAAGTTGCCCCGGCACAGCGCTCCCCTCACATGTGACGGATTAGCCTGCTGAACTTCCATGTTCCGTGTTTGTGGCGGAGCCTCGCGGCACGCTCAGCATCTGCATGTAATAAGAATGGGATGACAGATGACTTGTAATCCATATAGAAGGTATTTCTGTCCACTTCAAAGAGCGGCACAGCGATCGGAATCCGGCGCGGGCGCTGTGATGCCTCCATTACATTACCTTTGATGTCATGGCGAAACGTTCCGCAGGTTTTTATTTTTATTTTTTTTATCTGACCTCCCAGAATCCAAAGACCTTCTAGAATTGTGATCCTTAAATTGTATCTTGCATGGAGGGTGGAAGGGTTAGACCCTCTGTCAGGTCACCCCAGTCCACGCGTTTTATTGTCATCCCCATCCCCGTGTTTCGGAATTGTCCCACTCCCTGTATTTCACTGCCGTTCCCGTCCCTGTGTTTTGGTGTCGTCCCCGTATTGCAGGGTCATCCCATCCCAGTAATTTAGGGTCATCCCTGTCCCTGTGTTCCTGCATCATCCCTGTCCCTGTTATTCAGGGTCATCCCCGTCCCTGTGTTTCACCGTCATCCCCATGTTTCAGTGTTTTCCCCGTCCCTGTGTTTCAGTGTTGTTCCCATATTTCAGGGTCATCCCATCCCTGTTTTTTAGAGTCATCCCGTCCCGATGTTTCACTGTCATCCCTGTCCCCATTTTTAATTTTTCACTGTCATCCCTGTCCCCATTTTAGATTTTTCACTGTCATCCCTGCCCCCATGTTTCACTGTCATCCCCGTCCCCGGTTTTCACTGTCGCCCCCGTCCCCGGTTTTCACTGTCATCCCTGCCCCCGTGTTTCACTGTCACCCCCGTCCCCGGTTTTCACTGTCGCCCCCGTCCCCGGTTTTCACTGTCATCCCTGCCCCCCGTGTTTCACTGTCACCCCCGTCCCCGGTTTTCACTGTCACCCCCGTCCCCGGTTTTCACTGTCACCCCCGTCCCCGGTTTTCACTGTCACCCCCGTCCCCGGTTTTCACTGTCACCCCCGTCCCCGGTTTTCACTGTCACCCCCGTCCCCGGTTTTCACTGTCACCCCCGTCCCCGGTTTTCACTGTCACCCCCGTCCCCGGTTTTCACTGTCACCCCCGTCCCCGGTTTTCACTGTCACCCCCGTCCCCGGTTTTCACTGTCACCCCCGTCCCCGGTTTTCACTGTCACCCCCGTCCCCGGTTTTCACTGTCACCCCCGTCCCCGGTTTTCACTGTCACCCCCGTCCCCGGTTTTCACTGTCACCCCCGTCCCCGGTTTTCACTGTCACCCCCGTCCCCGGTTTTCACTGTCACCCCCGTCCCTGGTTTTCACTGTCAGAAACTGCACATGTGTGAGCCAGACTCCGCCTCCTTCACCCCAAATCTGTCATCAGATTGGATAATATGTAACAAGTTTCCCACAGATCTGTGTATTTGTCTTGTCATGTGACCGCCCATCTTCGTAGTTTGTTGATCCATAAAAAAATAACACGTTTCCTCGCCGTTCCCTTTGTGTGATTTTTTTTTTTTTTTTTTTTTTTTTACACACATTCTTCAGCGTCTTGCCGTGTTTGTGTTTTCCTCGCGGTGAACTTTCTCCCGCATTCTTCTGATTGTATGTGAGAAAGTTCATCACGTAACCTAGAACCCGGCGAGGGTGTATCGTGCGTTCAAGCAGAAGACGTCCGCCGTTCACCCGTATGCGGCGCACATGCGGGACGCGGCTTTCACGCTACCCGAGAATTCAGTTTCGTCTGTTCACTTTCCACTCGTATTCTGCTCCTCTCTCATCCAATCAGGAGGCGGTACAGAGATCAGCACGCCACGAGCGTGAACTGTTAACGTACTCTGCGCCAAACTTTTCTCACCGAATGTCCCCTTTTTTTTTGGACGCCGTTTCTGTAACATTCTCCATTCTGGGGAACATATTTCACAATGTCGACACATGTCATGGTCGACGTGGAAAAGAACGAGCGCACTTTTTTTTTAAATTATTATTCTGGGGAAATTAAAGGCGAGATGAGCCAGGAAGGTCCATGCTGGGGGGGTCATTCACTTAGCAGTCTGCTGACAGACGGGGCGGGGTCACAGTTTCCATGAGTTTTGGCCGAATTCCCGCAAATCTGCCGTTGATTTTATAAAGATTTTATTCTGGTTTTTCCGCAGATAAGTTTACTATAGCAGCTTTAACTCTTCTGGGAAGGCCGTCCACAAGGTTTAGGAGGGTGTCTATGGGAATGTTTGACCATTCTTCCAGAAGAGCATTTGTGAGGTCAGGCACTGATGTTGGATGAGAAGGCCTGGCTTGCAGTCTACGCTCTAATTCACCCCAAAGGTGTTCTATCGGGTTGAGGTCAGGACTCTGTGCAGGCCAGTCAAGTTCCTCCACCCCAAACTCGCTCATTTATGGACCTTGCTTTGTGCACTGGTGGGCAGTCATGTTGGAACAGGAAGGGGCCGTCCCCAAACTCCTCCCACAAAGTTGGGAGCATGAAATTGTCCAAAATGTCTTTGTATGCTGATGCCTTAAGAGTTCTCTTCACTGGAACTAAGGGGCCAAGCCCAACCCCTGAAAAACAACCCCCCACACCATAATCTCCCCTCCACCAAATGGTTTGGACCAGTGCACAAAGCAAGGCCTATAAAGACACGGATGAGCAAGTTTGGGGTGGAGGAACTTGACTGGCCTGCACAGAGTCCTGACCTTAACCTGATAGAACACCTTTGGGCCTTCACGTCCAGCATCAGTGCCTGACCTCACAAATGCTCTTCTGGAAGAATGGTCAAACATTCCCATAGACACCCTCCTAAACCTTGTGGACAGCCTTCCCAGAAGAGTTGAAGCTGTTATAGCTGCAAAGGGCGGAGCCAACTCAATATTGAACCCTACAGACTAAGGCTGGCCATACACTATACAATTTTCTGATTCAATTTCCTTTAGATTTACCTTCAACTATGTAGTGAAAGGGCCTGTCTGATTGCATACAAATTGAAAGGGTTTAGGTTTGACCTCATATTATATGGTTTTGGTAAATCTAAAGGAAAGTTGAACAGGAAAATTGTATAGTGTATGGCCAGCTTTAGACTGGGATGTCATTAAAGTTCATGTGTGTGTAAAGGCAGGCGTCCCAATACTTTTGACAATATTGTGTATGTATGTATGTGTTTATATATATATATATATATATATATATATATATATATATATATATATATATATATATATATATATATATATATACACACACGTATATATTCCATGCAGGGACCAGGATCATTTATTTCACTATGTTGGCCCTTTGATGACCACTCCATATAGAGCTGATCACTTTGGCGTATTTATTGTGGACGCTGCGGGTGGCTTATCAGCGCTTGTTGGGTCACGCAACGTGTCGGCACAGAGTGGCTGTAATGAATTATCCGCCTTCCAGTTCTCTGGTAATGTGATTAGAGTGTTCAGAGGATTACATTTCACACCTGATGCCGGAATTATCCGATGTTCACAGCCTCGCTCCGGTAATAACCCTTCTTGGAGATAGGGATGAGGAAGATCTCTGCCTTCATCCTGATCCCCATCCTCATCCTTATCCTCGCCTTCATCCTGATCCCCATCCCCATCGTCATCCTCAGATCCCCATCCTTATCGTCATCCCCAGATCCCCATCCTTATCGTCATCCCCAGATCCCCATCCTTATCGTCATCCCCAGATCCCCATCCTTATCGTCATCCCCAGGTCCCCATCCTTATCGTCATCCCTAGATCCCCATCCTTATCGTCATCCCCAGATCCCCATCCTTATCGTCATCCCCAGATCCCCATCCTTATCGTCATCCCCAGATCCCCATCCTTATCGTCATCCCCAGATCCCCATCCTTATCGTCATCCCCAGATCCCCATCCTTATCGTCATCCCCAGATCCCCATCCTTATCGTCATCCCCAGATCCCCATCCTTATCGTCATCCCCAGATCCCCATCCTTATCGTCATCCCCAGATCCCCATCCTTATCGTCATCCCCAGGTCCCCATCCTTATCGTCATCCCCAGGTCCCCATCCTTATCGTCATCCCCAGATCCCCATCCTTATCGTCATCCCCAGATCCCCATCCTTATCGTCATCCCCAGATCCCCATCCTTATCGTCATCCCCAGATCCCCATCCTTATCGTCATCCCCAGATCCCCATCTTTATCGTCATCCCCAGATCCCCATCCTTATAGTCATCCCCAGATCCCCATCCTTATCGTCATCCCCAGATCCCCATCCTTATCGTCATCCCCAGATCCCCATCCTTATCGTCATCCCCAGATCCCCATCCTTATCGTCATCCCCAGATCCCCATCCTTATCGTCATCCCCAGATCCCCATCCTTATCGTCATCCCCAGATCCCCATCCTTATCGTCATCCCCAGATCCCCATCCTTATCGTCATCCCCAGATCCCCATCCTTATCGTCATCCCCAGATCCCCATCTTTATCGTCATCCCCAGATCCCCATCCTTATCGTCATCCCCAGATCCCCATCCTTATCGTCATCCCCAGATCCCCATCCTTCTCGTCATCCCCAGATCCCCATCCTTATCGTCATCCCCAGATCCCCATCCTTATCGTCATCCCCAGATCCCCATCCTTATCGTCATCCCCAGATCCCCATCCTTATCGTCATCCCCAGATCCCCATCCTTATCGTCATCCCCAGGTCCCCATCCTTATCGTCATCCCTAGATCCCCATCCTTATCGTCATCCCCAGATCCCCATCCTTATCGTCATCCCCAGATCCCCATCCTTATCGTCATCCCCAGATCCCCATCCTTATCGTCATCCCCAGATCCCCATCCTTATCGTCATCCCCAGATCCCCATCCTTATCGTCATCCCCAGATCCCCATCCTTATCGTCATCCCCAGATCCCCATCCTTATCGTCATCCCCAGATCCCCATCCTTATCGTCATCCCCAGATCCCCATCCTTATCGTCATCCCCAGATCCCCATCCTTATCGTCATCCCCAGGTCCCCATCCTTATCGTCATCCCCAGATCCCCATCCTTATCGTCATCCCCAGATCCCCATCCTTATCGTCATCCCCATCCTCATCCCCAGATCCCCATCCTCATCCCCAGATCCCCATCCTCATCCCCAGATCCCCATCCTTTTCCTGATCCCCATCCTCATCCCCAGATCCCCATCCTCATCTCTACTTCATGTCTCACATTTCTGTTGGCTTCTGTTTTCCATATTGCGAAGTCTATGACCCCCCCCCCCTCTGGAGACCCCCTGACCCTCATCTGATCACTGCGAGCCTCAAAGGTCGGATTTTCATGCAATCGGATCCAGCGCGGCCTAACGAGGAGCAGACCATCTGAAATGTGTGACCTTTCACCTCCGACAATATGGAACTGATCTGCATCGGTATTCTTTGTTCCCGGGAGTGTCCGGGGACTTTCTCTAATGAGGACGATCAAATGCGACTCTAGGACCATCTTCATCATCTCTGATCTATGGAGGGTCTCACTGTGGACAGGCTGCAGACAGTCTTCTCAGTGACAGTTGTATGAGAGCTCTGTGCCTCTAACTGTCAGGGACATGTGCAGGGGTTGGAATTCCTTGTGTTGGACCATTTAATCCTCAGCAAGTCATATCTGATCCAAAAGGGAGAGACTCCTCCCTAATATTACCATAGAGGAACGTGTCCACATCTTCCAGATCTGTGCCGTCATCCGGTGTGAGACTTCCTGTAATAAAGACCGCTCACTGCTGCTCTCTCTCCTTGAGCAGGGGGACTGGTCTTGTCTCCGCCCCCTCCTGTACTTCTCTGGAGTGGGTGGAGCCTGCTGGGCCCCTCCCACAGCTCTGCTCTCTGCACAGGCTATGTGCATGATATGATGATGTCACTGCTACTTTTACAAGATAATAACTGGGTTTGTGAAGGCGTGTACGTGAGCACAAAGTGGATTTTTATCCTTTGTGGCTATTGAGGAACATATGTTAGATGCCTTCTAGTAGCAGCAGAGGGTTCCTCAGTGATCTCCTAGATGAGGGGAAGATCTGCAGATCAGCTCACCTGTGACCTCCCTTCTTATTGATTTCGCCTGCAGAGTATCACATATTGTGGGGTGTCAGTGAATGGTCCACTCCTGGTGAAGCGCTGGGAGCCACAATATACCTGAAGTTTTTATTCTATCAGCTGTGCTACTACCTCCTTCAACTTACCCCCCTCTACTTCCACCCACTACTTACCCCCTCTGCTACTCCCTCTACTACCTCCTTCCACTTACCCCCCTTTACTACCACCTTCTACTTACCCCCCTTTACTACCACCTTCTACTTACCCCCTCTGCTGCCCCCCTCTACTGCCTCCTTCAACTTACCCCCCCTCTACTACCACCTACTACTTACCCCCTCTGCTATTCCCTCTACTTCCCCCTCTATTACCTCCTTCCACTTACCCCTCTCTACTACCACCTTCTACTTACCCCCTCTACTACCTCCTTCATTTTACCCCACTCTGCTACCTCCCTCTACACCCCCCCCCTCTACTACGGGCCATCTACTTACCCCCTTCTACTACCTCCTTCAACTTACCCCCCCTCTACTACCTTCTTCAACTTACCCCCCTCTACTACCACCCACTACTTACCCCCTCTGCTACTCCCTCTACTTCCCCCTCTACTATCTCCTTCAACTTACCCCACTCTGCTACCTCCATCTACTTACCCCCTCTGCTACCTCTCTCTACTTGCCCCCTCTACTGCCCTCATCTACTTGCCCCCTCTACTACCCTCATCTACTTGCCCCCCTCTACTACCCTCATCTACTTGCCCCCCTCTACCACCTCCATCTACTTAATCCCTCTACTACCTTCCCATCTACTTACCCCCCCTCTACTACCTTCCCATCTACTTACCCCCTCTCTACTACCCCCATCTACTTACCCCCTCTCTACTACCCCCATCTACTTACCCCCTCTCTACTACCCCCCTCTACTACCTCTTTCTACCTACCCAGTTTACTACCCCCCTCTACTTGTCGCTTTTAGTACAGCCCAAATTCCAAAAAACCTGACATGCTTTATAAAATTTACATGAAATGTTGGCAAATCTTGAAATGAAAAATATGACAAAGAAGAGCCAGGAGTGTTGAGCAATTAGAATCCGATATCATTCAAGAATGGGACGACATTCCTCTCCCCAAACTTCACTTTATTGATGTTGGATAGAGATTTCCCTTCACTTCCTGTCCCAGAACCAAAACAGGAAGTGAGAGGAAATCCCTGTTATCATAATTAGTGTCCTCATTGGAAGATTTCCCCTCTATTCCTGTTCTGGTGACAACCAAAAATTTGGGATTTTCTTATACTTTCACTTTTGATCCTGACAATAAAGAGAACAAATAGAGAGGATGAATTGTAATGGTGATCACAAACCACAATAAAAAGCTCCTCTCCATCCAAAACTAAAGACACAAAAAGTTTTGCTTTCAGTTCTACTTTAAATAAAGGAGATATTTTTTTTAGTAGATGGAGGAGGAGGTGTTTTCTGATGGAGGGGGAGGTGTTTTCTGATGGAGGGGGAGGTGTTTTCTGATGGAGGGGGAGGTGTTTTCTGATGGAGGGGGAGGTGTTGTCTCATGGATGGGGGGGAGTACAAGCGCCAGGTTTAATGACATAATCCCAGCTGTACTATAAATAATCTTTATCATGGCGCGGTGCGTGAATTAGAAGAAGTCGGTCCGGTTTCCTGTCATACCTGTCCAGGTGAGTCAGGTAGGAGGAGAGGTGAGAATCACATGGCACAGATCTCAGTCTGCAGACGGAGGAGACGGGAGGATGGCGGATCGCCGATGGAGAGGTCTGTACTGTACTCCTCACATTGCTGGCGGTTGGCGGGGATTAGATACAAGATCTGCAGGTTATATTGTAACAATTGCGGTTTTGTTCCAATACATGAAGGAATTCCCTTCTATTTACACGACTCGTGTTTCCTGCTTTGTGGCTTGTCAGGAATTCAGGTGGATGGACCGGAATCCTAAAGGTGTCGTATTAATGGGGGAGGCAGGTATGTCTTCTTAGGGCTCATTCACACAGACATGCCTATTGTCTGCACAGAACACGGGTTCTGTAAGTGGAGGGGCTAGTTGAGTGGTAAGTGGAGGGGGTAAGTAGAGTGGTAAATGGAGGGGTAGGTAGAGTGGTAAGTGGAGGGGGTAGGTAGAGTGGTAAGTGGAGGGGGTAGGTAGAGTGGTATTCGGAGGGGGTAGAGCTAGCAGAAGATCCTGCGTAAAATATGCACCTGATGTACTCGTATTTGGACGCGCACAGCGTTTAGAAATGTACCGTTCATTTTCATTGAATGACTACACAAATGTACGTGTTTATGTGCATAAAATCTGCATATCTGTGCAGCCCTAAATGACAGAGGGGTAAGTAGAGGCAGTAGAAGGGGGGTACGTAGATGGAGGCAGTAGAAGGGTGGTACGTAGAGGCAGGCAGTAGAAGGGGGGGTAAGTAGAGGCAGGCAGTAGAAGGAGAGGGGTAAGTAGAGGGAGGCAGTAGAAGGAGAGGGGTAAGTAGAGGGAGGCAGTAGAAGGAGAGGGATAAGTAGAGGGAGGCAGTAGAAGGGGGTAAGTAGAGGGAGGCAGTAGAAGGGGGTAAGTAGAGGCAGGTAGTAGAAAAGGGGGCTAAGTAGAGGCAGGCAGTAGAAAGGGGGGGGGGGGGGGTAAGTAGAGGCAGGCAGTAGAAAGGGGGGTAAGTAGAGGCAGGCAGTAGAAAGGGGGGTAAGTAGAGGCAGGCAGTAGAAAGGGGGGTAAGTAGAGGCAGGCAGTAGAAAGGGGGGTAAGTAGAGGCAGGCAGTAGAAGGGGGGTAAGTAGAGGCAGGCAGTAGAAAGGGGGGGGGGGTAAGTAGAGGCAGGCAGTAGAAAGGGGGGTAAGTAGAGGCAGACAGTAGAAAGGGGGGGGGGGTAAGTAGAGGCAGGCAGTAGAAAGGGGGGTAAGTAGAGGCAGGCAGGAGAAGAGATGGTAGAGGGGACAAGAAGAGGAAAGTAGCAGAGGAGTCAAAGCGATGCGCAAACTATTTGCGCTATGTAAATCCTGTATAATCCTGTATAATAATAAGTAAAGGGGGTAAGTAAAGGGAGGTAGGGGGGTTTATTTAAACCATTAGCACAATGACTGCATACATAGTATATCCACCCAAAAACCACACTTTCTTGACGCATTTCACCACTCAGGTTCCTTCTGAACAAGCCAGGAGTGGTGAAACGCGTCAAGGATGTGTGGTTTTGGGTGGTTATACTATGTATGCAGTCATTGTGCTGATGGTTTGGGGTAAATAGAGCAAGAAGAGGTTGTTGGAATGCGGCTTTCATCTTTACTTCGGATAGTAAGCCAAGAAGGGCTGCAGGAGTAAAATCCCCAGACTGTCTGTGGGTGACAGGAGGAGCGGTTCATGAGCGGTGTTGTGGATCTCTGTATGACTTTATATACAGCTATTGGTCACAATTCTCTTCTCGTAGAAGGTTTTTGAGGACATGTTTTTTAACATTATCGCAGTATTCAATGCATGGTGCAAGTCAAGGAAGCAGAGGAACTGATCCTGGTAGGGGAGATGGTATGGCACCTAGAGTTGTGTTTCTGCCGGCTCCAGTGATAAAGGTCCGGTCCCGGCTAATGAGCAAAATAAATTGACAACTTGAGGAAACCACTAAATGTTGAGGTTTAAAACCCTTTCCGGGCCCAGTCTCTGGAGTTATGTCCAATCAGCAAGAAGATATGTGTGGAGGGTTCTTCTATTCATCAGACAAGCAGCCTCCTCCAGACATTCTAACTTCCCAGACCGGTCCTCTTTCTCATCTCCGTCTTCTCGGACTGTTTCTCTTCCTTATCTCAGTCTTCTCTGACCGGTCCTCTTCCTTATCTTCATAGTCTCTGAACTAAAAGGCCGGTGGGGGAAATGGATTTCTGTTGAACCTTCTGTGTTCCAGTTTCCTGCATTATCTTGTCTTCCTCTCGTTGGAACTGTTGAAGGTTTTGAACGGTTGAGATTGATGGACATGTGCCTTAGTTCCAAACCTTTTCTTTGACATTGAGTTTGCTCTGCGCTCCGTGTATTATAAACAGTTGCTATTTTTCCATAAAATCATGTTTCCACCTCTTCTTCCCATACCAGTGCTGCTGATCTCCTCCAGTCTCTATTAGCCACTTCCTGACTTCATGTGCTCCAGGTTAAGCTGCACATTGTTACTCTTGAGAAGCCTTTCTCAATTAGGGCTCCTCCAGAGGTTGCTAGGGCTTCCTTGAGCAAGAAATACTTTCTGCCTCTCAAATGAATAACCACTTTGTAACTATCTGTAAGGGGTTAATTCTCCCCACTGACCACCATTGTAATGAGCATTCATCCCTGAGACGTGAACCTTATTTTAAGGGTCCCTCGTATTAAAAAGGTTGAGAAAGGCTGTTCTAGGGTCTGGATCAGCTTCCCAGATGTTGACCTTGGTGGACCATGTCTGAGCTATGTGGATGGCCTCCACCAGGGGGAGCATGTGACAGGGTGACCACACAGGAGTACTACTGTTAGACGGGACAAACCGGTGTCACCTTATAACAGGAAGTGCCAGAACAGGGACTATCATGAAAGGATCACTGGGAATCATAAAGGGGAAGGGGATCCGGGGACTTGTTAGTACCTCAGCCACACATGGAGAGGAAAGAGGCACCTGGCCCATCCTATAATGGTCACCACACCTGGTCTGGGCTCTGGGCTTTGCCTTTAGTTTGCTTTGTTGGTCATCTTAATGTGAATGGTGACAATAGTGAAACCTCCAAAGCTGAGACTTTCACAATTTGTTCCCCTTGCCCTCGCCTTGGCTCTTATGAAGATAATTCTGATTACGGGATGAATGCCAGTTATGCCGCCTCAAGCTGGTCTGAGGGAATAGCAGTGTTGTCAGGTAAACCCCCCCCCCCCCCCCCCCCCCCCGGAGAGATTTGCCAGAAACACAAACCTGCTGAACAGGAACCAAGTGGCGACCAAAAACACAGCAGGGAAACCGGCCTCAGCCTCAGGGATGTTTATCCAAATAACAACTTTCTGCCCCGGAGGCATGGATCCCACTCATGTGACTGGCCAGGAATGGGTCACTGCTCGACCTTCCTGGTCACTACCTTTGTGGCGTGTGCGTCCTCTCATTGTATTGATCTGAGCTCTGAACTGTAAGAGACATTCATGTGCTGCTTGTGATAATGGGGACTACAAGAACCAGCACTCCCTGTACTGCTAGACGGGGATCAAGAGGTACCATCTGCCCACGGGTGATCCGTGATCTACCAGGCTATCTACACTTATCCCAAAAAATGTCAAAGATGAAAGATGACGGTGATCAAATATTTGTGACACCGGTAAACCGGTAAATAGGTTTTGTTCCCATGATCCCTCCTTCTCCCCAGTGATCGAGGACCATTACCTCCTGCTGCCCCAATGCTAATATTGTGTGATCCCAACATAAATCCCTATGGACAGTTGGTTTGTGCAAAAGCCCAGTCCAGGTGTGGTGCCCATGGTATGGCGCTGTGTGCATGGTGCCTACAGCCCAGTCCAGGTGTGGTGCCCATAGGATGGCGCTGTGTCTGTGGTGCCCATAGGATGGCGCTGTGTGTTTGGTGCCTATAAGATTGCATACCATGGTTGTGGTGCCCATAGGATGGCGTTGTGTGTGTGGTGACCATAGGATGGCACTGTGTGTTTGGTGCCCATAAGATTGCCCATAAGATTGCATACCATGGGTGTGGTGCCCATGGTATGGCACTGTGTGCATGGTGCCTACAGCCCAGGTGTGGTACTCATAGGATGGTGCTGTGTGTAGTGCTTCAATAGCCCTGTGTGCGGGGTGCTCTTAACCCAGGCCAGGTGCAGTGCCCATAAGATGGCACTGTGTATGTGTTTCCAATAGAATGGCAATGCGTGCAGGGTGCTATTAGCCCAGGCCAGGTGTGGTGCACATAGTCCAGAACAGGTGTCCATGGAATGGCTTAGTGTGTGGGGTGGCCATAATTCAAACCAAGTTTGGTGCCCATAGTAAGGCACTGTGTGAAGGATGCCCATAGGAAGGCACTGTGTGCAGGATGCCCATAGGAAGGCACTGTGTGCAGGTTGTCCATAGGAGGGCACTGTATCCAAGGTGTCTGCAGTGCCCATAAGATGGTGCTATGTGTGTGTTGCCCATAAGATGGCACTGTGTGTTGCCCATAGGATGGCGCTAGGTGTGGTGCCAGCATATCACCAGCTTTTTGCTGTGCCCTGCATGTGAGGACGGTGTATCTGGTTGTACAGAATATCCGCTGTAATCCGGCATTAGTCGGTGACTTGTCCAGCTGGTGAGGAGGTTGTAGAAGTGGCAGCTCTGGGCTCAGCATTTCCAGGATAATCCGTCCAATAGAATCATTTCCAGGACTCTGCTCTTTCCCCGAGTGTGAGAATCACATCCACTAATCCAGCTGATGGAAAGAGTGAGCGGGATCCCCCATAATCTGTGGTCACACTGCAGGAAATCCCCCATCATCCCTATGTCACTGCGACAGTCGCTCACCCAAGACTCCCATCAGAGAATATGGTCAGAGACTGCAGACATAGTACAGGAGATGATCAGAGACTGCAGACATAGTACAGGAGATGATCAGAGACTGCAGACATAATACAGGAGATGATCAGAGACTGCAGACATAATACAGGAGACAGTCAGAGACTGCAGACATAGTACAGGAGATGATCAGAGACTGCAGACATAGTACAGGAGATGGTCAGAGACTGCAGACATAATACAGGAGATGATCAGAGACTGCAGACATAGTACAGGAGATGATCAGAGACTGCAGACATAGTACAGGAGATGATCAGAGACTGCAGACATAATACAGGAGATGATCAGAGACTGCAGACATGATACAGGAGACAGTCAGAGACTGCAGACATAGTACAGGAGATGATCAGAGACTGCAGACATAATACAGGAGATGATCAGAGACTGCAGACCTAATACAGGAGACAGTCAGAGACTGCAGACATAGTACAGGAGATGATCAGAGACTGCAGACATAGTACAGGTGATGATCAGAGACTGCAGACATAGTACAGGAGATGATCAGAGACTGCAGACATAGTACAGGAGATGATCAGAGACTGCAGACATAATACAGGAGATGATCAGAGACTGCAGACCTAATACAGGAGACAGTCAGAGACTGCAGACATAGTACAGGAGATGATCAGAGACTGCAGACATAGTACAGGTGATGATCAGAGACTGCAGACATAGTACAGGAGATGATCAGAGACTGCAGACATAGTACAAGAGATGATCAGAGACTGCAGACATAGTACAGGAGATGATCAGAGACTGCAGACATAGTACAGGTGATGATCAGAGACTGCAGACATAGTACAGGAGATGATCAGAGACTGCAGACATAGTACAGGTGATGATCAGAGACTGCAGACATAGTACAGGAGATGATCAGAGACTGCAGACATAGTACAGGAGATGGTCAGAGACTGCAGACATAATACAGGAGACGGTCAGAGACTGCTAGAGATCATGGACATCTCAGGCCTCTAGAAAGTCTCATTCAGTCAGAAGATGAGATGATAAATACAGAATATTATTGTTCAGTCATTATTTTCCACCTGCTATAAATCTCATCTCTGCTAATTATCGCCATCAATGTGAGGGATTTATGATGTGTGACACTCAGCGCCGCGTCACCTCATCACAAAAGAAGGCGACTCACCGGTGTACTTGTGTCATGTCTGCAATCCTGAATTCCGATGATTTCATCTTTTTACTGAACTTCAGGCTGATATGTGGAACACACAGGAATGCAGCTCTGTCATTAGCATTAAATACAAGCTGTCCCCGAATGTGACCTGGTATCAACCTATTGCTGTCCCTGTACAGCAGGGCTAGAGTGTGAGAGGAAGAAGCAGCACAAGGAGGCAATTGGTTCACGTGCTGACAAAGAGCACGCTGATAGGAGGGGAGAGCGAAATGACAGAGAGATGAGCTCATCGCAGTGCTGCTTCTCTTTTCACTGTCCAATCACAGACGGATCCAGGATGACCTGGGCTAAGAGGGAAGTGGGTTGAATAATGCTGGTCCACCAGACTGGGGGACATCTAGTGGCAGAAAGAAGGAATGCAGGATGAATCCTTGGACTGAAAATTAATATTGCAGCAAACACTTTTTATTTTATATATATATATTTTTTTTTATGGGCTGTTAATTGTTACCTCGATGTTTTTGTCAGGCGTGCTGATAGATCGGTGGTGAATCACATATTAATTCACACAGGTAACACATCAGGAAAAGGATCATTATTATTATTATTTATTTATTTTTTAAGGTTCCATAACATACAAGGATACAGTTTTCCAGATATAGCATGCCACAAAGCAGTTAATAAATATATATATTTTTTTTATTAAACATATATGCCGGTAGGTAAAAAAAGACATTGACACTGTGTTGTACAAAATTCAATGTGCCAGCGACAAAGCTGACAAGCAACCAGCATCAATGAGTAATTATCCAAATATAAAAGAATCATATCAGGTTCCATATAAAATTCAGTGGTCGACAAGTAGGTTTCAACATGGACCTTAGCGAAGTCTAATGAGAAAAAAGGGGAAAGAGTACAATAGAGAAAAGAAAGAAAGATTAGGGAGGGAAGGGAGGGGGAAGGAGGGGGGGGCTCGGCCCTTGGTTCAAGGCGGGTCTTCTCATCTATGCCATTCTTCCCAGACCTTATCATGTGCCTCCAGTCTATCTTGTCATCTAGCTGTCATTTTTTACCATCAGCCCTATGTCTTTTATTCTGGTATATAGGTCTGTTTGAGTAGGCGGGTCCCGTCGTTTCCAGTAAAGGGCTATAAGGCATCTCACGGCTGTCAGGACATGTCTAAGTCGTTTCTTGGAATGTTTAGGTATCTGTAATCCAGAAACTCCAAGAAGAAATGATTTCGGGGTTCCGGGAACCTGCACACCTATCAGGCGAGTTAGTAAAAGCTTAGGACATGTCCAGTAAATGTGGTACAAGGTCCCCCTATCTCCCTGACACCGCCAGCATCTATCTGAACTGGAAGGGTAAATGGCACGGAGAACGTCCGGCGTCAGATACCAAAAAAAAAAATAATTTTATAGGCGTTCTCCTTGTAGAGTGTACAGAAGGAACTCTTAGCTGCCTGAGACCAAAATCGTCCGCCATGTCGTTTCTGGGATTTCCTCTCCCAATGCCCTCTCCCAGCGAAGCATGTATGCATGATCACCCTGGGTGGTGAAGCAGTAAGACTTTAGCACCCGGTATATGTCTGAAATTAAGCCTCGTCGTGCCGAGCCCTCCAATATCAAGCTCTCAAATAGAGTTGGAGCTGAGAATTGTAGGTTCGGGGCGAACGATTGGGCGTCTAATCTGCAGGTACCCATAGAATACCTGGCGGGGTAAGTCAAATTTTTTTTGAAGTAATGTGAATGAGAGCATTCTACGTGTACATGGATGCACTAGATGACCAAAGTGGAAGAAATTCCTTGTCGCCCATGGGGAAGACATCTGATGTATAAGGCCTGCAGGCATTCTGGGATTGTAAAGAAAGGACGTGAGGAGCGATCTCTCCGAACCCAGCTTGTGTACTCTGGATAGTTTACGCCAGAGCGATCTAAGATGAAGCATGGGACCCAGCAGCCGGGCCGAGTCCACCTCCACATTTAATAAATACATTTTTAAGGATTACTATTCACAGTAAATTTGAGATTGTACGTATTGTAGTTGAGGAGGTCCATAAAGCTATCCAATGCTTGTGGTGTACTGGTCCACACGATTAATATATCATCTATATACCTAAGCCACACCAGCGCATGACTGGTGTGGTTGGCTAGGGCCTCACTGGAAAAAATGTCACGTTCCCACCCTCCTCCCCCAGGTACAAATTGGCGTAAGCCGGGGCCAGAACAAGTGCCCATGGAAACGCCCTGTACCTGGAGGTAGTGGGAACCATTAAATGTGAACCAATTATGCGTAAGAATGAAAGATAGTAGTTTCGAAAGGGAAAGCTCTTTAGATAGTAGTTTCGAAAGGGAAAGCTCTTTACTCCGCCATCGTGAGGGATGCTGGAGTAAAGAGCTTCCACATCCAAGGTCACGGGCAGGGCGTCGGGAGGGACAGCCAAACCCTCAATGTGCTTGAGGAGATCAAGGGTGTCCCGGACTAAGGATGACAGGCGTATCACGTGTGGGGTAAGAAAAAAAAAAAATCAATGAGCCTACTGGCATTCTCAGTAAGTGATCCTATGCTGGATTCTATAGGTCTTCCTGGCGGGACATGCGAGTCCTTGTGTATCTTTGGTAGTGAGTTAAATGTGGCTGTCCGGGGGAATTTGGTATTGCGATATGCATGGGTATCTAGATCAATAAGTCCTGTAAGAAAGGCATCGCCTATCAAGGATTTATATTCATTTATAAAGTGTTTAGTACAGATCATCACAATCCTGCGATACCGGGACTGATTCGTCAGAAGATCCATGCACATTTTGGTATATAGTTTATTGGTAAGTAAAACAATATTCCCACCTTTGTCGGTCTGTTTATTCGCCAGGTCCGGATGATTCCGTAACCTGGTGATAGCTTGTAATTGTTGGACAGAAAGATTTTTGGACATAGGATCCAAAACCTAGATGTTTAATATCACTGATGGTAGCCATCAAAAAGGCCCAAATGTGGGGATTGATGGTGAGATCCGGAAATTTACTGGATTTGGGTTGAAACAGGTATGGACACTGGTGGGGGTGCTGATTCTTCGGCGTCTATGGTAGGTATCGCGGGTCCAGAGGTCTCACTCTCCTCTAAAAGCAGGATGAGAGCTGTAAATGCACCAAACCTCTCCGTTGCAAAATGTTTGATACTTTCTGAAAGCTCCCTATCCTGTTTGGAACGTATCCGGTCACGATCAAACAAAGATTTGTAAGTTAGTTTTCTGGTAAATAGATAAGAGGTCTTTAATGGCATCATATTTGTCCAACTGAAAAATTGGGCAAAAGCTTAGCCCATATCTCAAAAGGTCAAGATCATCCTGTGAAAAAGTGTAGGGAGTGAGGTTGATAATGTTTAATGCTACGTGTGAAGGGTTTGGGTCGCTACCAACGGAAACTTTGTAGCTTGTGAACCTGTAAGTGCTAAATGTGGGTCAAGTGTACTTTGTTTGGTAGATATCAACAAAGGAGTCACAAGGTTAGGTGATAACAATGAACGTACTCAACAAAGAACGTGCCAAGGGGTTATCGGTGTTGGGGAGTCCAACAGAAGTGGGATTCGTGGTTACAACATGCATGGTGGTGGAATTGTTTTGTAGCAGATTCTACCCTAGCCTGTCCATATACTGCCCTAGCCTGTCCATATACTGCCCTAGCCTGTCCATATACTGCCCTAGCCTGTCCATATACTGCCCTAGCCTGTCCATATACTGCCCTAGCCTGTCCATATACAGCCCTAGCCTGTCCATATACAGCCCTAGCCTGTCCATATACAGCCCTAGCCTGTCCATACACTGCCCTAGCCTGTCCATACACTGCCCTAGCCTGTCCATATACTGCCCTAGCCTGTCCATATACAGCCCTAGCCTGTCCATATACAGCCCTAGCCTGTCCATATACAGCCTTAGCCTGTCCATATACAGCCTTAGCCTGTCCATATACAGCCCTAGCCTGTCCATATACTGCCCTAGCCTGTCCATATACAGCCCTAGCCTGTCCATATACTGCCCTAGCCTGTCCATATACTGCCCTAGCCTGTCCATATACTGCCCTAGCCTTTCCATATACTGCCCTAGCCTGTCCATATACTGCCCTAGCCTGTCCATATATTGCCCTAGCCTGTCCATATACTGCCCTAGCCTGTCCATATACTGCCCTAGCCTGTCCATATACTGCCCTAGCCTGTCCATATACTGCCCTAGCCTGTCCATATACTGCCCTAGCCTGTCCATATACTGCCCTAGCCTGTCCATATACTGCCCTAGCCTGTCCATATACTGCCCTAGCCTGTCCATATACTGCCCTAGCCTGTCCATATACTGCCCTAGCCTGTCCATATACTGCCCTAGCCTGTCCATATATTGCCCTAGCCTGTCCATATACTGCCCTAGCCCACCCCTTGGAATTGAACATAATAGTATGTCATATAATCAAGGTGCTGTTTGTTGCATGTAAATTTGACTTCCTGATACATTTAATTTTAGTTTTAATTATCATGATATAAAATAATGGATGTGAGGGCCTTTTGGTGGGAGTTTTTTTTTTTTTTGTGGGGGGGGGGGGTTCAGCATTTCATTCTTGGACCCAGGCAGCACAATGTCTTGGGCCAGCCCTGCCGCTCTGTGTAATGGTTTTGCACAGAGCAGCCCGGATCCTCCTCTTCTCGGTTGCCTCTTCTGCTCTCCTGGTCCCTTCCTCGTGTCGAGTGCCCCCACAGCTAGCAGCTTGCTATGGGGGGGGGGCACCCGAGCCGAGTCACAGCTCCCTGTGTCCATTCAGACGCAGAGCCCTGGTTCAGCTCCGCCCCCTCTCTCTCCTGATTGGCCAACTGGCTTTGATTGACAGCAGCGGGAGCCAAAGGCGCTGCTGCTGTGTTTCAGCCAATCAGGAGGGAGAGTCCTGGATGGTCGAGGGACTCGTGGACGTTGCTGGATAGAGATGGGACTCGGGTAAGTATTGGGGGGGGGGGCTGCTGCACACAACCGCTTGCCGACCGCTCGCCGGCAGCAGAATGGCACTCTTGCGTGAATCGCCGTAGCTGTACGGCGGGCGCTTTAAGGAGCATAGGGCCACGCCCGCCGCGTGACATAGGAGCCTCGTGCGCGTGGCCGGCGGCTACCTGCGATTGCTCGAGAGAAGCGAGATCTGTTAATGTACACAGACAGATCTACGTTCTGTCTGGGGTGAGGAGAGCGATCTTCTGTTCCTACTGCTTAGGAACAACAATCGGTCTCCTCCCCCAGGCAGTCCCATCCCCCCCACAGTTAGAATCACTCCCCAGGTAACACATTTAATCCCTTGATCGCCCCCTAGTGTTAATCCCTTCTCTGCCAGTGACATTTATACAGTAATCAATGGCTATTTATAGCTCTGATCGCTGTATAAATGTCAATGGTCTCAAAATAGTGTGAAAAGTGTCCGATCTGTTGGCCGCAATGTCGCAGTCCCAATTAAAATCGCAGATCACCGCCATTACTAGTAAAAAAAAAAAAAAAAAAAAAAAAAAAATTCCATAAATCTATTCCCTATTTTGTTGTTTTTTTATTTTTTTTTGTTTGTTTTTTTTTTTTCACCAAAAATATGTAGAAGAATACATATCGGCCTAAACTGATGAAGAAATTAGTTTTCTTTTTATATATTTTTTGGGGGATATTTATTATAGCAAAAAGTAAAAAGTTGTCAAAAAAAATTTTCAAAATTGTTGCTCTTTTTTTGTTTATAACACAAAAAATAAAAACCGCAGAGGTGATCAAATACCAAAAAAAGAAAGCTCTATTTGTGGGGGGAAAAAAGGACGTCAGTTTTGTTTGGGTGCAGCATTGTGCGACAGCGCAATTGTCAGTTAAAGCAACGCAGGGCCGTATCGCAAAAGGGGGTAAATTCTTCCAGGGCTGGAGTGGTTAATGCACAGAATGCACCTTCTGCCTTTACAACCCAGTGGCGGCCGCTCCGTTAGGGCCCTGCCACCCTAATCCATGCGCCCGACCCCTGATCTAAATTCAGGGCACCGGACGCATGTTTTTTTTTTTTTTTTTGAAGCACATGATTGGAGCCTGAGGCTCTAATTGGCTTAAAAAAAGGGTGGGCTCGGGGCGCAGAACACTGTGCCCCGGGCCCACCCAGTTGTGTGACAATAGCAAATTTATATAAATTTTAGTCTTCCTGATTCTCGTCCTGGAAAATCAGACAGCGGGTGTTAAGACCCGATTGGATGAGAGGAGAAAAGACCATATTGGCCGCTGAGGAGGAGAAGCAGGGGGAAGGCGCCGAGGAGGAGAAGCAGGGAGAAGGGGCCGAGGAGGAGAAGCAGGGAGAAGGGGCCGAGGAGGAGAAGCAGGGGGAAGGGGCCGAGGAGGAGAAGCAGGGGGAAGGCGCCGAGGAGTAGAAGCAGGGGGAAGGCGCCGAGGAGGAGAAGCAGGGGGAAGGCGCCGAGGAGGAGAAGCAGGGGGAAGGCGCCGAGGAGGAGAAGCAGGGGGAAGGCGCCGAGGAGGAGAAGCAGGGGGAAGGCGCCGAGGAGGAGAAGCAGGGGGAAGGCGCCGAGGAGGAGAAGCAGGGGGAAGGCGCCGAGGAGGAGAAGCAGGGGGAAGGCGCCGAGGAGGAGAAGCAGGGGGAAGGCGCCAATGAGGAGAAGCAGGGGGAAGCCGCCGAGGAGGAGAAGCAGGGGGAAGGCGCCGAGGAGGAGAAGCAGGGGGAAGGCGCCGAGGAGGAGAAGCAGGGGGAAGGCGCCGAGGAGGAGAAGCAGGGGGAAGGCGCCGAGGAGGATAAGCAGGGGGAAGGCGCCGAGGAGGAGAAGCAGGGGGAAGGCGCCGAGGAGGATAAGCAGGGGGAAGGCGCCGAGGAGGAGAAGCAGGGGGAAGGCGCCGAGGAGGAGAAGCAGGGGGAAGGCGCCGAGGAGGAGAAGCAGGGGGAAGGCGCCGAGGAGGAGAAGCAGGCGGAAGGCGCCGAGGAGGAGAAGCAGGGGGAAGGCGCCGAGGAGGAGAAGCAGGGGGAAGCCGCCGAGGAGGAGACACTGGGGGAAAGGCATTTGGACTGTCGGGTTGGAAGAAGGGGGGGGGGTGTTTGACTGGTGAACTGACCGGGAGGGGGGGTGGTTGTTTAGTTTTAACGCCCCCCGAAATAAATGGTGCACCAGCCGCCACTGTTGCACCCACTTAAGGAATCTCTGTGAAGTCCAACGTTAGAGGAAACTGCGCAGTCCATGTGTCTTGCAGGGTGTGCCTTATTTTCACCAAATTTGGTTTGGCCCAATGAATGTAGAGGTGGGCGGAGCTATGAATGTCTTGTTGGTGAAATGATTGGTCGGGGATCTCATTGTTTCCTGTGGAACAGTAAAGCGCAGTCACTGTGCGGTCTGTATGGGGGTGTCATGGCGGCTCCTCTGTACACTTAGTATCAAGATGTATAAAACATGAACACAGAGATAAGAGATTTCCATAAAACGGATACTTTGTATCTGTAATAGATGGACACTTCCCCTTGAACTTTGTACAATAAAGAAATGATGGGAGTAATTATTTTACATAATGGTAATTATGGTAATTGGGTGTCAGCACTGTGCGGGGGGGGGGGCTGGGGGATGGGACAGTGGGCCTTTCATCCGCAGGCCTCAGTCCCGGGCCCCGTGTCACACAGTCCGGGGCCCCTTATCTGGCTGCCCTGTGGGGACGGCACACAAAAGCCGCCTTATCCCGGGAGCTGCGCACACCATTAAATCGCCCCTCTGTTCTACTTCAGGCATTGGGGGGGCGGGAAGGGGGGGGGCGTACATTTCCTGCTGGAATAATTCCACCAAAATTCTTCCCCATAAAATACAAATATAAAATCATAATAAATATTTACATTTCATCCTGTCATCGATTAACCCGCACAACGCCGCCTTCTGATTGGACAATCCTTAAATCTTGTTAGAACTGCAATAAACTGCCATTGGGCCCAATACATTAAAGGAAGCCTGTGCTAGAAGGACCGGCTCAGTGATCTCTGTATAGCACTGTGGTATATGTCAGAGCTATATAAATGTATAATAATAATAGTGTGTGACTGTGGGGGAGGGGACATTAGAGTGTAAGCTCCTCTGTACAGAGACTGATGTGACTGTGGGGGAGGGGACATTAGAGTGTAAGCTCCTCTGTACAGAGACTGAGGTGACTGTGGGGGGAGGGGACATTAGAGTGTAAGCTCCTCTGTACAGAGACTGATGTGACTGTGGGGGGAGGGGACATTAGAGTGTAAGCTCCTCTGTACAGAGACTGAGGTGACTGTGGGGGGAGGGGACATTAGAGTGTAAGCTCCTCTGTATAGAGACTGATGTGACTGTGGGGGGAGGGGACATAAGAGTGTAAGCTCCTCTGTACAGAGACTGATGTGACTGTGGGGGAGGGGACATTAGAGTGTAAGCTCCTCTGTACAGAGACTGATGTGACTGTGGGGGGAGGGGACATTAGAGTGTAAGCTCCTCTGTACAGAGACTGATGTGACTGTGGGGGGGGGGGGGGGACGACATTAGAGTGTAAGCTCCTCTGTACAGAGACTGATGTGACTGTGGGGGAGGGGACATTAGAGTGTAAGCTCCTCTGTACAGAGACTGATGTGACTGTGGGGGAGGGGACATTAGAGTGTAAGCTCCTCTGTACAGAGACTGATGTGACTGTGGGGGAGGGGACATTAGAGTGTAAGCTCCTCTGTACAGAGACTGATGTGACTGTGGGGGAGGGGACATTCGAGTGTAAGCTCCTCTGTACAGAGACTGATGTGACTGTGGGGGGAGGGGACATTAGAGTGTAAGCTCCTCTGTACAGAGACTGATGTGACTGTGGGGGAGGGGATATTAGAGTGTAAGCTCCTCTGTATAGACTGACTGATGTGACTATGGGGGAGGGGACATTAGAGTGTAAGCTCTTCTGGTACAGAGACTGATATGACTGCCTCAGTGTTCTCTGTACAGCACCGCGGTATATGTCAGAGCTATATAAATGTATAATAGACTATGGTGGGGACTGTGTTCCTACTTTGTACTTGTAGTTCCCCAGCCTCTGATTGGTTGGGAGTTATGCTGTAGCTGTCTGTGTAGTCTGAGCTCCATTGATCCTGTCTCGTCTCGCTGTGCTCAGTATTGATCTGCGATGTGATTTCTGCCCATTAGGGGTTAATGACGAGCGTCAGTGGAAAGCATTGATTGGCAGCCTGTGTGTCCCCTGGCAAGGTCCAATGAGGGCCCCGGGCTTTGCTCTGCTACCAGCAGCTTATCAGGGCCTTTTGTTTGAATGGAGGGGGGAATTGGGTCACCTCCTCAATGTCATAAGAACAATGAAAACCTAAACTGTACGAAACACGTTTCCTGAACCGGCCAACCAGGCGAGTGCCTGAGACGAGGAACCGCCCGTTTTCTGTGTCGTGTCATTGAAAATATAGAAGCCGCACGCAGAGCGCCGCATGTGACCTTCTTATCTTTCTTTCTTCCAGATGCTTTTTCCATCACGGGAGAAAACGGAGGCAAGACCGACTCGGTGGCCAACCTGCAGCCGCAGTCCTCCCTGAACTCCATCTCCAGCTCCCCGGGGCCCAAACGCTCCACCAACACCCTGAAGAAGTGGCTGACCAGCCCCGTCAGGCGGCTCAACAGCGGCAAGGCCGACAGCAACATCAAGAAGCAGAAGAAGAGGGAGGGGCGCAACCTGGGCTCCCCGCGAGCCAACGACGACACCACCCCACAGGGCGACAGCGCCGACGAGGTGCGACCACAGTTCTTCTTTTTTTTTTTTTTTACATTTCAAAGAAAAAGCTTTTAAAACTGAACCACAGAAAAAATAAGCTATATACATAAATGAAAAAATAAATATATATATATACAGGACTGTCTTTAATGAGGGACACAAGGGGCAGCTGCCTTGGGCCCAGTCATTGTTGTGGTGACCAAAGCAGCTTCCCCTTGAGCCCCCCTCACCTGCAAATAGTTGATGGGTAGATTCGGGAGGGCCCAATGTTTTCCCAGGGTCTAATAAATATTAAAGATGGCCCTGTGTATGTGTATATATATATATATATATATATATATATATATATATATATATATATATATGACGCCCATCCGGTCCTGTGATTTACACAGCACAGTCCTGTCTGGCAGGGCAGGAGACCTGATACAGTAAGGTAACACCTATAGATCCTGTCCCCCCCCCCCCCCCCCCCAGCCTGTGACTGAACAGTGAAAGGAGAAGCAGCAAAGATCATCTAATGAGCTCATCTCTCTGTCACTCTGCTGTCTCCTCCAATCAGTGGGCATCCTGGGAGCACTGCAGTTTGCACCTCGTGCAGCTTTTCCTTCCCCCTGTAGATCCTTGCTCCTGCAGCACGCCTCATTGACTCCAGGTGCTGCTTCTCCCTCCCCCCAGTCTGAGCTGTGCTGTACAGGGACTGTGAGAGGCTGATTTCAAGTCCGTTTGCGGGGGGGGGGGGGGGGGGGATTGGTACAGAAATCTGCCCCCTGGATTCGTTGTCACCGTGTTTATTTTTTTCAGAAGGGCAAGAAAGGTTGGGACGAGGAGGCGGATGACGACTCTCACACTCCGCTACCGCCGCCCATGAAGATCTTCGACAACGAGCCGGTGCCGGTGCCCGACGACAAGGTACTGAGATTAGGTGATCCCCATTTCACTGCTGAATGAGCCATGCGGGTTACAATCTGATTGTACAATCTCTATTCCGCCTGCCGTTTGTATAACACATGGTGGGGATAACCCGATACCATTTTTTTTTTTTTTTTTATGAGTACCGATTAGACGTGTGCAATTCGTTTCGTTCCCAATTAGTTTTTGAACGAATTTCCACAAATTAGTTAGATCGGAAATATCCAAATGTAATAAAACCCGTTTAACTAATACGTTTGAATATTCGGAAATTCAAATATTCGGAATTTTGATTATTCAGAAATTCAAAAAATGTATGAAATATGAAAATTTGAAAATTCGGAAATGAAAAAAATTCACAAATTCAGCAATTCGAAAATAAGAATGAAAGTCCAAAAATTAAAAAGAACTAAAATAGGAACGAGAATTCGAAAACCCGAAAATTAGAAAATCTGAATAAATTACTAACTAATAATAACTTAACTATTACTATTAATAGTTACTATTACTAAACTATTATAGGCATTGGAAATTCCTTTCAAATTTGGCTGTTAGTGAAGGTAACAAATACAAATTTATCCGAAGTTACGAATTATCCGAAATAACGAATGCCGCATCTAAAAAAATGGAACATAACAAATTACTTTTTATTATTATGATTATTATTTATTATTAATTTGTTCCGTTTCTTTTGTTTAGATGCGGCATTCGTTATTTCGGGATAATTTGTAACTTCGGATAAATTCGTATTCGTTACGTTCACTAACAGCCAAATTTGAAAGGAATTTCCAATACCTATCATTTATTAGTTAGTTATTATTTAGTTATTAGTTGTTATTTTGGATTTTCTTATTTTCGAATTTCCGGATTTTACGAACTGCGAACAAAAAATGAATGAAATTTTTCGTCAGTTCTGATACTTTATTTTTTTTTTATTTTTTTTTTTTTTTTTAGTACTCGCCAATACCTACCGCAACTGTTTGTTTACAATTCAGTGCATTAAAAAGATTTTTACAAATTATTATTATTTACAAATTAAATACATTTTTTTTTTTTCAATTTTGTGCTTTGTTCAATGTGAAACTTGTAAATATATGTTAAAGGTGTAAAAAAACATTAACGAAAAAAGCCAACAAACAAAAAAAAAAAGTTTTAAATATTAATAGTTTATAAAATGGAAGTGAGAGAAAAAAGAATCAGCAGGAAATAAATAATTAAATGGAGGAGAATAAGGAGTTTAACCCCTTCTGGACCACCCCAGGCAGATATACTGCGGCAGGGCGGCCCTCCTGCGCCAAATCAGGTACCTGTACGTGATGTCGTGCACTGGGACTTGGGCACACACGCCGTCTGCGACCCGGTCACGCTGTGATTGGACACAGCGGGTGCCAATCAGCGGGTCTGGCGGACCCGATACTCGCCGACACCCCGCGATAGTTCTCAGGAAAGGCAAAACAACGGTCTGCCTATGTCAACCTCTGTGACAGGGGAAGATGGAGATCTTGTGTTTCCCGTCTAAGCAGGAACACAGATCTCTATCTTCCCCCAATTCAAGTACCTCCCACGCACAATTAGAAAGCACTCCCAGGGAACACGTTTAACCCTTTGATCACCCCTGGTGTTAACCCCTTCCCTGCCAGTGTCATTAGTACAGTGACAGTGCATTTTTTTTTATAGCACTGATCACTCTATTGGTGTCACTGAGCCCCAGTTCACATTGGGCCGATTTGTCCAAATCAGCAGCTATTGCTGGCAATGGCACTGTCCGAATCGGCGCGGTGCCGACTTTGCGGAACCGCACCGATTTCCGACTTCCGGGGCGATCTGAAAAGATATCTGTGCAGGGACCCGCACAGATGTCTGTAAAAGTCGGACTGCGTTGCCGGTATGAAATCATGCGAGGTCAGCTGAACTCGCACAATTTCTTACCCGCAGCATTGTGAACCTGGGCTTAGTGTTAGATTTGTCCGCCGCAATGTCGCAGTCCCGCTAAAAATCGCTGATCGCCGCCATTACTAGTAAAAATGATAAAAAATAAATAAATGCCATAAATCTATCCCATAGTTTGTAGACGGTATGACTTTTGCGTAAACCAATAAATATACACTTATTGGAATTTTTTTTTACCAAAAATATGGAACAGAATACATATTGGCCTAAATTTATGAATACATTTTTTATTTTTTCTTTATTGGGAATGTCTTAAAGCATAAAGTTAAAAAAATATTAATTTTTTTTCAAAATTGTCTATTTTTTTTTTTTTTATAGCGCAAAAAATAAAAACTGCAGAGGTGATTAAATGCCACCAAAAGAAAGCTCTATTTGTGGGGAAAAAAAGAACATAAATTTTATTTGGGTACAGCATTGCACGACCGCGCAGTTGTCAGTGAAAGTATCCCAGTGCCGTATCGCAAAAAATGGCCTGGTCATTAGGGGGGGGGGTAAACCTTCTGGGGCTGAAGAGGTTAATTAAGGTTGATTAGCGTAAATTAAGAGTTAATAAGGGGTTAAACAGAGAAACATTTAGTTAGAAACAAAAAAATTTTTTTTTTACTTGACAAGGTTGCTTAAAACTGACTTCATCTGCAGATAGAAGTTCATCCCTTTGATCTGTAGATGAATCAACAGAAAGATACAAAAAGAAACAATGTATTTTTTAATCTTCCTGTTTTAGCAGCTGTTGATAAACATTGCCCGGTGTTTTTTTTTTTTTTTTGACAACTTCAATTGCCAGGACTTTACACTTCAGCTGTCGATGGGGGAACCCCACTGACAGCTGAATTAGCCATCGGTTGTTAATGACGCAGCGGCCCCGCTCCTTAACAATCGATCATTGCTGGCTTTTTTTTTTTTTTTTTACATTCCAGCTGTCATTGTAGGAATCCAGCTGAATGAACTGAGCCTGAAAATATTGATTTCAGGTATCGGAGCATTTGCACGAGTACCAATACCCGTGCAAATGCTTACCGGTATGGGTGCAACCCGAATACAGAGAGTTGTTGGCAGATTATACAATCAGATTGCACATCATTGCAAGGTGTATGACCAGCATAATGCTCTTTCCCCATCACTCTTCTACTGACACCGTCTGCCACAGAACAGATCAAAAAATAACAAAGGATTCCCCCCTCTAGAAACATTGCGCCCCCCCCCCCTTGTCCTGAAGGATACAGGTTTTCATGCCATCAATCACCGTATTGATATTTTCCTCCATTTTCCCTGCATATTGGTAGGTAGGAAGTCCCAGCAGATCAATATTTATAATTTTAATAGAAACTGCTCTCTGATTATAGGGGTTACCGCTCTCATTTACTGCTAATAAACTAGTGCTGCTGGTTTGTAAATTACTTTTCTTTAGGGACAGTAGTGGGCAGGTTCAAGGCTGCAGGTAACAAGTTGTTCCCTCAGTGTGCTTCTTCTCTGATCTTCGCACATTAAAATGCTCATACACGGCACGAGCCAAAATCAGCCGACCCCCCCCCCCCCCCCCAACCACGGTAAACGTAGATGGAGGAATGTCCAGTGCTTTGGCTGCCTAAATACAATGGCACTGCCAAACAGTAAATTAATCTAATAGGATTTTTTTATTTCTTATTGTTTTGCTTATTTGTTTATTAAATACATGTATATATTATTTATTATATTTTTACTTTACTCTTTTATTATATTTGTATTATAATTTATTTTTGTTTATAATATTTATTATTTTATTTATTACGGTATTTATTGTTTATTAAATAAATATTGTAGTGCGGTGGCTTTGGGACCTTTAGTACTCTTGAAGAACCAGTTTTTAAAGGCTTGGAGATTCCCTTTAAGGGCCGGTTCACACAACAATTTCTGCGTTCTGCAGATGCGTTTCTGCGTGTGCGTTTATGATGCGTTTTTGATGCATTCCAGTGTGTTTAAAATGTTTTTTTGGTGTCTCTTTCGGTGCATTTTCCCCTCTATTGTCCTTCATCTCAATTCATGACGTGTATTTCTGGTACGTTTTTAATGCGGAAAATGGCAGCGCGTTCTACTTTTGTTGACTGCTCCGGAACGCACTGAATGGCCTTTGGTGTGGCCGGAGACCCTTCTGGTTGGGAGGATGTGATTGGCCTCTTCTGGAATGTTCTGCCTGATGACGGTGCAGACACCAGCGGGGTTACCGGAGGTGTTTATAAATGCTGAGCCCATGGGAACCAAATCTGCTGGTTCTTCATCTCCCTGACTCACCGGCTGTGTGCGGCTCAGCCCTGGATAGATAAGAATTATCGGAAGGCTCCTCCCCCTGCCCTGTGGCAGCAAAATAAATAATATAAAATGAATATTCCGCTCCCCAAAACCAAATAAAAATATTATTATTATACGGGATTGATAATGTACCAGCAGTGTGCACAGCGCTTTACAATATACAGGGAACCTTCTATACGATCAATAACATCTAAAGAGTTCCATGAGAGTTCATCCAGATTAATAATATCATTGTCCGTGTCCTTCAATATGATCCGTGTCCTTCAATATGATCCGTGTCCTTCAATATGATCCGTGTCCTTCAATATGATCCGTGTCCTTCAATATGATCCGTGTCCTTCAATGTGATCCGTGTCCTTCAATATGATCCGTGTCCTTCAATCCGTGTCCTTCAATATGATCCGTGTCCTTCAATGTGATCCGTGTCCTTCAATGTGATCCGTGTCCTTAAATATGATCCGTGTCCTTCAATATGATCCGTGTCCTTCAATGTGATCCGTGTCCTTCAATGTGATCCGTGTCCTTCAATATGATCCGTGTCCTTCAATATGATCCGTGTCCTTCAATGTGATCCGTGTCCTTCAATGTGATCCGTGTCCTTCAATGTGATCCGTGTCCTTCAATGTGATCCGTGTCCTTCAATGTGATCCGTGTCCTTCAATGTGATCCGTGTCCTTCAATGTGATCCGTGTCCTTCAATGTGATCCGTGTCCTTCAATGTGATCCGTGTCCTTCAATGTGATCCGTGTCCTTCAATGTGATCCGTGTCCTTCAATATGATCCGTGTCCATCCATAAATATAACAATGTAATCATTCCGAGGACACCGTCCCTTCATCATGTTCGTTATACCGACGTATCGTTATGTTTATAAATTGACTCGGCTTATAAATGAAATCCATTCATGGGTTGTTAAATTTATAGTTGAAAACCGTTTATGGATTATTCTTTTTATGAATGGACCGTATTTATGGATTATGTTCCGGTTTATGGATTATGTTTCTGGTTCAATGCTGTTTATGAATGGCCCGGGTTCACAGATTAGTGGGTTTATAAATGGACTGTGTTTATGGATTATGGTACTGGTTGAATACAGTTCATGAATGGACCCCATTAATGTATTATCATGTTTATGGATAGTCCCGGTTGATGGATTATTCTGTTTATGAATGGACCGTGTTTATGGATTATGTTTCTGGTTGAACCCTGTTTATGGATGGACCCTGTTTATGGATGGACCCTGTTTATGGATGGACCCTGTTTATGAATGGACCCTGTTTATGAATGGACCCTGTTTATGAATGGACCCTGTTTATGAATGGACCCTGTTTATGGATTATGTTTCTGCTGGAACACTGTTTATGAATGGACCCTGTTTATGAATGGACCCTGTTTATGGATTATGTTTCTGCTGGAACACTGTTTATGAATGGACCCTGTTTATGGATTATTCTGTTTATGAATGGACCCTGTTTATGGATTATTCTGTTTATGAATGGACCCTGTTTATGGATTATTCTGTTTATGAATGGACCCTGTTTATGGATTATTCTGTTTATGAATGGACCCTGTTTATGGATTATTCTGTTTATGAATGGACCCTGTTTATGAATGGACCCTGTTTATGGATGGAACCTGTTTATGGATTATGTTTCTGGTTGAACACTGTTTATGAATGGACCCTGTTTATGGATTATTCTGTTTATGAATGGACCCTGTTTATGAATGGACCCTGTTTATGAATGGACCCTGTTTATGGATGGACCCTGTTTATGGATGGACCCTGTTTATGAATGGACCCTGTTTATGGATGGAACCTGTTTATGGATTATGTTTCTGGTTGAACACTGTTTATGAATGGACCCTCTTTATGGATTATTCTGTTTATGAATGGACCCTCTTTATGGATTATTCTGTTTATGAATGGACCGTGTTTATGGATGGACCATGTTTATTGATTCTTCTGTTTATGAATGGACCCTGTTTATGGATTATTCTGTTTATGAATGGACCCTGTTTATGGATTATTCTGTTTATGAATGGACCCTGTTTATTGATTATTTTGTTTATGAATGGACCTTGTTTATTGATTATTTTACTGGTTGAATATAGTTCATGAATTGCCCCCATTACTATAGTATTATGTTTATGAATGGACTCTATTTATGGATTATTATGTTTATAGTTGGGCACAGATCATTTATATTATTGGACCCTGGCAATGATATTATTTATTTGAATTATTGTATTTTATGTATAGTATAGATTCAGGTTTTTGATATTTTAGCACCACAATAAAAGATGAACTCAGATGAGGTCAGTGATTGATCCCGCCCACAGGTCAGCCCCGGAGTGACCCGAGAATATATAGGATTGTACTGTGTGTCTTTATATACCTCCCGCTGCCCCATACCCTCCCCCGCCAATATACCTGAAACCTGAACTATGGAACCTGCAATTAAAATGAATATCAGCAACATATAACACAAATCTATACGATCGATCTTACTCTGCTTTCAATGCTTAATACTGCTCTATCATTGGCTCCTACACTCTTTACCTACTGTAATATTGCAAGGGACACGCTGTCACATGACTTGCAAAACAATCTTTCAGCCAGATCTGCTTGTGCCTCTAATTGTGTGTATGGCGAATGCTGCAGAGCGTCGTGGATGTTGCTTGGAAGTGTCTGTGGATCAGTATTCTGCAGAGCATGCTGGGAATTAATTAGCAGAGTCTATGGGGCATTATATGACAAAGCATGCTGGCAGCTGTTCAATGGCAGTTGGACAGCGCAGTGGGTGGAAGTTTCTCAATGGCAGTTGGACAGTGCAGTGGGTGGGAGTTGCTCAATGGCAGTTGGACAGCGCTGTGGGTGGGAGTTTCTCAATGGCAGTTGGACAGCGCGGTGGGTGCAAGTTTCTCAATGGCAGTTGGACAGTGCAGTGGGTGGGAGTTGCTCAATGGCATTTGGACAGCGCGGTGGGTGGGAGTTGCTCAATGGCAGTTGGACAGCGCGGTGGGTGGGAGTTGCTCAATGGCAGTTGGACAGCGCAGTGGAAGGCAGTTGCACAGTGTGGTACGAAAAATGGGTTAATTTGGCACACTCTGGGTGAGGCTATACAAAGATAAATATGGGAATGGGATCAGTAAATAGGGCAAGTGTTCAAGTCCATGACATATAGTCCATGTAAGACTGTTAGGAATGCTTATCCCAAGAAGGCTGCCAGCTTACAGATAGAAGAAACTCTGGAACATAAAAAACAGGAACAAAGTAGCGCCTTCTAAGTGTAGCAGTTGAGACATTTAATGAATTAAAATCATAACGGGAACACCCACAAACAAGCGATATAAAACAGCATAGATATTGGTGTCGTCCATGCCGACACCCTGCCGTGTTCCTGTGCACCGCCAATCCTTGTCCCAGCTTTCCGGGAGTTCTGGGCTCCACCAGTGTAACCGGAGAAAGGACAGACACCCGGACATTCCGGCCAGCGACACCGATATCTATGCTGTTTTATATCGCTTGTTTGTGAGTGTTCACTTTATGATTTTAATTCATTAAATGTCTCAACTGCTGCACTTAGAAGGCACAGTGAGGTGGGTGGGAGTTTTAAATGATAATTGGACAGTGCAATGGGTGGGAGTTGCTCAATAGCAGTTGGAGAATGGAGTGGATGACAGTAGGACAGTGAAGTGGGCGGGAGTTGTTGGATGGAAGTTGGACAGAGCAGTGGATGGCAGTTGCACAGTGAGGTGGGTGGGAGATGTTCAATGGCAGTTGGACAGAGCAGTGGATGGTAGATGTTCGATGGCAGTTGGACAGAGCAGTGGGTGGGAGTTGCTCAATGGCAGTTGGACAGAGCAGTGGATGGGAGATGTTCAATGGCAGTTGGACAGAGCAGTGGATGGGAGATGTTCAATGGCAGTTGGACAGAGCAGTGGGTATGGACAGTGCAGTGGATGGCACTGGGACAGTGAGGTTGGTGGGGGTTGTGCAATGGCAGTTGGACAGTGCGGTGGGTGAGACAATGCGCTGAGTTGCTTAGCTGCGGGTGAGAGCACGGCATTGTGGTCATTTTATGGATAGATGGGTATGGCTGTATGGCAGCGGTGTGATGTCTTCTGATGGGTGAGGATTCACCTTTTAGCCTCTAACTAATCTCTCTCACCCTTTCTTCCCCCATAATCCCTCTGTGTCTCCCGCCTGGCAACGTGCTGCTTCCTCCTCCCTGGCACCCGCTAACCTGCTTTCCCTCCACACATCTACGGCCTGCAGCCCTCCTTACTTGTGGCCCGTCAGAGCTCGGGCGAGGTCCCCAGTGCGGCCGAACTGGTCAGTGCAATTGAGAACCTGGTCCGGAACAAAATGGTAAGTGCCAGGATAGCCATGCCAATCACAGCTCTTCTTGGGCTCAATCCGGTTGCTCAGGGGCGGGTCTAATTCTGCTTTTCAGACCATGCAGTTGGCTTTGGGCATCACAATCTGATCTTCCAAATTATTTTCCTTTTTTTAGATTTGTCCGTGTTCTCTATGTGTCTTTTATTGTTTGTCTTGGTGAAGATTTAGTCTTGTAAATGTGTTTCCTGCTGGTGTAATTGGACCGGCATCAGAATAAATCACACAAATCAGTCCAGCTAAAACTCATATTTTATCTCTAAATGGAATCTTCTAGGCTGGGTCACAAGATGGCTTCTTCAACCCCCATAGACTCCAGGAATGAGATCTCCCTGCAATAAGTTGCTCATTCTTTTTTATGTATGTTGATGGTGGGAACCCCTCATAATCGGCATAGCGGGTGTACAGACCCGGGAACTCAGCACAGGGATGGTGGGAACCCCTCATAATTGGCACAGCGGGTGTACAGACCCGGGAACTCGGCACAGGGATGGTGGGAACCCCTCATAATTGGCACAGCGGGTGTACAGACCCGGGAACTCGGCACAGGGATGGTGGGAACCCCTCATAATTGGCACAGCGGGTGTACAGACCCGGGAACTCGGCACAGGGATGGTGGGAACCCCTCATAATTGGCACAGCGGGTGTACAGACCCGGGAACTCAGCACAGGGATGGTGGGAACCCCTCATAATGGGCACAGCGGGTGTACAGACCCGGGAACTCAGCACAGGGATGGTGGGAACCCCTCATAATGGGCACAGCGGGTGTACAGACCCCGGGAACTCAGCACAGGGATGGTGGGAACCCCTCATAATGGGCACATCAGGTGTACAGACCCGGGAACTCAGCACAGGGATGGTGGGAACCCCTCATAATGGGCACATCAGGTGTACAGACCCCGGGAACTCAGCACAGGGATGGTGGGAACCCCTCATAATGGGCACATCAGGTGTACAGACCCCAGAACTCAGCACAGGGATGGTGGGAACCCCTCATAATGGGCACAGCGGGTGTACAGACCCAGGAACTCAACGTGCAACTTGTAGGTTGGCGCTCCACATTGGCACATAGTCTCAGCAGATCTCGCTGCATTGCTCAGATTTCTGGGATTGCAGCAACACTCTGATTGGGACTGACATAACTTTATTTAGTTGTACGATTTCACACTCGAGCTCCACCATGTGACAGAGGAGCAGCGATGGTTGAATCTCCGAAGTGCGTGTCGTAATTTTTATCATCTTTTCCAGGACTGGGAGCGCAGAGCTCTGCAAGTTCTATAAATATAAATTTATTTTGTACTTTGTATTTACTAATTGGTTGTTTTAAGCTGGCTTCTGATTGGCTGGTTCTAGTGTCTGTCCTTTTTCCTCCCAGTCCTTCGTTCCTGTGCTTGGTCGGTGTCCCGTGTTCTGGTGATATGTGATTGTTTCTGTTCTGGAGGTTGGAGGATTAATAATGGCTTCTCAGGGTCTCAATCTATTTTCCTTCCATCTCTCCCCAGACCATAGACGGAGGCTCGTACTCGGGCTCTCAGGTAAACTCGGTAACAGACGGGTATTCTAATGAAGGGATGATGCCAATGCCTGTACCCAGGAACCACGAGGAGGAGCAGAAGGCGAAGGCTCTCCGAGGAAGGATGTGAGTTTAATTTTTGATTCTATTTTGTCTTTCTTATCGGACGCCCTCAACTACCCAACTCCCCCCCCCCCCCCCAGTCCTTCCCCCTGCCCACGCCTGTGCTCTGCACATGGTGGGGTGTCACGTTGGGGTTGGTCAGTTGGCATTGATGCTTCCAGGGAACGTAGAGTAGGTGCCCCAGCAGCTTGTTTCTAGTTACGATGATTGTCATCCGTCGGAACAAAAGACTTTCTATGTAGGAGAAACCTAATAACCTCTGTAGACAATGGAGACGTTGTGTGCCGGCCGGGCCCCAGGGGCTTTGTTATACCAGCTGTGCAGAGAAACCGCTAATGCATAGCAATTCTGCCAGTATCCAAACCTTATGCTTCCAGAACCACCAAACTTTCCACCATCTAAAACCATTAAGACCCTCCATCATCCAAAATACTGACTAATTCCTGATCTACTGTCGATCTACCCACTCTCCCCCCACCCCACATATGTCTGTTCTCTGATCTAGAACCAACAATACCCCCTACCATCCCACTAAATTGCCCAGTTCCTGATCTGGACCTCCCCACATACTTCTGATTCCTGATCTAGAACCCACAATTTATCCTCTCCACTACCATCAACATCATCCCCCTAAATTGCCCAGTTTCTGATATAGTGACCACCCCCATCTACACACTTCATGATTGCTGATCTAGAATCGTAAGTCCCTCCACTACCTCTATATGCTGCTCAATTACTTGTCTACATCTAATAAACTCTTCCACCATGCCCCAAACCCCTCCATACCGGGTCTTTTGACCTTTCTACAATTACCATTCCAGGTCTAGGACCTCCCTTTTATTACCATATGTACACAATGCCCTGCTCTGGGTCTAGAGCTTTCCTACCATTCTCATGTGTGCTCACAGTCCCATTGCGTGTCTGGGACCTCCATACCATTCCCATGGGTGCACACAGCCCTCTTCTGGCTCTAGAACCTCCCTTCCTTTCCCTGCCGGAAGCACTCATTCCACCAGCACTCATTCCAGCCCTGCCGGCACTGGGGAGCTACAGTTCATTGAGGGAACCATGAATGCCAACATGTACTGTGACCTACTGAAGCAGAGCATGATCCCCTCCCTTCAGAGACTGGGCCGCAGGGCAGTATTCCAACATGATAACCACCCCAAACACACCTCCAAGACCACCACTGCCTTGCTAAAGAAGCTGAGGGTAAAGGTGATGGACTGGCCAAGCATGTCTCCAGACCTAAACCCTATTGATCATCTGTGGGACATCCTCAAATGGAAGGTGGAGTGCGCAAGGTCTCTAACATCCACCAGCTCTGTGATGTCATCATGGAGGAGGGGAAGAGGACTCCAGTGACAACCTGTGAAGCTCTGGTGACCTCCATGTCCAAGAGGGTTAAGGCAGTGCTGGAAAATAATGGTGGCCACACAAAATATTGACACTTTGGGCCCAATTTGGAGATTTTCACTTAGGGGTGTACTGACTTTTGTTGCCAGTGGTTTAGACATTAATGGCTGTGTGTTGAGTTATTTTGAGGGGACAGCAAATTTACACTTTTATACAAGCTGTACACTCACTACTTTACATTGTAGCAAAGTGTCATTTCTTCAGTGTTGTCACATGAAAAGATAGAAGAAAAGATTTACAAAAATGTGACTGAGGGGTGTACTTACTTTTGTGAGATACTGTACTTCCCTGTCCCAGGTCTAGAACCCCCCCAATCCTTTCCCATCCCTGATCTAGGATTGGATGGTTGCCAAGTACTGGGGGATACGATGTAGATGGGGTTCACCTTTCAGCAGGAAATCTGTTTCCCTTTAATCACGGCCTGGCAGACCGTTCATTGGTTCTCCCTCTATGGATGAATTCTAATTCTGATGTCATTTCTTGCAGGTTTGTCCTAAACGAGTTGGTTCAGACGGAGAAGGATTATGTGAAAGATCTGGGGGTGGTGGTAGAGGTAAGTGACCATCCTCTGTGTTCTCTGATCTGCTGCTGAGACTGGCAGTGCCACTGACTTGGAGGAACTGTCATGGCAGAAATATGAAGGGTGCCAATGGGGACCTCCTGGAAACGCTGGCAGGTTCTGAAGGAAGCCAATACAACTCTTCTATGACAGGTTTGCTTTAAAGAGACCCTGCCATCGTCAGACCCTTCATTTCAATAACAATTTTCCCATGATATGTGTTTTAACATATTTAATGCCTTGTGCTTTACCTGTAAAATCCTCCCTTGTGTAGAAATCCAAAAGCCCTGAGACTTCTGTCGGGTGCCGCCATCTTGGATGTGATGTCAGCAGCCCTCCCTCTCCCAGTCTGAGCAAGGAGGGAGGGGGCTGTACTAGGGAATTGACCCTTCCTGGGGTAGTCAAATTTCCTAGGTACATTGCAAGTCAATAAACATTGTTGTGTATGTAAGAGAAGACATTGCAAATAAATATTTCAGTTTTTACAGATTGGGCAGTTACCAACTTTACCGCCTAATGAACCTTAACGGGGACATTAGACGTGTTTTCTAATAAATGTTGATTAAAAAACAACCGTCATGTTAATCCTCATTCTCCTCCTCCCCCATACAGGGCTTTATCCCACGGATAGAGGAGAAAGGGACCCCAGATGACATGAACGGGAAAGAGAAGATCGTGTTCGGCAACATTCATCAGATCTACGACTGGCATAAAGAGTAAGCTTTGTTACACACATTCTCTTACCGTGGTGATGGAATATGTACCTTGTACTAGTTTGTGTCTCTGCCCCTCCCACAATGATGAGATTTCCTGCAGTAGTTTGTGTCTCTGCCCCTCCCACAATGGGGAGATTCCTGTAGTAGTTTGTGTCTCTGCCCCTCCCACAATGGTGAGATTTCCTGCAGTAGTTTGTGTCTCTGCCCCTCCCACAATGATGAGATTCCTGTAGTAGGTTTTGTCTCTGCCCCTCCCACAATGGTGAGATCTCCAGCAGTAGTTTGTGTCTCTGCCCCTCGCACAATGATGAGATTCCTGTAGTAGGTTTTGTCTCTGCCCCTCCCACAATGATGAGATTCCTGTAGTAGGTTTTGTCTCTGCCCCTCCCACAATGGTGAGATTTCCTGCAGTAGTTTGTGTCTCTGCCCCTCCCACAATGATGAGATTCCTGTAGTAGGTTTTGTCTCTGCCCCTCCCACAATGGTGAGATTTCCCTGCAGTAGTTTGTGTCTCTGCCCCTCCCACAATGATGAGATTTCCTGCAGTAGTTTGTGTCTCTGCCCCTCCCACAATGGGGAGATTTCCCTGCATTAGTTTGTGTATCTGCCCCTCCCACAATGGTGAGATTTCCTGCAGTAGTTTGTGTCTCTGCCCCTCCCACAATGGTGAGATTTCCTGCAGTAGTTTGTGTCTCTGCCCCTCCCACAATGGGGAGATTTCCTGCAGTAGTTTGTGTCTCTGCCCCTCCTACAATGGGGAGATTTCCCTGCAGTAGTTTGTGTCTCTGCCCCTCCCACAATGGGGAGATTTCCTGCAGTAGTTTGTGTCTCTGCCCCTCCCACAATGGGGAGATTTCCTGCAGTAGTTTGTGTCTCTGCCCCTCCCACAATGGTGGAATTTGGTTTCGGTGTGCAGGTCGGAGCGGTGACTGCGTCCTTCTCTCCTGCGGTTTCGGCGTGCAGGTCGGAGCGGTGATTGCGTCTTTCTCTCCTGCGGTTTCGGTGTGCAGGTCGGAGCGGTGATTGCGTCCTCCTCTCCTGCGGTTTCAGCGTGCAGGTCGGAGCGGTGATTGCGTCCTCCTCTCCTGCGGTTTCGGCGTGCAGGTCGGAGCGGTGATTGCGTCCTTCTCTCCTGCGGTTTCGGCGTGCAGGTCGGAGCGGTGATTGCGTCCTTCTCTCCTGCGGTTTCGGCGTGCAGGTCGGAGCGGTGATTGCGTCTTTCTCTCCTGTGGTTTCGGTGTGCAGGTCGGAGCGGTGATTGCGTCCTCCTCTCCTGCGGTTTCGGTGTGCAGGTCGGAGCGGTGATTGCGTCCTCCTCTCCTGCGGTTTCGGCGTGCAGGTCGGAGCGGTGATTGCGTCCTCCTCTCCTGCGGTTTCGGCGTGCAGGTCGGAGCGGTGATTGCGTCCTTCTCTCCTGCGGTTTCGGCGTGCAGGTCGGAGCGGTGATTGCGTCCTTCTCTCCTGCGGTTTCGGCGTGCAGGTCGGAGCGATGATTGCGTCTTTCTCTCCTGCGGTTTCGGTGTGCAGGTCGGAGCGGTGATTACGTCCTCCTCTCCTGCGGTTTCGGTGTGCAGGTCGGAGCGGTGATTGCGTCCTCCTCTCCTGCGGTTTCAGCGTGCAGGTCGGAGCGGTGATTGCGTCCTCCTCTCCTGCGGTTTCGGCGTGCAGGTCGGAGCGGTGATTGCGTCCTTCTCTCCTGTGGTTTCGGCGTGCAGGTCGGAGCAGTGATTGCGTCCTTCTCTCCTGCGGTTTCGGCGTGCAGGTCGGAGCGGTGATCGCGTCCTTCTCTCCTGTGATTTTGGTGCGCAGGTCGGAGCGGTGATTGCGTCTTTCTCTCCTGTGGTTTCGGCGTGCAGGTCGGAGTGGTGATTGCGTCCTTCTCTCCTGTGGTTTCGGCGTGCAGGTCGGAGCGGTGATTGCGTCCTCTTCTCCTGCGGTTTTGGCGTGCAGGTCGGAGCAGTGATTGCGTCCTTCTCTCCTGCGGTTTCGGTGTGCAGGTCAGAGCGGTGATTGCCTCCTTCTCTCCTGCGGTTTCGGCGTGCAGGTCAGAGCGGTGATTGCGTCCTTCTCTCCTGCGGTTTCGGCGTGCAGGTTGGAGCGGTGATTGCGTCCTCCTCTCCTGCGGTTTCGGCGTGCAGGTCGGAGCGGTGATTGCGTCCTCCTCTCCTGCGGTTTCGGCGTGCAGGTCGGAGCGGTGATTGCGTCCTTCTCTCCTGTGGTTTCGGCGTGCAGGTCAGAGCGGTGATTGCGTCCTTCTCTCCTGTGGTTTCGGCGTGCAGGTCGGAGCGGTGATTGCGTCCTCCTCTCCTGCGGTTTCGGCGTGCAGGTCGGAGCGGTGATTGCGTCCTCCTCTCCTGCGGTTTCGGCGTGCAGGTCGGAGCGGTGATTGCGTCCTTCTCTCCTGTGGTTTCGGCGTGCAGGTCGGAGCGGTGATTGCGTCCTTCTCTCCTGTGGTTTCGGCGTGCAGGTCGGAGCGGTGATTGCGTCCTCCTCTCCTGCGGTTTCGGTGTGCAGGTCGGAGCGGTGATTGCGTCCTCCTCTCCTGCGGTTTCGGTGTGCAGGTCGGAGCGGTGATTGCGTCCTCCTCTCCTGCGGTTTCGGTGTGCAGGTCGGAGCGGTGATTGCGTCCTCCTCTCCTGCGGTTTCGGTGTGCAGGTCGGAGCGGTGATTGCGTCCTTCTCTCCTGTGGTTTCGGTGTGCAGGTCGGAGCGGTGATTGCGTCCTCCTCTCCTGCGGTTTCTGTGTGCAGGTCGGAGCGGTGATTGCGTCCTCCTCTCCTGCGGTTTCGGTGTGCAGGTCGGAGCGGTGATTGCGTCCTTCTCTCCTGCGGTTTCGGCGTGCAGGTCGGAGCGGTGATTGCGTCCTCCTCTCCTGCGGTTTCGGCGTGCAGGTCGGAGCGGTGATTGCGTCCTCCTCTCCTGCGGTTTCGGCGTGCAGGTCGGAGCGGTGATTGCGTCCTTCTCTCCTGTGGTTTCGGCGTGCAGGTCGGAGCGGTGATTGCGTCCTCCTCTCCTGCGGTTTCGGCGTGCAGGTCGGAGCGATGATTGCGTCCTCCTCTCCTGCGGTTTCGGCGTGCAGGTCGGAGCGGTGATTGCGTCCTCCTCTCCTGCGGTTTCGGCGTGCAGGTCGGAGCGGTGATTGCGTCCTTCTCTCCTGTGGTTTCGGCGTGCAGGTCGGAGCGGTGATTGCGTCCTCCTCTCCTGCGGTTTCGGCGTGCAGGTCGGAGCGATGATTGCGTCCTCCTCTCCTGCGGTTTCGGCGTGCAGGTCGGAGCGGTGATTGCGTCCTTCTCTCCTGTGGTTTCGGTGTGCAGGTCGGAGCGCTGATTGCGTCCTCCTCTCCGGACACAGCGGAACGGCAGGAAGCCGGAACGGTTAGGAATCATTATCTGGGAGTTTGTCATTACAAGGAACAATAGCTCCCAGTGTTCCCGTATTTCACCATGTAGTCATTGAGGAGGGGCGGCCTGGACGTTGCCCTCCTACGCCCTCCTCGCCCCGACACCCTCCGATAACCAGAGCTTTCATGTCACACACAGTTCCAGCAATAAAGTAACAATCCCAGAAATGTTCATTAAACGATGACACGGGAGAGATCGGAATTTATTCATTTCCTTTCACTTCTCTCCTTTTAACCCTTTAAGTTCAACTATATAAATTCCTGGATTTACCTTCTCAGGCTGTTGTCATTTCTCTGTGCAGCAGAACTTGGTCTAGGAGAGGAAAGGGGCAGCACTAAGAGCCAATCAGGTGTACTGCATTCAAAGAATTGACAGAAGGAGAAGTCATCAATCTATTGCTGCTCCTCCTCTGTACAATCACCTCACCATTGTGGAAGAGGTGGAGATTTATTCATCTGCAGATTTATGAAAAAAGGTGGATACAGAAGAGAGAATGTTACTTTGTATCTTCCGTCTGATCGATGTTTATAAACAATGTTACTTTGTATCTCCCGTCTGATCAATGTTTATAAACAATGGTACTTTGGATCTTTTTTTCCTGTCTGAACAATGTTTATAAACAATTGTTGTATTTGCTTAGCCAGTCCCAGCTGTCATGTTGATATATATACAGTCAGGTCCATAAATATTGGGCCATCGACACAATTCTAATCTTTTTGGCTCTATACACCACCACAATGGATTTGAAATTAAACAAACAAGATGTTCTTTAACTGCAGACTTTCAGCTTTAATTTGAGGATATTTACATCCAAATCAGGTGAACGGTGTAGGAATTACAACAGTTTGTATATGTGCCTCCCACTTTTTAAGGAACAAAAGTAATGGGACAATTCGCTGCTCAGCTGTTCCATGGCCAGGTGTGTGTTATTCCCTCATTATCCCATTTACAAGGAGCAGATAAAAGGTCCAGAGTTCATTTCAAGTGTGCTATTTGCATTTGGAATCTGTTGCTGTCAACTCTCAATATGAGATCCAAAGAGCCGTCACTATCAGTGAAGCAAGCCATCAATAGGCTGAAAAAACAAAACAAACCCATCAGAGAGATAGCAAAAACATTAGGTGTGGCCAAATCCACTGTTTGGAACATCCTTAAAAAGAAAGAACGCACCGGTGAGCTCAGCAACACCAAAAGACCCGGAAGACCACGGAAAACAACTGTGGTGGATGACCGAAGAATTATTTCCCTGGTGAAGAAAACACCCTTCACAACAGTTGGCCAGATGAAGAACACTCTCCAGGAGGTAGGTGTATGTGTGTCAAAGTCATCAATCAAGAGAAGACTTCACCAGAGTGAATACAGAGGGTTCACCACAAGATGTAAACCATTGGTGAGCCTCAAAAACAGGAAGGCCAGATTAGAGTTTGCCAAACAACATCTAAAAAAGCTTTCACAGTTCTGGAACAACATCCTATGGACAGATGAGACCAAGATCAACTTGTACCAGAGTGATGGGAAGAGAAGAGTATGGAGAAGGAAAGGAACTGCTCATGATCCAAAGCATACCACCTCATCAGTGAAGCATGGTGGTGGTAGTGTCATGGCGTGGGCATGTATGGCTGCCAATGGAACTGGTTCTCTTGTATTTATTGATGATGTGACTGCTGACATAAGCAGCAGGATGAATTCTGAAGTGTTTCGGGGAATATTATCGGCTCATATTCAGCAAAATGCTTCAGAACTCATTGGACGGCGCTTCACAGTGCAGATGGACAATGACCCGAAGCATACTGCGAAAGCAACCAAAGAGTTTTTTAAGGGAAAGAAGTGGAATGTTCTGCAATGGCCAAGTCAATCACCTGACCTGAATCCGATTGAGCATGCATTTCACTTGCTGAAGACAAAACTGAAGGGAAAATGCCCCAAGAACAAGCAGGAACTGAAGACAGTTGCAGTAGAAGCCTGGCAGAGCATCACCAGGGATGAAAACCAGCGTCTGGTGATGTCTATGTGTTCCAGACTTCAGGCTGTAATTGACTGCAAAGGATGTGCAACCAAGTATTAAAAAGTGAAAGTTTGATGGATGATTGTTAATCTGTCCCATTACTTTTGGTCCCTTAAAAAGTGGGAGGCACATCTACAAACTGTTGTAATTCCTACACCGTTCACCTGATTTGGATGTAAATACCCTCAAATTAAAGCTGAAAGTCTGCAGTTAAAGCGCATTTTGTTTTCATTCCAAATCCATTGTGGTGGTGTATAGAGCCAAAAAGATTAGAATTGTGTCAATGTCCCAATATTTATGGACCTCTCTTAGCATAGCAGAGCACAGACTGGGAGAGGGAGGGGCAGCACTAAGAGCCAATCGGGTATTCTGAATTCACAGAAGAGCAGAGAGACGGCCTCATGTCCTTGTCTGTCTGTCTGTCTGTCTGTCATTGTCTGTCTGTCTGTCTGTCCTTGTCTGTCTGTCCTTGTCTGTCTGTCTGTCCTTGTCTGTCTGTCTGTCCTTGTCTGTCTGTCTGTCTGTCTGTCATTGTCTGTCTGTCTGTCTGTCCTTGTCTGTCTGTCCTTGTCTGTCTGTCTGTCCTTGTCTGTCTGTCTGTCTGTCCTTGTCTGTCTGTCTGTCTGTCCTTGTCTGTCTGTCTGTCTGTCTGTCATTGTCTGTCTGTCTGTCTGTCCTTGTCTGTCTGTCCTTGTCTGTCTGTCTGTCCTTGTCTGTCTGTCTGTCTGTCCTTGTCTGTCTGTCTGTCTGTCCTTGTCTGTCTGTCTGTCCTTGTCTGTCTGTCTGTCCTTGTCTGTCTGTCTGTCCTTGTCTGTCTGTCTGTCTGTCCTTGTCTGTCTGTCATTGTCTGTCTGTCTGTCCTTGTCTGTCTGTCTGTCTGTCCTTGTCTGTCTGTCATTGTCTGTCTGTCTGTCCTTGTCTGTCTGTCTGTCCTTGTCTGTCTGTCTGTCTGTCATTGTCTGTCCCTCTGTCTGTCATTGTCTGTCCCTCCCTGTCTGTCATTGTCTGTGTCTGTCTGTCCTTGTCTGTCTGTCTGTCTGTCCTTGTCTTTGTCTGTCCCTCTGTCTGTCATTGTCTGTCCCTCTGTCTGTCATTGTCTGTCCCTCCCTGTCTGTCATTGTCTGTCCCTCCCTGTCTGTCATTGTCTGTGTCTGTCATTGTCTGTGTCTGTCTGTCTGTCCTTGTCTTTGTCTGTCCCTCTGTCTGTCATTGTCTGTCCTTGTCTGTCCTTGTCTGTCTGTCCTTGTCTGTCTGTCTGTCTGTCCTTGTCTGTCTGTCATTGTCTGTCTGTCTGTCCTTGTCTGTCTGTCTGTCCTTGTCTGTCTGTCTGTCTGTCATTGTCTGTCCCTCTGTCTGTCATTGTCTGTCCCTCTGTCTGTCATTGTCTGTCCCTCCCTGTCTGTCATTGTCTGTGTCTGTCTGTCCTTGTCTGTCTGTCTGTCTGTCCTTGTCTTTGTCTGTCCCTCTGTCTGTCATTGTCTGTCCCTCTGTCTGTCATTGTCTGTCCCTCCCTGTCTGTCATTGTCTGTCCCTCTGTCTGTCATTGTCTGTCCCTCCCTGTCTGTCATTGTCTGTGTCTGTCATTGTCTGTCCCTCCCTGTCTGTCATTGTCTGTGTCTGTCATTGTCTGTGTCTGTCTGTCTGTCCTTGTCTTTGTCTGTCCCTCTGTCTGTCATTGTCTGTCCCTCTGTCTGTCATTGTCTGTCCTTGTCTGTCCTTGTCTGTGATTGTCTGTCCCTCTGTCTGTCATTGTCTGTCCTTGTCTGTCCTTGTCTGTGATTGTCTGTCCCTCTGTCTGTCATTGTCTGTCCCTCTGTCTGTCATTGTCTGTCCCTCTGTCTGTCATTGTCTGTCCCTCTGTCTGTCCTTGTCTGTCCCTCTGTCTGTCCTTGTCTGTCTGTCTGTCTGTCCTTGTCTGTCTGTCTGTCTGTCCTTGTCTGTCTGTCTGTCTGTCCTTGTCTGTCTGTCTGTCCTTGTCTGTCTGTCTGTCCTTGTCTGTCTGTCTGTCCTTGTCTGTCTGTCTGTCCTTGTCTGTCTGTCTGTCCTTGTCTGTCTGTCTGTCCTTGTCTGTCTGTCATTGTCTGTTGGTCTGTCTGTCCTTGTCTGTCTGTCTGTCCTTGTCTGTCTGTCTGTCCTTGTCTGTCTGTCATTGTCTGTTGGTCTGTCTGTCCTTGTCTGTCGGTCTGTCTGTCCTTGTCTGTCTGTCTGTCTGTCTGTCCTTGTCTGTCTGTCTGTCCTTGTCTGTCTGTCTGTCCTTGTCTGTCTGTCTGTCTGTCTGTCCTTGTCTGTCTGTCTGTCTGTCTGTCCTTGTCTGTCTGTCCTTGTCTGTCTGTCTGTCTGTCATTGTCTGTTTCTCTGTCTGTCTGTCTGATGGGCTCTGGATAATGTATTTTGTTTTTTCCCTCTTCAGTTTTTTCATGGGAGAATTAGAACAATGCCTGAAGGACCCGGATCGCCTCGCTCCGCTTTTCATTAAACAGGTGAGCATGTTGTACAGTTTGTCCTGTGTGTGCAGATTGTAAGCTCCGGGGGGGGGGGGGGGGGGCCTTGTGGTCTTGTGGTCTATGAGGTCCAGGGAGGCGTGTGCTCTGTGAGCTGGGGGGGTCATGCGATCTGTTAACTTGGGGGGGGGAATGTGCCGTCTGTGAGCTTGGGGGGGGGGGCGTGTGGTCTGTGAGCTTGTGGGGGGGGGGAGGCGTGTGGTCTGTGAGCTTGAGGGGATGAGCGGTCTTTACGCTTGGGGGGGTGTGGTCTGTGAGCTTTGGGGGGAGGGGTCTGGTCTGTGAGCTGGCGGGCATGCGGTCTGTGAGCTCCCGGGGGGGGGGGGTGTTTTGTGGACTGTGAGCTCTGGGGGGGTGGGGCTGTGAGCTCCAGGGGGGGTGTTTTGTGGACTGTGAGCTCTGGGGGGGTGGGGCTGTGAGCTGCGGGGGGGGGGGGGGTGTTTTGTGGACTGTGAGCTCTGGGGGGGTGGGGCTGTGAGCTCCGGGGGGGGTGTTTTGTGGACTGTGAGCTCTGGGGGGGTGGGGCTGTGAGCTCCAGGGGGGGTGTTTTGTGGACTGTGAGCTCTGGGGGGGTGGGGCTGTGAGCTCCGGGGGGGGTGTTTTGTGGACTGTGAGCTCTGGGGGGGCTGTGTGCAGACAGGTGAGGTCCAGAGGTGTGCTGGCTATGAGCTCCGGGCAGGGGGTAGGGGGTGTGGACTAAGAGCCCTGGGGGCGGTGCGCTCTGTGAGCATGCTAATCCAGCCCGCCTAGGAACGCCCACTTCTCCAGACACCCACCTATCATGGCATGTTGATATTTGCATACCTCCTCCCACTGCTTGCATCAGGACTGAATGCTCCTGGGAGGAGTACTGAGGCCGGGGCGCTGGGATGGTTTCAGGAAGCTCTGTACTGCCCCCTTCTTGCCTCTCCCATTATCTGCCTGCATTGCTTAGAGAAGCACAGAGACCCAGTGATGATGTCACCATTACACATATTTACAAATATCATGTTGATGGGGGGGGGGGGGGGCAAAATATAAGCATATGAAAGGTCCACTTTAATCGTGTTCATTAGTTCTCCTATCAGGTCCTTTCTGTCTGTTGTTCTTGCAGGAGAGGAAGCTGCTGATGTACGTCGTGTATTGCCAAAACAAACCTCGCTCAGAATACGTCGTCGCAGAATACGACTCTTATTTTGAGGTAGGAAATTTTCAGCTTGCGTTATTTTATTTCACAGATCTTCCAACGCTCAGCTTGTCCATTCAGCTGCCGGGGAGCAAAGAGTGTGAGCCGAGGAATCTCTATTCATCTTCCTGTGAAGGCGCTGGGTGCTTGATCGGCCAATCAACAAGCAGCAGCACCAGCGCTGGGACAAGGCCATCCATTGCCCAGGGCAAAGATGCCAAACTGTCCCCCCCCCCCCCTTTCCCTTAGAGTTTGGGGTCAGGGGGCCCACATCCCTGCAATAAGCCATTGCGCCCAGGGCAGCCGCCCCTCCTGCCCACCCCTTGTCCCGGCCCTGAGCAACACCATCACATGGGATGAAGGCGAGGGAGCCCCCCATAGAGGATCACCCGGTATATCGAACATCACACTCTGGTTCCCATCATTAACCACTTCCCACCCGTAGGCCTTCATATGACGTCCTGGACTTTGAGTGGAGATCTCTGAATGGTGGGTGCAGCTGCCGGCCTCATCCAGATATCATCTTTTCCCTTCACCATAAGAACAATCATAGCGCCAGTTCAGCCTCTTGCAGGCGGCAGGAGGGGACATTCCTCCTCCCCACCCCTCTCCCGCCACCCTCCGGTGCTTCTCCCGGCTTGTCCATGCGATTGGCGAGCCGGAGAACGAATCGGTTGCTGCTGACAGTTGTGCATAGAGATTTCTGGAGACCAGATGGTCCCCAGTCATCTCTATGACCCTCGGAGGCCCGGGCACGACGTTATGACGTCACGTCCGGGCTGGCGGAAGTAAACAAAGCCGAGGACGTGGCTGGAAAGGCCGAGACAGTTCTTTTTTTTTTTTTTTTTTGAAGACTTATTGACCCCACATCTCTCCATAAAGAGGACCTGTCAAGCACTATTCCTACTACATGGGATGTATACATTCCTTGTAATAGGAATAAAAGTGATAAAAAAAAAAAAATTAAAGAGAAAATGTAAAAGTAAAATAAAGAACAAAATTAAAAAAAAAAATTTAAAGCACCCCCTGTCCCCGCCTGCTCGCGCACAGAAGCGAACGCATACGTAAGTCGCGCCCCCGTATGTACATTCTAGCCCAAGACCTCCTCTGTAACTCTAAACATGTAACCTGTAAAAAAAAAATGTAAGCGTCGCCTGTGGAGATGGAGTTTGGCGTCATTCCACGAGCGTGCGCAATTTTAAAGCCTGACATGTTGGGTATCGATTGACTCGGCGTAACTTCATCTTTCACATTCTACAAAAAAACTGGGCTAACTTTACCGTTTTTTTATTTTTATTATTAATAAAACGGTTGGTATTTTTTCTTCCAAAAAACGCGTTTGAAAAATCGCTGCACAAATACCATGTGACATAAAAAGTTGCAACAACCGCCATTTTATTCCCTCGGGTCTCTGCTAAAAAAAAAAAAAAAAAACATATAATATGTTTGAAAGTTCTGAGTAATTTTCTAGAAATATAATGATGATTTTTACATGTAGGAGGGGAAGTGTGAGAATTGGCCCGGATGGGAAGTTGTTAAAGAGGTTTTCCACTTTCGCTAAGAAACATTTTTATGGTCTAATGCTGACAAAGCTTTATTATCAGTCCTCCTGAGATGGACAAATGAAGAGTAATAGAAGTAATGAATTACTGGAGACAATGCTGCTCCTGGCTTCCTTCAGTACCAACCACTGTCCCGAAGGCCTAGACCAGCCATTCACAGCCGGGGTTTTGTGGAACCCTGGGGGCTCCTCCAAAAGTTGCTTTAGGGGGTTCCTTGAGCTTTTGCTGATTGGATGTCCATTTGGTGGTGCCGACATAGTTCTGGGGCCACCACCTCTTGGCAGAGCCAGTTGCATGACATCAATAATTCTTGCCATTAAGTACAAGTAGAAGTTCACTGTAGTACTAGCTATCATCCCTATATAAGCAATATATAGCGAAAAGGATCCCCCATATACTGGGACCTTAACGGCTCAAAAAAGTATATAGGTCTACAAATTGTATAAATGTTATTGTAATCACATAAAAAAGTAACTAAAAAATGTTTTTACAATAGAAATTACATGATAGAAATATGCAAGGGTATAATATACTTATGTGTACATAATAGAGCATAGTCAGAATCACAAAGAACAGCTGACGCGTTTCGGAGGCATTTGGCTCCTTCCTCAGGGGTAGTTCTGTGAGCAGTCTATTATGTACAAATATTGTACCCTTGCATATTTCATTCATGTAATTTCTTATGTGAAAAGGTTTTTAATTTGTTTTTTTATGTGATTACAATATATACTTTTTTTTAACCTATTCTTACTATTAAGTGAAATCTTTCCCACTGACCCCTTAATGAATATTAGGGGGATTCCTCGAGCTGAAAATGATGTCTTCGGTGGAGAAAGGCCGGCCTTGGCACTTGGTGATGTGATCTCTGCAAAAGGGGAAGACAGCCAAGTCTGATCCCCAAGAGTCACATGATTGTGTCATCTTTTGAGCCAATATCTTACTCCAGGAAGTAGATGGTGACCATGGATGATGCCTGGACAAAGATGGACCCGTCCTTCCAGAGAGAAAAGCATTGTCAGGGGGAGTACTGTGATTACTGAGCATTCTGTTCCAAAAAAAAATCTGATGACAAGTCCACTTTCAATAGTTGTTTACAAGTCTGTCTGTTAAGGACTGCAGCCGCTTGTCACATGTCTCTACTCTGCAGCTGTTCAGTGTCATAGAGAACCGTCTCTAATGTCTGATTCTCTCGTTCTGTAGGAGGTGAAGCAGGAGATAAACCAGAGATTCAATATCAGCGATTTCCTCATTAAACCCATCCAGAGGATAACCAAGTACCAGCTGCTGCTAAAGGTAAACTCCGCCTCTCACCCGGCCCATCCCCCTTCTCTCCTGCCACCATCATCTATACCCCATTATCTCCACCCCCGGCAGTAACACGTCTCTCTGTCTTACAGGATTTCTTCAAGTACAGTCAGAAGGCCGGTCTGGAATGCTCTGAGCTTGAGGTTTGTATTTGGGGGTGTCAGGGCGATGCGGGTGTTCACCAGCAGGCGGGTCACTTTCATACTGCCGTGTAATGGGGAATAATGTGTCATGGGGGCTAATAATTGGATATCAGAGAAATCCAAATAATGATTGGATATCGGAGAGATCCAAAGTAATGATTGGATATCGGAGAGATACAACTAATGATTAGATATCAGGGAGATACAAATGATGATTGGATATCGGAGAGATACAACTAATGATTAGATACCAGGGAGATACAAAGTAACATAATTGCACAGGTGTAACCTCTGATCTGGACACCGCATTGGCTGACTGTTTATTAATCCAAAACAAATCTGCAGCAAAGAAATAAATATAAATTACAATCACAGTTCAGACCTTTGTGGTGACACCAGACTGTTCAAAGATCCAATATATCTCTTTATGTAAGTTCAACTAAAAGTGATATCTCAGCTAGAGAAGGAGTCCACATATACAAACTTTTTTATTTTTGGGTAGCTTATGGGAAGAGGGGAAAATAAATTTTAGAATCTCCAGACTCCAAGTTGGAGGAATAGACAAGGACATGATAAGATGATGATTTCCTATAGGAAATTCGCCATACAGGAATATGGGTTGCTAATCTTGGTGATTGAAATAGTTTTGCTGTAATGTTGATCCTCTGGCTTCGTCTCTCAGTTAGAATGAACAATCTCTGCCATGTTTTCCTATCTGATAGAAATCGGTGGAGTTAATGTGCCTTGTACCCAAACGCTGCAATGACATGATGAACTTGGGACGACTTCAGGGATTTGAGGTGAGTCTGATGCCCAATATCCCATTGCAACCCTCAGGTCCCCAATACTTTCTGCTGTGTCCTTCAAAATGCCAAATCTCCCTACTGCATTCTTCAGGCCAAGAAAATCCCTGCCATGTCCATTAAGTCCACAATACTCCCCATTGTGCCTACCAGATCCTCAATACTCCCACTGTATTCTTCAGGACCCCAATGCTCTCCACTGTGTTCTTCAGATCCTCAATTCTCCCATTGCATCCTAAAGGTCCCCCAATACTCCCCACTGTGCCCTTGAGGTCCCCAATACTCCCCACTGTGCCCTTGAGGTCCCCAATACTCCCCACTGTGCCCTTGAGGTCCCCAATACTCCCCACTGTGCCCTTGAGGTCCCCAATACTCCCCACTGTGCCCTTGAGGTCCCCAATACTCCCCACTGTGCCCTTGAGGTCCCCAATACTCCCCTCTGTGCCCTTGAGGTTCCCAATACTCCCCAGTGTGCCCTCCAGGTCCCCAGTACTCTCTGCTGTATACTTTAGGATCCTAATAATCCCAGCTACCTCCTTCAGGGCCTCAATACCCCCCACTGTGTCATTCAAGGCCTCAATATCCCCCAATCTGTCCTTCGGGCCCCCTATACTCCCATTGTTGTATCCTTCAGGTCCCTAGTACTCCCTGCTCTGTACTTTAGTACCTAATAATCCCAGCTGCATCCTTCAGGGCCCCAGTACTCCCTGCTGTCTACTTCAGAGCCCTGATAATCACAACTGTGCCCTTTAGGGACCAAGTATTTCCAATGTGTACTTCAGGGCCCCATACTATATACTGTATCCTTCATGACACAAATAATCCTGGCTGCATCCTTCAGGTCCCCAGTACTCCCTGCTGCATCCTTCAGGTCCCCAGTACTCTTGCTGCGTCCTTCAGGTCCCCAGTACTCCCTGCTGCGTCCTTCAGGTCCCCAGTACTCCCTTCTGCGTCCTTCAGGTCCCCAGTACTCCCTGCTGCGTCCTTCAGGTACCCAGTACTCCCTGCTGCTTCATACAGGTCCCCAGTACTCCCTGCTGCTTCATACAGGTCCCCAGTACTCCCTGCTGCGTCCTTCAGGTCCCCAGTACTCCCTGCTGCGTCCTTCAGGTCCCCAGTACTCCCTGCTAGGTCCTTCAGGTCCCCAGTACTCCCTGCTCTGTACTTTAGTACCTAATAATCCCAGCTGCATCCTTTAGGGCCCCAGTACTCCCTGCTGTCTACTTCAGGGCCCTGATAATCACAACTGTGCCCTTTAGGGACCAAGTATTTCCAATGTGTACTTCAGGGCCCCATACTATATACTGTATCCTTCATGACACAAATAATCCTGCCTGCATCCTTCAGGTCCCCAGTACTCCCTGCTGCATCCTTCAGGTCCCCAGTACTCCCTGCTGCGTCCTTCAGGTCCCCAGTACTCCCTGCTGCTTCATACAGGTCCCCAGTACTCCCTGCTGCGTCCTTCAGGGCCCAAAAAATCCCTGCTGTGTAACCAGTACTCCTTCAGTTTCTAATTGCATTTTACTTTTTCATCAATATGGATCCTCCCGATGCATTGTTTATCTGGATCGCCTGGATCATTGTATAATATAATTTACAGTATAGATATGAGATCTCAAAGTTAACATCTTCAGGGTTTAAGGAGTCGGGGGATGGGTCAGTTTACAAACTGACCTATGAATTTTAGGGGGAATGACAATGACTGTTTTATCCGCTGAGCTCTGTTCAGATCACACAGACGGCATCCTCAGAATACACATATATTAGTACATGTGCTGTCCCAACGTGTCTGGACAGAACACAGCCGCCGCCCAAGTCGGTGCTATTTTTATAATCTGTGGAATATTTTGGTAAAAGAAGCTCCGCCCTTCTCGCTCACTGACGCCTCTTCCGTTGACACCTCTTCGATTGACGCCTCTTCTATTGACGCCTCTTCTATTGACGCCTCTTCCATTGACTCCTCTTCCATTGACGCCTCTTCCACTGACGCCTCTTCCACTGACGCCTCTTCCACTGACGCCTCTTCCACTGACGCCTCTTCCACTGACGCCTCTTCCACTGACGCCTCTTCCATTGACGCCTCTTCCATTGACTCCTCTTCCATTGACTCCTCTTCCACTGACGCCTCTTCCACTGACGCCTCTTCCACTGACGCCTCTTCCACTGACGCCTCTTCCGTTGACACCTCTTCCATTGACGCCTCTTCCATTGACGCCTCTTCTATTGACGCCTCTTCCATTGACTCCTCTTCCATTGACGCCTCTTCCACTGACGCCTCTTCCACTGACGCCTCTTCCACTGACGCCTCTTCCACTGACGCCTCTTCCACTGACGCCTCTTCCACTGACGCCTCTTCCACTGACGCCTCTTCCATTGACTCCTCTTCCATTGACTCCTCTTCCACTGACGCCTCTTCCACTGACGCCTCTTCCACTGACGCCTCTTCCACTGACGCCTCTTCCACTGACGCCTCTTCCACTGACGCCTCTTCCACTAACACCTCTTCCATTGACGCCTCTTCCACTGACGCCTCTTCCACTGACGCCTCTTCCATTGACTCCTCTTCCACTGACGCCTCTTCCATTGACTCCTCTTCCACTGACGCCTCTTCCACTGACGCCTCTTCCACTGACGCCTCTTCCACTGACGCCTCTTCCACTGACGCCTCTTCCACTGACGCCTCTTCCACTGACGCCTCTTCCACTAACACCTCTTCCATTGACTCCTCTTCCGTTGACTCCTCTTCCTCCTGCTGCTCTGAACTTTTACAAATGGCATTTCCCTGTAATCAGTAAGAATGTTAATTTGGATTGGGTATTAAAGTTGTAAACAATGTAATGATGTAACGCGCTGAGCTGTTTTAATCGCTACGATGAGCCATCGGCGGTGATATGCAGCGTGTTCATGTGATTGTTATGTAGACAGGGCGTGCTGTGAAACTTTTCACTATAAAAGAAGATGACAGTAATAATCCGGAAATAACTCGTCGGTGATCTGTAATCAGAGGTTTCACTGGATGGGAAAGCCATAGGTAGCCATAGGTCGATAAACTAAAAATGAAGTGTGTGCTGCCCCCTACTGACTGAATGGAGGCGCTGCTGTTTTAGGTCAGTTTGTGGTTCAGCTTCTAATAGCTGTTAAAATACTTTTTTTTGTAAGAATTCTTATCAATATATTGATAAGCAGTGTAAAAAAAAAAAAAAAAAAGTGTGCTTTTACAAATATAAAATGGGGTTTACCGCAGTTTGATACTAATTGTGTATTTTTAAAATTGCATAAAGAATATAATGAATGTCTTTTATCCCTGGAGTCAGGCTGACATTTAGACACCGCTTTTGCTATATGATACAATGTAGCGTTATCTTCTCAGAAGTAGCTAAAGCTTTAAGGTTACATTGTACATAAGTTGTTGCCTCTAACATGGGAGAAAAGGGATGGGGAGAAAGGCATCAATAGTGTCGCAAATTTTATTAGTAAAAATAGTTAAAATACAAAGCTTATGCACTCCCAGACATTGCTGGTGTAAAGCATTGACACAAGCTCCATGTAAAAGTCATCCGTTCCCAATCCAAGTCCACACCGGAGCCACTGACAGGAGCGCAATGAAGCCGGGGCAGGACTCCAAGCAGTCAAGGGAGACTCCATCTGTCAGGGAGCTGGCAGGAAGTTGTCAACCAACTGAAGTACTGTGACCAATCAAACCTCACCTCCTTCATCAGCCTGACCTTTACCCTAACCTCCAGGGATTATATACTCACTGCCATTAATCCTACTGTGCAAAAAACAAATGTCGGCACATTAAAGGGGCAGTGCAGTGAAACCATATTATACCATAAAAAAAATAATATAAATATATATATATATATATATATATATATATATATATATATATATATATATATATGTATATATGTATTCATGAATCTATCCATTGCATATAAGGAGTGACCTGGAGAGAGGGGGCAGCTTTCCGGGCGCCCCTAATGGATGGGCCGCCCCTGGTCTGCATGCCTAGGTGCGAGACTTTATACACCTATAGCAATGGAGGCGATTGGGACACCTGAATCCAAAGATTTGGAGGGGGTGTCCCAATACTTTTGGAAATATAGTGTATGTGTGTGTGCGTGTGTATTATTTATTTATATATATATAAACATATACAGTATCTCACAAAAGTGAGTACACCCCTCACATTTGTGTAAATCTTTTCTTCTATCTTTTCATGTGACAACACTGAAGAAATGACACTTTGCTACAATGTAAAGTAGTGAGTGTACAGCTTGTATAACAGTGTAAATTTGCTGTCCCCTCAAAATAACTCAACACACAGCCATTAATGTCTAAACCGCTGGCAACAAAAGTCAGTACACCCCTAAGTTAAAATCTCCAAATTGGGCCCAAAATGTCAATATTTTGTGTGGCCACCATTATTTTCCAGCACTGCCTTAACCCTCTTGGGCATGGAGGTCACCAGAGCTTCACAGGTTGTCACTGGAGTCCTCTTCCCCTCCTCCATGATGACATCACGGAGCTGGTGGATGTTAGAGACCTTGCGCTCCTCCACCTTCCATTATGAGGATGTCCCACAGATGATCAATAGGGTTTAGGTCTGGAGACATGGTTGGCCAGTCCATCACCTTTACCCTCAGCTTCTTTAGCAAGGCAGTGGTGGTCTTTAAGGTGTGTTTGGGGTGGTTATCATGTTGGAATACTGCCCTGCGGTCCAGTCTCTGAAGGGAGGGGATCATGCTCTGCTTCAGTATGTCACAGTACATGTTGGCATTCATGGTTCCCTCAATGATCTGTAGCCCCCCCAGTGCCGGCAGCACTCATGTACCCCCAGACCATGACACTCCCACCACCATGCCTGACTGTAGACAAGACACACTTGTCTTTGTCCTCCTCACCTGGTTGCCCCCACACACGCTTGTCACCATCTGAACCAAATAACTTTATCTTGGTCTCATCAGACCACAGGACATGGTTCCAGTAATCCATGTCCTTAGTCTGCTTGTCTTCAGCAAACTGTTTGTGGTCTTTCTTTTGCATCATCTTTAGAAGAGGCTTCCTTCTGGGACGACAGCCATGCAGACTAATTGGATGCATAAAAAAAATAAGTTCTCTATATATGTATAGGCACCGTACAGATGTTCACTAATGGTGGTATTTAAAAGTTTGATCTGATGTCAGTATCAAGGGGGGACTTAAAAATTAGATAGAAACAAGATTAATGTGATATTGGTAATTTTATCATTACATAGTCATTTATGATATCCAGTTCTATATTATTGTAAATAAAAAGAGGACGAAAGGCAAAAACTGGTGGATGAGGAATAATGTTCTCCAGGATGGGAGAAAACAAAGCAAGGGGGACGCTGGAACTAAAGGATGGTATGAACCTCCAACTCCGCTAACATGATACATTGATTTACATTGTGTTTTAGCCACATCACAAAGCCAGTGTCCTCCCGGGATATAAAGTTTTCCTAATTTATGAGTTAATCAGTAATCAGGATACGGTAGTAATAATTTGTTGAGGCTGAGCATATGACCAGATAAAGCCCCTCCCCCAATAATCGCCTATTCTTGTCCTCAGGGAAAGCTGACCGCTCAGGGGAAGTTGCTCCAGCAGGACACGTTCTTTGTGATTGAGCAGGAATCCGGACTTCAGTCCCGGCCTAAAGAACGGAGAGTTTTCCTGTTCGAACAGATCGTCATCTTCAGTGAACTTCTCCGGAGGGGATCGTCCAACCCGGGCTACATGTTCAAAAAAGGAATCAAGGTGAGGCATCTACCATCATCTGCCTGGAGGTCTTCCTAGGGGGAGTCTGAGTGAGGCGCTCAATCCCTGGGGTCCGTCTATAGTGGTGGTCTCCAAATTGCAGCCTGTGGATCGAATACGGACCTTTACATGCCTTTATCCAGCCCTCGGGGCACTATTCCTCTGACTCACACCAACAATGGGGCAATAATTCCTGCACTGACACCAATGGTGGGAACTATCCCCCCCCCCCCCCCGACACCAATGGTGGGAACTATTCCCCCCACTGACACCAATGATGGGGCCTTATTCCTCCCACTGACACCAAGGATGGGGCACTATTCCTCCCACTGACACCAAGGATGAGGAACTATTCCTCCCACTGACACCAGCGGTGGGGAACTATTCCTCCCACTGACACCAAGGGTGGGGCACTAGTATTTCCCTTAATACCAGAGATGGGACATTTTTTTCTCCCACGGCCATGTTCCCCTAAAGTCTGAAGCACAGTAAATGGGCCCTTTCTTTAGAAAGTTTGGAGACCCCTGATCTATAGCAAGTTCCTGTTTTTGTTGGCTCAGTGTGACCCCTTACCCAGAGTCTCTCTGCAGACAGCCTGGTGGCTGAATGTGGCCCCTACCCAGGAGTCCCTCTTAAGCAAGGCCATCTTCTTGGTAGATAAGATTTGCCCCTTTTGAGGGAGCCTTGGACAGAAGGTTCCTCCCATAGTGGCTTAGTGTGGCCCCTTCCTATAAGTCCCACTGTATCAGGAACCCATCCCTAGGCCTCCTGTACTGTAGGCTCCTTCTCATTATGGCTCTATATATTGGGACCTTCTTCTGTAGGCTTCTTCCCTGGTGGCTCAGCGTGGCCCCCATCTTTGGAGTCCCTCAGTAGCAGGCTCCTTCTGTAGGTTCTCTATACAGAAGCTTACCCTCTTGGTGGCTCAGGGTGTCCCCTACAGGAGTGGCATTGCGTGGCCCCTTTCCAGGGGTCCCTCCTAAAGCCTGTCCCTTCCCTGGTGGCTCACTTTAGCCTCTTCCTCAACCTCCCACTGTAGATGGCCTCTACCCTAGTTTTTCAGTACTGCAGGCCCCTTGCATGTGATCCCTATACTGCAGGCCCCTTTACTGGTGGCTCAGCCTGGCTTTTCCTCAGGTTCCCTTGGTAGACGGTCCCTTCAATGGGGTTTCTATACAGAAAGTCTATCTCCAGGCTCTATGTGGCCCCTTCCCTGGGATCCCTTTGCAGTTTGTCTCTCCCTGGTGGCCCCTTTCCTGGGGTCTCTGGGACTATCACAAATTTTATTTATTTTTTTTATTCTCCTAGCACGTGTTGGACTATTCTCAAATATGGTGCCCCCTAAAATGTTGAATATGTATTTAACATTTTACTTGCGTTACTCTTTGTATGTCACCAGCATATACTGTAGTGCTTTATATCATTTATTGAACCATTCGTTCATACAGATCTTCCATATGAAGGAACCCAATATGATCTCATACACGCCTCTGATATGCTCCTAATATTGGGGCCCCATTTGGTCCCTTGCACAGTCCTTGAAGTAAAAAAAAAAAAGAAACGGTGAATTCTGGGTGAATCTTTGGAATCATGAAGCGCTCATGTTGTAGTTTTCTGCCCTGTAACCTCTTCCTGCCTTTTGCTGACAGATGAACTATCTCGTCCTGGAGGAAAACATTGACAATGACCCCTGTAAGTTTGCTCTGAGGAGCCGCGAGTCCACGGAACGTGTCATTCTCCAGGCCGCCAACCCCGAGATCAAACAGGCCTGGGTGCTGGACATCAGTCAAGTGTTGGAAACCCAGAGAGACTTTGTGAATGGTGAGTGGGGAGCCGAGGGACGTGTTTTGTAGATTTGCTGTTCTTGGTGGTTGTGCTCAGTGGGGGGGAGGGCCTTATGCCATGGGTGCTCAACCTGTGGCCCTCCAGCTGTTGCTGGACTACAAGTCCCATCATCATCCCTCAGCCTTTGGGAGTCATGCTTGTAACTGTCAGCCTTGCGAGGCCTCATGGGGTTAACAGTTCCTCAACAGTGGGGGGGGCCACAGGTTGATCACCCATGCCTTATGCTATGCTGCCACCTATAGACATTTATCCGTCATTGCTGTGTTGTGCTTGGTAGTATGACCAACCTGTTCCCCCAACACTGTGATTGCGCTGTCACTGACAGCAGTGACAGTCGGGGGGCGGTGCGATCACTGTGACAGTCAATGATTGAGAAGTCCATGTAACACCTTCAGCCTTACTTTCTCTTAAAGAGCCAATGCCCAGCGGCAGGAAAGGCTTAATCCATTTAATTTATAATTATGCTAATCAATACTTTGGGAATAGATTATATAAGAACCTGCTTGAAATCCCCAAAGATTCTATAGGGCTCCATGTACTAGAAAAAGTGTCGTTGTTGCCTTTTAAACAAATTTTGCTTTTCATACAATTTTTCTGCCTACAAAGTCCATGGGGGGGGGGTCTGGGTCTGTATTGCACTCCTGTGCAGTTGCATATATGTTCAAATTTGGATGTTGGCAGTTCAGTACACTCTATCCCTAAACACAACTGATATATCAAAGTAAATAAGTATTCTCTTTAGCTCCTCCTAGTGGCCATAATGTGGTATTTTCAACATTCACACATTCGAATTGAAGAGACCATAGAGGCTGCATTCACACCTCGAAGCTCCAAAATGCTGGAGTGGGAAAAAAAAAGTCAATTATTCTCTATGGAGACGGTTCTCGTCCTCCACTCCATGTGGCCTGAAGCTAAAAAAAAGTTCTGGAGCTCGAATCGGACAGATTTGAGCATTTTTGGCGTGTTTTTATTCTCATAGCGATGAATGGGAATGCACCATTCGCGCGTTTTTGTGCGCATTCGCCAGTTTTTGTGCGCATTCACGCATTTCTGTGCGATTTTATGCTTAAATGAAAAAATTAAAAAATAAATAAATAGTAATAATGTATTAATAAAAAAATGTAACATAAATACACAACTAAAAATCTTCATAAATAAAATACATTAATGATATGTATTAATGCATGAATAAATAAAAATTAACCCCTAACCTTGAAAAATATTAAATACATGAATAATTTTTATTTATTAATAATAATAATAATAATAACACCCAAACCCAGAAAAAAATATTAATAATTATTTATTTTGGTTTAGGGTGTTTAGTTATTTATTAGTATTTTTATTTTTTTAAGGGGTAGGGGTTAAAGTTAAGGGTTAATTATTTATTATTACTTTGTATTCATTGAATGTATTTTTTTATTTATTTTACATTTATTTATTAATGTATTATTATTGTTATTAGTAGTAATAGTAATAATAATAATCTAATTAACATAAAAAAATAAAATAAATAATAATAAATAACCCTAACTCCAACTCCTAATCCTAATGATAACCCTAGCTTAACCTTCACTCCAACCCCTTTCTCTACCGAAAAAAATTATAATAATCACTAAAAAAGCTGAAATACCTAGCAACAAATGATGCAACAGATGATGGTTTTCTCTATTGTCTAATAAAAAAAAAACGCAAAAACTCAAAAATGCTGCATAAGACCGCACATACAAACGCGCAAAAAAACACACGAATAAACACCAGAAAAATGCTCAGACGCTACGCTCAGGTGTGATTGCAGCCAGACTGAGAACCATCGACTTCGCTCCACTGACACAGAATAAACTTTCATGCAGCTATGCGATTTTTTTTTTTTCTTTATTAATACACCTCCATAGAGTTTTTCCTTCAGGTAGACATACATAAGGTTTTATTGAATTGTAAAGTTCACCATATACATTACAAGTCAGGTACAGCCTATTTAGATTTACCAAAACTATGTCATACAAGGACCTCCCTAAACAATTTACATCCAATCACGCCGGGCCTTGAACTACATAGTTGTTGGTGGATCTAAAGAAGATTGTACAATCTGATTGCAACATGTGCAGTGAGCTTTAAGATGTTGCTGTCCTGTAATCCAGCGGAGTAGAAATTCTAGACAACGTCCAATGTAATGATGTAACTGGAGATTGGATGGTCCATGGGTCATTGTCTATGGGGGACCATCAGGGCTGGCCTAAGACATTGTGCTGCCCGTGTCCAAGAATGAAATGCTGCCCCCCCCTCCCCTCCCAAATAAAAAATCACGCCCACCAAACGGCCCCCACATCCATTATTTTAGATCATAATAATTAAAACTAAAATTAAATTTATCAGGAGGTCAGATTTACACGCAACAGCACCTTGTCTATATGCGAAATTTTATGACATCACATTATGTTCAATGGTATGTGGGTTAGGGCAGTATATGGACGGGCTAGGGTGGTATATGGGCAGGCCAGGGTAGTATATGGACGGGCCAGGGTAGTATATGGACAGGCTAGGGTAGTATATGGACGGGCTAGGGTAGTATATGGACGGGCTAGGGTAGTATATGGGCGGGCTAGGGTAGTATATGGGCGGGCTAGGGTAGTATATGGGCGGGCTAGGGTAGTATATGGGCGGGCTAGGGTAGTATATGGGCGGGCTAGGGTAGTATATGGGCGGGCTAGGGTAGTATATGGGCGGGCTAGGGTAGTATATGGGCGGGCTAGGGTAGTATATGGGCAGGCTAGGGTAGTATATGGACAGGCTAGGGTAATATACAGGCTAGGGTAGTATATGTGATCCGAATTCAAATCCCAATAGGTGTGAGAATGAATGGTGGCGCTAATATGAAAAATAACTACTAAAAATATATATAAATGTCAAAAGTGACTCAATAGAATAATGGTGAAACCTAAATACATCCAAATTAGGATCCAAAATAAGAATAACGTAGTATATGGACAGGCTAGGGCAGTATATAGACAGGCTAAGGCAGGCAGTATATGGGCAGGCTAGGGTAGTATATGGAAAGGCTAGGGCAGTATATGGAAAGGCTAGGGCAGTATAGGGGCAGGCTAGGGCAGTATATGGACAGGCTAAGGCAGTATATGGAAAGGCTAGGGCAGTATATAGATAGGCTAGGGTAGTATAGGGACAGGCTAAGACAGTATATAGACAGGCTAAGATAGTATATAGACAGGCTAAGACAGTATATAGACAGGCTAAGACAGTATATGGACAGGCTAGGGTAGTATATGGACAGGCTAGGGTAGTATATGGACAGGCTAGGGTAGTATATGGACAGGCTAGGGTAGTATATGGACAGGCTAGGGTAGTATATGGACAGGCTAGGGTAGTATATGGACAGGCTAGGGTAGTATATGGACAGGCTAGGGTAGTATATGGACAGGCTGGGGTAGTATATGGACAGGCTAAGGCAATATAGGAGCAGGCTAGGGCAGTATATAGACATGCTGGGGTAGTATAGGGGCAGGCTGGGGTAGTATAGGGCAGGCTGGGGTAGTATATAGACAGGCTAGGGTAGTATAGGGGCAGGCTGGGGTAGTATATAGAAAGGCTAGGGTAGTATATAGACAGGCTAGGGTAGTATAGGGGCAGGCTGGGGTAGTATATAGACAGGCTAGGGTAGTATAGGGGCAGGCTGGGGTAGTATAGGGGCAGGCTGGGGTAGTATAGGGGCAGGCTGGGGTAGTATAGGGGCAGGCTGGGGTAGTATATAGACAGGCTAGGGGCAGGTGGAGTGGCACGGGGGGAAGTTGTCCTCATGACACACAAAACTGCTTGAAGAAAAATCTTGGTCGTCCATTTGCTGGGTAAATAGAAGAGAAGGAGAGGCGGCCGTGGTTCAATTTGCTGCCCCTCTCAAAGGGCTGCCTGGCACCCATGGTAGGGCCGGCCCTGGGGACCATCCACCAATCCTGTCCAGAATGTCTGATTTTAGAAGTGATAAGTTTCTCTCTTCCTGTGTTCTCTCCTTTTCCTAACTCTTTGCTTCTCTCTCCCTCTCATGGCTGCCCTGCCCCCTCCTCCTAGTAAGTCCGCTTTCTTACCTCTGTGTGATTTATGAATGCCGTATTGGAATGATCTCACTTCTGTACTCACCGCATGCGATAATATGTAATCCGCCCTCGGCCTGTGCATGCACTGAGAGCGATGGCTGGGTTCCCCCTATGGGAGCTTTGGGGGGTAAAAATCAGCATGTGATAATTCACAGCACGGTAGTTTCCGCATCCTTGGTCCGCTCAAGGGGAGATGAATTCTGATTGGCTGTTGGGGGTTCACCGCTTTTTGCGTTGTCATACTGAACAAGGTGCATGTGTATTTCAGTGAATGGATCCTCCTCGAAGGAATCTGTTACAAGTTAACAACTAAAAACGAAAGAAATAGAATGTTGTTTTTGTTATTGTCCACCGTAATGTCCTCAGCGAACGTTGTGGGATTTGCGGCAGATCTTTATTACATGACTTAAATGTTAGACAATGATGTTCCTGTCTGTGCCGCCTCCAGCTCTGCAATCGCCAATAGAATATCAGCGGAAGGAGAGTAACGCCGCCATGAACAAACCCCAGTTAAGTCGGGCGCCGACTCCTAGCAGCAGACCCGTCTCCACCACCCCGATCAGCTCTGAGAAATGCGTCAACCTGCCGCGAAACCCATCTCTACCGCAACGGAAAGCACCTACCTCGAATGGCAGCCCAGGGTATGATCTGTACCAGCCTCCCGACAAGTACGACTCCAGTCAGGTAAGCTATATGTCCAGGTAAACTGTTCTGTGTAACCCCTCCCCTTCTACCTGTGCAGTCATCAGTCTCTAACCCCTCCCCTTCTACCTATGCAGCCATCGGTCTCCAACCCCTCCCCTTCTACCTGTGCAGCCATCGGTCTCTAACCCCTCCCCTTCTACCTGTGCAGCCATCGGTCTCTAAACCCTTCCCCTTCTACCTGTGCAGCCATCGGTCTCCAACCCCTCCCCTTCTACCTGTGCAGCCATCGGTCTCTAACCCCTCCCCTTCTACCTGTGCAGCCATCTGTCTCTAACCCCTCCCCTTCTACCTGTGCAGCCATCGGTCTCTAACCCATCCCCTTCTACCTGTGCAGCCATCGGTCTCTAACCCCTCCCCCTTCTACCTGTGCAGCCATCGGTCTCTAAACCCCTCCCCTTCTACCTGTGCAGCCATCGGTCTCTAACCCCTCCCCCTTCTACCTGTGCAGCCATCGGTCTCTAAACCCCTCCCCTTCTACCTGTGCAGCCATCGGTCTCTAACCCCTCCCCCTTCTACCTGTGCAGCCATCGGTCTTTAACCCCTCCCCCTTCTACCTGTGCTACCATCGGTCTCTAACCCCTCCCCCTTCTACCTGTGCAGCCATCGGTCTCTAACCCCTCCCCCTTCTACCTGTGCAGCCATCGGTCTCTAAACCCCTCCCCTTCTACCTGTGCAGCCATCGGTCTCTAACCCCTCCCCCTTCTACCTGTGCAGCCATCGGTCTCTAACTCCTCCCCTTCTACCTTGGCAGCCATCGGTCGCTAACCCCTCCCCCTTCTACCTGTGCAGCCATCGGTCTCTAACCCCTCCCCCTTCTACCTGTGCAACCATCGGTCTCTAACCCCTCCCCCTTCTACCTGTGCAGCCATCGGTCTCTAACCCCTCCCCCTTCTACCTGTGCAGCCATCGGTCTCTAACCGCTCCCCCTTCTACCTGTGCAGCCATCGGACTCTAACCCCTCCCCTTCTACTTGTGCAGCCATCGCCCCTCCCCTTCTACCTGTGCAGCCATTGGTCTCTAACCTCTCCCCTCCTACCTGTGCAGCCATCTGCCTCTAACCCCTCCCCTTCTACCTGTGCAGCCATTAGTCTCTAACCCCTCCCCCTTCTACCTGTGAAGCCATTAGTCTCTAACCCCTCCCCCTTCTACCTGTGCAGCCATCGGTCTCTAACTCCTCCCCTTCTACCTTGGCAGCCATCAGTCTCTAACCCCTCCCCCTTCTACCTGTGCAGCCATCGGTCTCTAACCCCTCCCCCTTCTACCTGTGCAGCCATCGGTCTCTAACCCCTCCCCCTTCTACCTGTGCAGCCATCGGTCTCTAACCCCTCCCCCTTCTACCTGTACAGCCATCGGTCTCTAACCCCTCCCCCTTCTACCTGTGCAGCCATCGGTCTCTAACCCCTCCCCCTTCTACCTGTGCAGCCATCGGTCTCTAACCGCTCCCCCTTCTACCTGTGCAGCCATCGGACTCTAACCCCTCCCCTTCTACTTGTGCAGCCATCGCCCCTCCCCTTCTACCTGTGCAGCCATTGGTCTCTAACCTCTCCCCTCCTACCTGTGCAGCCATTGGTCTCTAACCTCTCCCCTCCTACCTGTGCAGCCATTAGTCTCTAACCCCTCCCCCTTCTACCTGTGAAGCCATTAGTCTCTAACCCCTCCCCCTTCTACCTGTGCAGCCATCGGTCTCTAACTCCTCCCCTTCTACCTTGGCAGCCATCAGTCTCTAACCCCTCCCCCTTCTACCTGTGCAGCCATCAGTCTCTAACCCCTCCCCCTTCTACCTGTGCAGCCATCGGTCTCTAACCCCTCCCCCTTCTACCTGTGCAGCCATCGGTCTCTAACCCCTCCCCCTTCTACCTGTACAGCCATCGGTCTCTAACCCCTCCCCCTTCTACCTGTGCAGCCATCGGTCTCTAACCCCTCCCCCTTCTACCTGTGCAGCCATCGGTCTCTAACCCCTCCCCTTCTACTTGTGCAGCCATCGCCCCTCCCCTTCTACCTGTGCAGCCATTGGTCTCTAACCTCTCCCCTCCTATCTGTGCAGCCATCGGTCTCTAACCCCTCCCCTTCTACTTGTGCAGCCATCGCCCCTCCCCTTCTACCTGTGCAGCCATTGGTCTCTAACCTCTCCCCTCCTACCTGTGCAGCCATTGGTCTCTAACCTCTCCCCTCCTACCTGTGCAGCCATTAGTCTCTAACCCCCCTCCTTCTACCTGTGCAGCCATCAGTCCAACCCCTTCTACCATTGGTATCTAACCCTTCCCCTTCTACCTGTGTAACCATTTAATTTTAATCCTGCCCCTTCTACCTGTGTAATCATTGGTGTCTAACCCCGCCCCTACTACCTGTGCAACCATTGGTGTCTAACCCCGCCTCTTCTGCCTGTGTAACCATTGGTGTCTAACCCCACCCTTCTACCTGTGTAGCCATTGAAATCTATACCCTCCCCTCCTACCTGTGCAACCATTGGTGTCTAACCCCGCTCCTTCTGCCTGTGTAACCATTGGTGTCTAATCCCGTCCCTCCCACCTGTGCAGCTATTGGTGTTTAATCCTGCCCATTCTACCTATCTAACCACTTTGCGTTCACTCCCGCCTCTCCTACCTGTGCAACCATTGGTGTCTAATCCCGCCCCTTCTACCTTTCTTGTTTTGGGTGGCGTTGTGTGCTGAGACTTTTTTGGGAGAATTAAGGTGACACTTCCAGAGCCCAAATGCAACATGTACAGGAACCCCCCCTCCCCCAACCCGTGCATTAATAATAGTCGCTGACCGTGGTGGTGGTGGGGCCTTAGTTTATGTATTTAGCATTCCCAGCCTGAATGAAAGCTGTTCACTTCTCTGCAGGGTCTGCCATTGTTTACTTATGAAAATGCTAATTGTCTGGCTATTATGCTGATCCTCGGTCTTCAATACTTTGAGTCTCTCCAGTGGACCTGACATCCGTATCTGGAAAGTCAGAGCAAAAGTCCGGCGTCCTTGTTTATTCTTGTCCTGCTTTATTCTTTACAGCATTGAAGCCAGAGAGTCGACATAACAGCCAGAAAAGTAGGATTTTCAGCCTTAGTCTTATGCAGTCTGTTGCAGCCAGACTCGGCAGGCTTTTCACAGGGCTTCTGGGTAACGAGTGTGGCCCTTTAATCCAGTCTGGTGCCACTTCCCTCTCCAGTAGGCTGAGAAAGCAACCAGACCATTCGGGATATAGCAGTCCCAGCGGGCAGAGCAGCCAGGTGCACTAGATGAATATCGGGGTGTCTATGAAGGCAATGAGGACCCCCCTAAGTGAATGTAAATGTGCAATTTCTGTGTTTCTCCGGAGTGCCCCTTTAATCCGATCCCATCTTCTGTCTCCTTTACGTTTCTTTCCCTCCTGGTATAACCTGTTGCGGTCCCGGTGTTTGCCGTTGAACAGCTCGGTGGCGATTCCCGCTTGTGTTAACGTCCGTTCTCTCCTCCTCCTCCTCCCCCCCCCCCTCCCCTCCTCATCCCTCAGAACGAGGTGTCCGGCTGTAACGGAGCGGCGTCCATGGCGATTGTTCAGGACTACTATGCACTGAAAGAGAACGAGATCTGCGTCTACCAGGGCGAGATTGTACAAATCCTGGCCATCAACCAGCAGAACATGTTCCTGGTCTACCGGCCCGCCAACAACCACTCCCCGGCGGCGGAAGGCTGGATCCCCGGCTCCGTTTTGGGGCAAATTACTAAGACCTCTGCTGACAGTAGCGACAGAAGCATCAAGTAAGTGCCACACACGGCTGCCCCAGAAGCAGTAGTGGATTATGGGAAAATATCTGCTGGTTTTTTTGTTCACAGTGCTGTCGGAAGAAATGCGTTTTGAATGTGGAGCCCTGCGAGCGCGGCACCCTCCCCCGCCGTGCAGGAAACTCAATTTCCTTTTTTTTTTTTTTTTTTTTTAATTTTAATTTTTTTTTTTTTTTTTTTATGTTGATATTTGTACAGATTTACAAGAAGGTTAAAAAAAAAATAATAATAAAAAAAAAATAAAGACAAGTTCTGTCATCGGTTTTGTACAGAACGTGGAACTGTCTGAACTGGACTTTGTGCCATATATTACGATTCTGTAAATTGGTGGCTTTACGTCGGACTAAAACCCAACTCCTCGAAGAGGAGATTTCTATATATTGTCTGTGGCAATTTTAATGTACAGCCTGTAACTTTTTTTTTTTTTCCTTTTAATTTGGACTTTTATTTTCTGTTTTATTTTAATATATGTTCACGGTAGAACTGTAAAATATTTGGTTTTTGCGAAGAGCCCCCTCTCCCCTGCCCCCTCCAAGTACATTCCTGTATAAAGTATTTTGCACTATTTAAGAAAAAAAAAATAAAAAATTTAAAAAATAAAATACCCCCCCCCCACCCTTCGGTCCTATTGATGACGTCAGATCGTGCAATATATAACGCTAGTCGCAATGTTCATCATTGTACCTGTATTGTAACTAATAATTTTAAATGTACTATTTTAAATATGTAAAATAAATTTTCACCAGGATGCGCATGTTTTCACGAGGTACTCACAGTTTTTGGACTTTTGCTTGTTTGGTTTTCTTGGTTGTATCACTAATGCTTGTTAACTGTGGGGGGAGGGGGGGGGATTGATTGTTGTGAAGCACTACAGTTTTTTGGAAAATGTTTTTGCAGAATTGTTAAGGGAAATATTACACATTAGGGGTCCTCAAATTGTGGTCTGCCAGAGGGTGGGCTGGAGTTATACAGAGAAAATATATGGTTCCTGACTATATAAGTGGTCAAAGAATACAGCCAACACTTTTCAGGGGGTTTGGAGCCCCTTCTTCAAGGCTTTCACTGATAATGTTGGGTGTTGCTTTTGGAGGCCATTACACAGTCCATGGGTTATTGTAGAGGGTCATTGTTATCTCAGTGTAGAAAAACGGGCTTTGTTACAACCCGTGGAGCAGCTATTCTCAACCTGGGTTTCAAGGAACTCTAGGGTTCCTCCAAAGGTTGGGAAACGTTCCTTGAGGAGTAGCAGACCTCCAGTAGCAATCTTTCAGCCTAATGGTGCCTACAAAGTTCCAAAGCCAGCGGCTTGACGACGGTGATCTTTTTAGCTGTCTGTCAGTATGGCACTCTTCCCACTGACCACCAATGTAAGGGACATTCTTCTCACTGATCACCAATGTAAGGAACATTCTTCTCACTGATCACCAATGTAAGGAACATTCTTCTCACTGATCACCAATGTAAGGAACATTCTTCCCACTGATCACCAATGTAAGGAACATTCTTCCCACTGATCACCAATGTAAGGAACATTCTTCTCACTGATCACCAATGTAAGGAACATTCTTCCCACTGATCACCAATGTAAGGAACATTCTTCCCACTGATCACCAATGTAAGGAACATTCTTCCCACTGATCACCAATGTAAGGAACATTCTTCTCACTGATCACCAATGTAAGGAACATTCTTCTCACTGATCACCAATGTAAGGAACATTCTTCTCACTGATCACCAATGTAAGGAACATTCTTCTCACTGATCACCAATGTAAGGAACATTCTTCTCACTGATCACCAATGTAAGGAACATTCTTCTCACTGATCACCAATGTAAGGAACATTCTTCTCACTGATCACCAATGTAAGGGACATTCTTCCCACTGATCACCAATGTAAGGGACATTCTTCCCACTGATCACCAATGTAAGGAACATTCTTCTCACTGATCACCAATGTAAGGAGCATTCTTCCCACTGATCACCAATGTAAGGGACATTCTTCTCACTGATCACCAATGTAAGGGACATTCTTCTCACTGATCACCAATGTAAGGGACATTCTTCTCACTGATCACCAATGTAAGGAACATTCTTCCCACTGATCACCAATGTAAGGAACATTCTTCTCACTGATCACCAATGTAAGGAACATTCTTCTCACTGATCACCAATGTAAGGAACATTCTTCTCACTGATCACCAATGTAAGGAACATTCTTCTCACTGATCACCAATGTAAGGAACATTCTTCCCACTGATCACCAATGTAAGGGACATTCTTCTCACTGATCACCAATGTAAGGAACATTCTTCCCACTGATCACCAATGTAAGGAACATTCTTCTCACTGATCACCAATGTAAGGAACATTCTTCTCACTGATCACCAATGTAAGGAACATTCTTCTCACCAATGTAAGGGACATTCTTCTCACCAATGTAAGGGACATTCCTCCCACCAATGTAAGGGACATTCCTCCCACTGACCACCAATGTAAAAGGCATTCCTCCTCCCACTAAACATATATGTAAGGGAGAGACTCTTATTGACCATAATATAAGGGTGTCTTTCATCCACTCACTGCCCTTCACTGAACACCAATTCAAGCAGTTGTTTCTCTACTGACCAGCAATAGAAGGGATGAGGTGGAGGGTGAATCGCTAGTTATGGATAATAGAAATGAAGTCCTTAGAGATGCCAAGTAGCCTGGGTTTGGTGACTCTCCAAAAAAGTGGAAGACCCTCAGAAATGGGGGTCACCCAGACTTAGTAGTCAATATAAAGTTGCGCCAGAAAGAGCATCAAACCATTCAAGAGCCCAACAATGATTTATTAATTCATAATGACCACATAAAGAACAACAGACATCCAATGAATTTCAGGGGCATCATAGATCCTCCCCCTTTCTCATGGCAGGCAATGAAATGGTTTATGGACTCAGAAGTGGTACAAGCGCCAGGGTTTAATTGTGTCAGATATGACCAGGATCAATGGATCAGCAAAGACCCCATTCACTGATCCTGGTCATATCTGTAAATTGTTTCCTGGGTTCCTCTAGGGTAGAAAGGTTGAGAAAGGCTGTAGACTGTGAAATGGTCTTCAAAAAGTGGTTCTATGGCAATGCCCAACATTACTGGAAAAGCTCATAGCAAAATAAAAAAGAGTAGGATGGAAGGTAGACAAAGATCATTAAAGCCGAACAACAAAAATGTAACCAAGACAAAGAAATCAAGAGAGGCTGTATACTATAGCGTATATAATGTCTGAGGTTAAGCCTTACTGGTACATGAATAGGGGATATGGGAGTAGGCATAGCTGTGACTTGTTATAAAGTTCTCTGCAGACCAAACAGATTTGAGAACCCCTGAGACCTGAATGGGGAACGTTCTCTATATTCTACAGCCATAGGGAAAACGCTGAGATATCCAGCAGAGAATAACATTAAACCCCAATCACTTCTCCAGATCTAGAACTTTCAGATCTATTTCAGGTACTAAACTGGGAAAAAAAAAAAAGTTCTGTAAACTTGTATAAAATGTTCACTTGAGGAGCTGTTGATTGTAAAGATTTCTCAGAGAGATTTCCGGGAGTCTTTTCCCTCTGCAGAGACAGTGTGGCATCCTGACAATAGGCAGTAAGAATTTGCAGAAAGCCAGACAGCTACAAAGTATCTCAGTAAATAGTAGAGGGATTTGCAATATTCGGTATTTGAAGAATTCATTTTCCTCTCCACTCATGAGAATAGAAATGTGGGAGTGGCCATTACTGGCTTGTATTGAACAACTGCAGGTCCCAGGTCTGTTATTCTTATCCATCCTTCACTGCTATGTAAGTCACAGACCCGGAACAAGCATGTATCTAGTGAAATCTGGGGTCTGTCTTACATACTACTTCCAATAGGTTCCATTCATAGGTGTGGTGAACTGCAAATTATTGGATTCCTCCAAATATCCAAGGGTAGATTTATCTGTAGAGATTCATACAATTAATGAAAAGGATTGGCTGGATTCCTGATTAGCAAATCACACTGTCTCACTGCACTTATCTAGGTATACCATTCATTTTCAGTTCACAGCTTTGCCCAATGGGTTCATCACTAGCGCTAACCAAGTAGTGAAGTAATGTTTGAGGATTGACAGCCCCAGAGCCTGAGTCAGAACTGGTTGGTAATATTTCTATCTTGACAGGTTCCCTTTAACAAATAACCCTTTGTTTCTTTTAAAAATGTAGGTCCGCATTAGGCAGACTTTGAGTGAGGATCTTCTGAGCTCAGTGAGAACCTTATGTGCCCAGTGAGAACCTTCTGAGCCCAACAAGGATATTCTTAGCCCAGCAAAAACAAGGAGTCCATTGGGGTCCTTGTGAGTCCATTGGGGTCCTTGTGAGTCCATTGGGGTCCTTGTGAGTCCATTGGGGTCCTGGTGAGTCCATTGGGGTCCTGGTGAGTCCATTGGGGTCCTGGTGAGTCCATTGGGGTCCTTCTGTGGCCATAGAGAACTTTGTGAGTACAGCAATGGCGTTAATGTTTCCCCGCATCCAAGTAGCATAGCAGGAGAATGTGACCGTCTTTCTATGGAGCCGGTTCACATATCTCCGGGGCGGCTGCGGAACACTGTGCATCTATGGCTCCGTTTCAGGGCCGAATTCAGGCATAGATTGGGCCCTGATTCGTCCCTGAAATGGAGAACAGGGACACACATCGTTCTTGTGCGATCAGCGGCCAGTTTAGGTGTGAACCGAGCCTTAATCTGATACAAACCCCACCCAATGACTTTAGCTGTGAATGCTGCACCAGCTGCATTGCTGAGCTCGGAAGCTGCTCGATTATTGATTACAGAGCAGGCTGAGGGTGGTATGTTGGGTTATTGAAATGCTGACCTGCCCATGTCTCTGACCTCCAACCTTAACTGGAGACTTCACTGGACCTGAGCTTTATACCTTTAAATTAACCATAACACCACCCTAACCCTGAAAGTGAACCTTATCCTTGACCCAATTTTCAACCCTTAACTTCAAGCTAACCTTAGAAACCATTCATCCTAAAACTTGACCGATCAGCTAAGCCTTAACCCTTTATCCCCTGACCTTTACCTTAATTAACCGTACTTATCTTGTCCAGTAGTGCAACCATCAACACAAAAACCCTTCTCTTGTGTGCAGACAACACCCAAAATCGGGGATTCTGTCTAATGCTGACTTACATTTTTAAAGAAGCAAGTGGTTATCCTTAAAGGAAATTCTCCACCCAGAAGTGGATTTGTAGTCCTATTAAGGTGGAAGTGGACTCATTGACAAATTGCAGTGTTTTTGAAATAAAATGGCCCACAATGGCTGGGTTAATATCTGTAAAGACGGAAAATGGGATCAATATGTGTAACATTCAGAAAGAAGCTGGTTTATACAGAGGCCACCAATGATTATTTCCTTCTGAGCATGCTATTTGCCAGGCTTTCTCTAATGTCCATGGTTTCTGGGCCATTGACCTTAAGCTAGCATGCAGCAAGTAAAGTCAGAGTGAATTCAGAAATTTTCATCAGCATCCTTGCTACAGGTCAGCAATTACCAGAGTATTAGAGCTGGTGGATCAGCATCTATATGGGGTATGAGGTGGTGTTTGTAGGATGGGATGGGATGGGATTGGAGTATTTTTGTTGGCTCTGTGGTAAAAGAGGAAAAGCCACATGGGTGAAATCTACCCTGCTGCTCTACTATACAGGTGGCCTGTGGATGTAATGGGAACCACACCTGTGTAGCTTTGGTTTGGTGGGTGAGGAGAACCGCAAAGTCTAGTCAGAAGGCTTTTGAATGTGCAGAATCTTCTGCTTTTTTCATAAAAATAACAGTATGGCCAACATTATTCACAGAATTTTGCGGCACCCACTTCTTCAGGGCTTCAGGACTGGAGCTTAGGACTGTGCTCCAAACCATGGCTGCTACCTAAGAGCACAGACTTTCTGTAAGCCCCAAAAGATCCGGGGCACCAGAAGGAGGTGCCCTGAACCCCCCCCCCCCCCAAAATCCTGAAATGTGTCAGCCCTACTTGCTTTTCCTTCCTTTACTTCTAGTTCTGTTTGAGTTTATCGGTCCCCTGGATGGTTTGGGGGGCTTGCAGACAGTCTGCGCTCTGTTCTGTGGCTGCCTATAGAAGAGCTTGACCTCTGGCCACAGATTTGTGTAAAGACTGCTCCAGTTACCAACTGGATTCCAACTAGCATCATTTTCCAGGGCCCTGAAAAAGTAGGCACCCAAAAAACCCTCTAAAATGTGTTGGCTGAACCTATAATTGTTTTGCTAAAAAAAACAATTAGATATTTCACATTTAAAAGCTTTCTTTGTGGCACTCCTCCCCCACCAAGCAGTGGACACAGGACATTCAGGCAGCCGCCATTATCAGAAGGTGAGGTCAGCAATGGCAAACTCCATATTTTTGTCAATACGGGTTCCCTTTGAATATATGTCTTCTATAAATATATTTTATAAATATTCTGGTTAATGTCAAAGCTGGAGAAATTTTCCTTGTCTCAGGTTAAGAGATCCTGAATACTGGTATTATGGGAATAACATTTGTCAAATGTCTTCCGTGCTATTAATACTGTGATGGCAAGGGCACAGCAAATGAAAGGCTTAGTAACTTGTGGTTTTTCAGCTACTGTGGAACTACAAGTCCCAGAGGGTCAAGAGGCATGCAGGGATCTGTAGTTCTTCATCTGCTGCAGGGCCACTTTGCGTCTAAGCTGGAATGAAATGCTGAAGACCCTCAAAAGATCAGGGAGTCTCCAGTATAACATTCTCTGGCAGCATCTGGTACCATAATGTTGGCAGTTCTAATAGCGTCCTATAGCACACAGCATTCAATCACATTGGATCTTTGTTGCATACTTATGTGGATTATAGGATTTTCAAGCTAAGCCCCTCAAACTGTAAATTGGGAACAATCCACAGGGTGCTGCAATGGGTGCGGACGACATCCCTGATCTGTATATTGTATGTTACTTGGGTGACTTTATCTACTGTATGTCATTAAACCCATGTATGGTCCACTTTGGATAGTTTAAAGCATTTGGCTTGGTGTTCATAACTGCTAACACTGCATGATGTGTGGCTGAAATGTTTTCAGATGTTCTTTATTAGGATCCTGCCCTGTGTGGATTCCGGCCTAGCTGCCCCTCTCATTTCAGTTCTGCCATTTGATTGGTGCGTTTTTTGGTACAACAGGAAGTCATGTTCTTGGCACACTCTCCGCATGAGGAAACGGGATGGCAAGGAGCCGAACGGCCAGTGTAAAAGCGTGGAGGGTCTGGGCAGCAAGGTGAAAGTGAGTAAGGTGCTAGATCACTACACGGCGCTCGTACTGCAAGGATGCAGGTGTTATCGCATTTCTTTTTTTTTTTTTTTCCTCTTATTTCATTTCTGCAGGAGTTTGCATGGCGCTCATCTGGCACTATTGTTTAATTTGATATTTTGCATCCGGTACGAGCAGCCACCTCCACTCTGCATGCCGATCAGCCTGTCCGCTGACATCCTGGGATTAACATTGAGATCTATAAATGACTCTTAGCCAAAATGTTTAAAACTTAATACATGATGGTCCCTTCATATTAATCTCCCAATAATTAAATATGTAAATCTAATATGAATGTCTGAGAAAAGTCACGCCTTAATATATAGAAATATATACGAAGACCACTGATGGCCTTCCAGCCAACAGTTAGTTGCCAGGCACAATTCAAAGTTATAGATGTCATGATTTGTGACGCAAGTGATAAAAATAAAGATATTAGCACTTTAAACGTCCAATGGAAGTTCTCAGATTCCCAAAACATGTACATCTGGAGCGGTGACTCTATGGTGAGGTTGAAGAGGCAAGTCTGCCCCTTCCGTACCTTGTATGTGGTTTGGGTGTTCAAGAGTGGCAGCTTTTCTTTGAAGCTTCTTACAAAACTGTGCTAATCATTATATATATATATATATATATATATTAACAAATTCAGTCTTTAAAGGGTATCTAAACCCGAGAACCCCACAACTCATCAGTCTGGAAGTGGTGGTTGTGTTACTTTCCCTTTTTCAGGCTTTTTCTCCTTTTTTCACCTGGAGATCCTGCCAGTAACACACAGCCTGTTCTATGGTGATAAACCCTCAGTCAATGAACTGTATCTGTGGAGGAGCATCTTTGTCACCCTTGGAGAGGACTACAAACAACCCAGCACCTCCTCACCTCCATCTACAGAGGGGGAGTTCTTTAGTAGTTCACATGCTATAGCTGGGAAGGTTGATAACCTTGTTTGAAATTTAAAGCAAGAATTCAGCTACTCTCTGGCTTATGCCTGTCCATAGATTGTTCAAATCTCAGTAGGTTCAGCAGGGCCCAGCCAAGATTCGAACCATCTATGGACAGGTTTATTGTACTCAATTCAATCCAACGAACGACTAGCCGCTAGCAGTAATCATTGTGTTCCCCCAACAGTGACATTTCCTTCCACCCCCCTCAAGGAGAACACAATAGTTCCACGGGAGGGATTTCCCCATCAACACTGACTATGTTGATGGAGAAATTGAGGGACTTCACCCGTGGTGGAAGGAAAGAAAGTCAATTCATCTATGGCCTGTCTTACTATGGGTTAAGTCCAACAAGGTGCATGCCATTCCATGGACTTACCTCTTGTATTCACAACTGACAGTTTTGCTGAGTGCTGGGAGTACAACTATTGCTATACACCCAGCGCTCTGACAGGTGAGCTGCTGCTTTCTCACACAGAAGTCGCTCTGCCTGCCCCTCTTCTGCACTGTCCATTCACAGAAGGCTTTGTATTTTGCAAATGGGTTCACATAATACAAAGTGCTCCCTGATTTGGGCAGGAGTAGATAAGGGGAGCTCCGAGTAGCTACACATGATTCTGCAGCTGCAGGAGCTCTCAGCGTAAGACCATCAGAAGTTTCACTGAGTGCTGGGAGTACAGCTATTGCTATACTCCCGACGCTCTGACATGTGAGATTCTGCTTTCTTACACAGCAGCCTCTCTGCCCACACCTCCCCTCTACTGTCCATTCACAGAAGGCTTGGTATTATGTGAACTCATTCGCAAAATACAAAGTACTTTGTGATTGGGCAAGAGGAGAGGAGGGGGCGGGCAGAGGGGCTACACATGACTCTGCAGCTACGGGATGCAGGAGTGTCAGCATCAGAGTGCCAGAACTAGCGATAATAAAAATTTGAATTTAAAGCGATAAATCCATGAAGTGGCATTGCACCTCGTTGCACTTAACATATAGGAATCTGGCACATTTCAGCTTTCAATTTTGTGTAAAGGAACTTATAAGGACACTAGATTTCTGGCAGGATCAACGGGTATTTTGCAGAAAATGTACTTGGCCATTAAAAGGAAAACAAATGCAGCCACCTCATCTAAGGCCTGGACAGCTACAATACATCACAATGTTGTGCTTGAGTTTAGAGATCCTTTAAGTTCTCCATCAGGGGAAAGGTAAGATGCAATGGGTTCTCTCCCAGTATTGGGTGTAGATTACCCTACATACCTGGTCTTCGTGTCTGCATCACTTGTCATTCTCTGTCCCCAGAAATGTTCCATCCATGTCACTGTGCCACAGATTATCACCGGTCCCACCCCTGACCTGGGCCTCCATATTCCTCTATGTGTATGTCCTCCACTAACTGCCGCCTGTTGAAGTGAAGAGCTTGTTTGTCATTTTGGATTTTGTCCCCAACTCCAAACGTTCCATTAACTGTCCTGCGCATGTGCGTGTCTGTGTGCTGGGTGCATGGGATGCGGCTCCACCTGTTACTGCTTGTTCCGCCAGAGTCCTGTCCATTCCATGCTACCACCTCTGCAGCATTCAGCTGTGCATGCAAAGCATCATGTTTGTTCCAGCAAATCCCGACTCGCCTCGTCCTGGAATAAAAAATAGAATATGGCCAACGATGTGTCTGTCACATGAAAAGATAGAATAAAATATTTACAAAAATGTGAGGGGTGTACTCACTTTTGTGAGATATTGTATATAGTATATATATCTATATATAGATATATATATATATATAGGCTCTTCATGCCACCATATTCTACACCAGCAGTCTCCAAACTGCCAGATGTAGCACTTTGCTTGCCTTTATCGGACCCTTGAGGCACTAATCCATCCACCGACACCAACAATGGGGCACTGTTCCTTCCACTGATACCATTGATGGAGCACCATTCCTCCCACTGACACCAATGATGGGGCACTGTTCCTTCCACTGATACCAATGATGGAGCACCATTCCTCCCACTGACACCAATGATGGGGCACCATTCCCCCCACTGACACCAGTGATGGGCACTATTCCATCCACCGACACCAACAATGGGGCACTATTCCTTTTACTGATACCAATGATGGGGCACTATTCCTCCCACTGATACAAATGATGGGGCACTATTCCTCCCACTGACAACCAATGATGGGACATCATTCCTCCCACTGACACCAATGATGACACACAATTCCTGCCACTCATACCAATGATTGGGCCCTATTTCTCCAACTGACACCAACAATAAGGCACAATGCCTCCCGCTGACACCAACAATGGGGCATAATTGCTTCCATTGACACCAGTTATGGGGCATAATTGCTTCCATTGACACCGGTGATGGGGCAGAATTGCTTCCATTGACACCAACAATGGGGCAGAATTGCTTCCACTGATATCAACGATGGGGTATTGTTCACTCCGACTGGACGCCAGGACATTTCCGCCCCCCCCCCAAAAGGCAGTAAATTTACCCTTTGTTTAGAAAGTTAGTGGACCCCTGTTCTACACCAAATAAAACCATCCTAACCCATCATCCAGGAGAACATTCCCCCTAAAATATTCAACCCAACGACATCTAGGAAATTTCATAGCAATAAAAACGGAAAAATATGCTCAAACCAACAATGGATCTCGGCAAACAAATGTCATCAACTTACCCAAGAATGAATCCAATGGTGGAGAACCATTCATGTCTATGAAGGAAATTTGCCCTCAACCCAAATATTTAGCTGGTCCAATACCAATAAAAGAGGTGGGGGAATGTTTAACATAAAATTCAATTTTGTCCTGCTCTAAGCTGATTGGAGAGCACTTAGGAGCCCATAATGTGCCCCTTCTGAGTACTCCTTACAGAATGAACTTGGATCAGCAGCCACACATTGATATATAAAAGGCACCCGTCTAGATTAATATGTTCGGCTTGTCATTGCCAGCTTGTCTTGGAAGTGCATTCTCCAGGTCCATCAGCTTTCCCTTTCCACCTCTGACCTGGAACAAGCATGATCATTGTATCAGGTGTCACCCAATCTGTATGCCTTTTCCAGGTTTGTGGCTCTAAGTAGGATGATATCCCTGGAACCTGCAACTTCATACAAGTTAACAGTGGCAGAACCAAAACTTCTTTCCTGACAGGTCCTGGTCAGCCCTCGGCTTCTTACATCTCTTCGATAATCCAGCAGAGAGATTTCCCACCATAGTTCCTGGCTTTGGTCCTGCTCACCCTGGGCTCCTAACTCCTTCTGCTAGTGTTCTGGTTTTACTTTCTCAAAACAAAAAGGCCAAAAGCCAGCTCTTCTTCCTGGAGCTTTGAGTGTTATTGCCTAGAATAGATTATGATGCAGACCATGGAACTCAAGGCAGAGATAGTGGGAACCCCTCATAATGAGCACAGCGGGTGTACAGACCCGGGAACTCAGCACAAGGATGGTGGGAACCCCTCATAATGGGCACAGCTGGTGTACAGACCCGGGAACTCAGCACAGGAATGGTGGGAACCCCTCATAATGGGCACAGCAGGTGTACAGACCCGGGAACTCAGCACAGGGATGGTGGGAACCCCTCATAGTGGGCACAGCGGGTGTACAGACCCGGGAACTCAGCACAGGGATGGTGGGAACCCCTCATAATGGGCACAGCAGGTGTACAGACCCGGGAACTCAGCACAGGGATGGTGGGAACCCCTCATAATGGGCACAGCAGGTGTACAGACCCGGGAACTCAGCACAGGGATGGTGGGAACCCCTCATAATGGGCACAGCAGGTGTACAGACCCGGGAACTCAGCACAGGGATGGTGGGAACCCCTCATAATGGGCACAGCGGGTGTACAGACCCGGGAACTCAGCACAGGGATGGTGGGAACCCCTCATAATGAGCACAGCGGGTGTACAGACCCGGGAACTCAGCACAGGAATGGTGGGAACCCCTCATAATGGGCACAGCAGGTGTACAGACCCGGGAACTCAGCACAGGGATGGTGGGAACCCCTCATAGTGGGCACAGCAGGTGTACAGACCCGGGAACTCAGCACAGGGATGGTGGGAACTCCTCATAATGGGCTCAACAGGTGTACAGACCCGGGAACTCAGCAGAAAGATGGTGGGAACCCCTCATAATGGGAACAGCAGGTCTACAGACCCAAAAACTCAGCACAGGGATAGTGGGAACCCCTCATGGGGGAAATTCAATGCAGGGGTAATGTAAACCCCTCATAGTAGGCACAGAATGGGGCAGACCTGAAACTTCATATTTTGTTGCACCAAAATCTACCAACCCAGTTCATGTGTCCAGGGTATAAATGTCCTCCGACAAGGGACATCTAGTCCTGCTTAGTTCCCTAATAATGAGCTCCGACCAGCAGAACCCCTGACCCAGAAGCAAATCCAGGCAATATTTTCCATCCATTCATCCACAATTCCCACCATGTCATACTTTCAACCTAACCGAATTCTCACCCAAAAATAATGTCTGTTTTTTTGGCCTGGATGTGCGATGTGTCTGGGGCCGCCCTGAAATCTTGGTATCTAAACTCTACAAAATCTTTTCACTGTCATAAAATAATTTTCAAGCTAATATATATATATATATATATATATATCAGGGAGGTGAGTCTTCCACTGCAGAATGAAAGAGTCAAAGCTGAGACTTCAGCCAAGGTCATCGGCCCATTAATGGCTCTTCTCTGACCTCCCTCTTAGTCACTGTGGTGCCAAATTCCCAGCCAGACTTGGAAAGGTAAGTGGAAAAAGGAGCACATGGTGTCCAATGAGATACCAATTGGATGGTTGGTTGGTATGTCAGAAGGCGTTTATTGAGAATAGCAATAATTACATTGAGCCAACGCGTTTCAGGGGAACAGGTACTCCCCCTTCTTCAGGGCTGTTGCTGCATGCTAATAGAGGGAATAATACCCAAACAGGTGTGTCAATGGCAAACAATCACAGGGATGACAGTCAGAGTGTTGACGGTGTTTGCAGAGGCAGCAGCAGCCCTGAAGAAGAGGGCATCCCTGTTCCCCCGAAACACGTTGGCTCGATGTACTTATTTGCTATTCTCAATAAATGTGTTCTGATATACCATCCAACTTGCATCTCATTGGTCTTCATGCGCTCCTTTTTCTACTTACCTTTCCAAGTCTACATATGGAAACGACCATAAGGCCGTACCCAAAGAAAGCGGCCTAAGTCCCAAGAGAGCTCAACACCACCACCATCCTTAAATTAGGCTTAAACCACTGGAAAGGATCTCTTCTTACTCACCCAAGTTAATGCCCACCTACGGCCAGTGACCGATCGAGCCAGTCCAGCACGGTCTCCAGCCCCAACCAATTCCCAGCCAGGGAATGGCGTGGACTCCCAATATATTTCATATTAAATTGTGAGACGTATCACTTTGCAGAACGTTCAAAGAGTATTTGGGAAGCATTTTTTTATTGTTAAATTTTAAAACTGCATATTTTCTAACATTTTTTGGAATTGGTAGAACTTGGAGGTCTATGTGTAAGAAAAATGTCCCTGGGGATGTCCTAAGCCAACAATGACTGCAGTGTTTGTAAAAAGATTGTCTCCTGTAATCCTCAGATTCATCTAGTGGCCATACTGAAATACCTCAGTAAAAAAAAAAAAAATACTACAGTATGACCACTAGATGGAGATAATCATATTATGAACAATATGGTGATCACTTGGATGTGGCCCTCTGTTTGCCTTTATCTGGTCTCTGACTATGCTTTCCACTGATATAAGGCACTATTTCTTCCACTGACACCAATGATGGCACACTAGTCCTCCCACTGACACCAATGATGGGACACTATTCCTTCCATTGACACCAATGGTGGGACACTATTCCTCCCACTGATACCAATGATGGGACACTATTTCTTCCACTGACACCAATGATGGGACACTATTTCTTCCACTTACACCAATGATGGGACACTATTCCTCCCACTGACACCAATGATGGCACACTAGTACTCCCACTGACACCAATGATGGGACACTATTCCTTCCATTGACACCAATGGTGGGACACTATTCCTCCCACTGATACCAATGATGGGGCACTATTCCTCCCACTGACACCAATGATGGCGCACTGTTCTTCCCACTGACACCAATGATGGGACACTAGTCCTCCCACTGATACCAATGATGGGGCACTATTCCTCCCACTGACACCAATGATGGCACACTATTCTTCCCACTGACACCAATGATGGGACACTATACTTCCCATTGACACCAGAGATGGGACACTATTCCTCCCACTGACACCAATGATGGGACACTATTCCTCCCACTGACACCAATGATGGGACCCTAGTACTTTCACTAAAACCAGAGATGGGGAACGTATTCTCCCAGTGACACCAATTATGGGGCAACTATCCTTCCATTGACACTGAGCCTATGGCATTGTTTACTCCCACTGGCCACAGTCCGGTCCCCCAAAAAGTTTGAAAAGTTTGGGGGGTCGTAAACTGACTCGTTGTTTTGAAAGTCCCTGGATCAGGACATCCAGATGGTAATTTTTTTTTAATACATAGACCCCTAAGTGTCATCATGTGTACAGAATTGTCTTTTTTGGGGTGATATTTACTGAAGTGTTGGGTTTCAGAAGAATTAAAATTATGATGAATTTTGAAAAATTTTTAAAAAAAAACTTAAAACAGAAACAAATTTAGGCAACTAAATAAATTGGACTAGAACTGGCTTGAAACAAATTGACGTAAGCATTTGTCATAAAAAGCATTTTGTCATTTGTAAATGCCTCCTGCCGCCAGATCTGACTGCAGAGATGAAGGAAAATTTTGTTGGTGTAAAAAAATTTTGGAAAATTTTTGAAACAAAAATGGGTCATCCCCCTACTTTATATAAATATCACCCTTTGCATTCAATGTTTGCGTGTTCAAATGTGAGTGTCTCCGTCATGTTGTCTCTTGTTAGTGGTTTAGGGCCCCTGTGCTAAATGATAATCTGGGGTACCTTATTAACCAGGGCCGTCCTTAATAGCATCATAGGCACCTGGGAAAAGTAATGCACTGGGGCCCCTACCAGGTTTCCCCAATTTACGCACCTACTCTCAAGAATTAAAGTATAAATAGTTGAATCAAACATAAATTTATTAGTACTTTCAATAAAATAGATTTTAAACAATAGGAAAACATTCCATAAATCAAAGACTAACCAACACAAAGGGCACAGTACAGGTTCCGGGACACGGCCATCACAGAAAAGCGTGACTATCCCAGCAAATCCTGGACAGTTGGCAAGTATGATGTGATCCAAAATTTTCATGGGGCCCCGCCTGCACCTGGGGCCCCTGGGCAGTGCCCATGCATTAAGACAGCCCTGACCTTAATTGTCAGCTGGACAGGAGATAAAAATCATCCCCTAATAATAAGATGCACATGTCAGTTATTGCATTGGATTGATACATCCCTACACACTGCTGTGATAGGCTGATGATATTTTACATACAGCGCATCATTATTTTCCTCAGAATTCTACAAACAATTCCCCATAATGACAATGTGAAAGAAGTTTGTTTGAAATCTTTGCAAAAAAAAAATAACGATATAATCCCATGTACATAAGTATCACAGACTCCTCCCATGTACATAAGTATCACAGACTCCTCCCATGTACATAAGTATCACAGACTCCTCCCATGTACATAAGTATCACAGACTCCTCCCATGTACATAAGTATCACAGGCTCCTCCCATGTACATAAGTATCACAGGCTCCTCCCATGTACATAAGTATCACAGGCTCCTCCCATGTACATAAGTATCACAGACTCCTCCCATGTACATAATTATCACAGGCTCCTCCCATGTACATAAGTATCACAGACTCCTCCCATGTACATAAGTATCACAGGCTCCTCCCATGTACATAAGTATCACAGGCTCCTCCCATGTACATAAGTATCACAGGCTCCTCCCATGTACATAAGTATCACAGACTCCTCCCATGTACATAAGTATCACAGGCTCCTCCCATGTACATAAGTATCACAGGCTCCTCCCATGTACATAAGTATCACAGGCTCCTCCCATGTACATAAGTATCACAGGCTCCTCCCATGTACATAAGTATCACAGGCTCCTCCCATGTACATAAGTATCACAGACTCCTCCCATGTACATAAGTATCACAGGCTCCTCCCATGTACATAAGTATCACATATCACAGACTCCTCCCATGTACATAAGTCTCACAGGCTCCTCCCATGTACATAAGTCTCACAGGCTCCTCCCATGTACATAAGTATCACAGCCTTTGCCATGACACTCAGAATTGAGCTCAGGTCCATCCCGTTTCCACTGATCATCCTTGAGATGTTTCTACAACTTGATTGGAGTCCACCTGTGGTAGATTCAGTTGGTTGGACATGATTTGGAAAGGCACACACCTGTCTATAGAAGGTCCCACAGGTAACAGTGCATGTCAGAGCACAAACCAAGCCATGAAGTCCAAGGAATTGTCTGTAGACCTCGGAGACAGGATTGTATGGAGGCACAGATCGGGGAAGGGTACAGAAACATTTCTGCCGCATTGAAGGTCCCAATGAGCACAGTGGCCTCCATCATCTGTAAACGGAAGAAGTTTGGAACCACCAGGACTCTTCCTAGAGCGGGCCGCCCGGCCAAACTGAGCGGTCGGTGGGAGAAGCGCCTTAGTCAGGGAGGTGACCAAGAACCCGATGGTCACTCTAACAGAGCTCCAGCATTTCTCTGTGGAGGGGGGGGAACTTTCCAGAACAACAACCACCTCTGCAGCACTTCACCAATCAGGCCTGTATGGTAGAGTGGTCAGATAGAATCCACTCCTCAGTGAAAGGCACATGACAACCCGCATGGAGTTTGCCAAAAAGCACCTGAAGGACTTTCAGACCATGAGAAACAAAATTCTCTGGTCTAATGAAACATAGATTAAACTCTTTGGCCTGAATGGCAAGCGTCATGTCTGGAGGAAACCAGGCACCGCTCATCACCTGGCCAATACCATCCCTATAGTGAAGCATGGTGGTGGTAGCATCATGCTGTGGGGGTGTTTTTTAGCGGTAGGGACTGGGGAGACTAGTCAGGATGGAGGGAAAGATGAATGCAGCAATGTACAGAGACATCCTTGATGAAAACCTGCTCCAGAGCGCTCTGGACCTCAGACTGGGGCGAAGGTTCATCTTCCAACAGGACAATGACCCTAATCACACAGCCAAGATAACAAAGGAGTGGCTACGGGACAACTCCGTCAATGTCCTTGAGTGGCCCAGCCAGAGCCCAGACTTGAACCCGATTGAACATCTCTGGAGAGATCTGAAAATGGCTGTGCACCGACGATCCTCATCCAACCTGATGGAGCTTGAGAGGTCCTACAAAGAAGAAGCATCATACCCAAAAAGACTTGAGGCTGTAATTGGTGCCAAAGGAGCTTCACCAAAGTATTGAGCAAAAAGGCTGTGATATTTATGTACATGGGAGGGGCCTGTGATGTTTATGTACATGGGAGGAGCCTGTGATGCTTATGTACATGGGAGGAGCCTGTGGTACTTATGTACATGGGAGGAGCCTGTGATGCTTATGTACATGGGAGGGGCCTGTGATGCTTATTTACATGGGAGGAGCCTGTGATGCTTATGTACATGGGAGGAGCCTGTGATACTTGTGTACATGGGAGGAGCCTGTGATACTTGTGTACATGGGAGGAGCCTGTGATACTTGTGTACATGGGAGGAGCCTGTGATACTTATATACATGGGAGGAGCCTGTGATACTTATGTACATGGGAGGAGCCTGTGATACTTATGTACATGGGAGGAGCCTGTGATACCTATGTACATGGGAGGAGCCTGTGATACCTATGTACATGGGAGGAGCCTGTGATACCTATATACATGGGAGGAGCCTGTGATACTTATGTACATGGGAGGAGCCTGTGATACTTATGTACATGGGAGGAGCCTGGGATACTTATGTACATGGGATTTTTTTTTTTATACGAATTTACAAAGATTTCAAACAAACTTCTTCCACGTTGTCATTATGGGGGATTGTTTGTAGAATTTTGAGGAAAATAATGAATTTAATCCATTTTGGAATAAGGCTATAACATAACAAAATGTGGAAAAAGTGAAGCGCTTTGAATACTTTCCGGATGCGCTGTATGTAAATTTAATGGAATATACACGGCTAGGGGGCAATTTTCAGTGTGTGTGGTGGACAGGTGGAGCGCCCTCTCTGGTGAGTCTACACTGAATATAACTGCAAAATACTCAAAGATTTGGCACTTCATATATAACAAGAAAATCGCTAAAAAATTTTGACGGAGCTCCAAGTACAATCTCATTTACATATTTCGAATCTTTCAATTATTTGCATCTACACAAATAATTATAATCAATTGGAAGCTAGAGTGTTCCCACCAGGAGTGAGATAACCCCGCCCCCTGAGTTACTGGATAGCGATCGACATCTCAGTGTGATCGGGGGAAAAATCTTCAAACATTCTCCTACCCTCCGGCTCTATAAAACCCGAACTCCTGTGTTCTAGAACATAGAACCTCTTTATAATCATGCCCTATGGAGTCACGCTCTCTAGAACGTCCTCCTAATCCTGATTTCTAGGGTCCCACGCTAGAACCTCTTTTTAATCCTTCTCTATAGATTCACACTCTCTAGAACCTCTTCCTAATCCTGCTATCCAGGGTCCAACCCCTTAGAACCTAGCTCTCTTTAGAATCTTGCTTCCGAGAGTCACATTCTCTATAGAACCTCTTTTCTAATCCTGATATCTAGGGTCCCACTCAAGAACCTCTTTATAATCCTGCCCTATAGAGTCACACTATCAAGAACCTCTCCCTAATCCTGCTATCCAGGGTCCCACCCTTTAGAACCTAGATGTCTTAAGAATCCTGCTTTCTAGAGTCACAATCTCTAGAATCCTGTTCTCTAGGGTCTCATTCACTTGTTTCCTGTTCTCTGGGATCCCACCCAAGAACCGAGCTCTCTTCTGAATCCTGTTACCTAGGGTCCCACTCTAGAAAACTGCACTCCAGAACCACAGATGTTTAGAGCTTCATTTTTTTTAGAACCTATCTCTTTTACAGAATCCTACTTTCTAGAGCCATGGTCTCTAGAATCCTGTTCTCTGTGGTCTCACTCACTTGATTCCTGCTCTCTAGAATCCCACTCGGGAACCTAGCTCTCTTCTGAATCCTGCTGTTTAGGGTCCCACTCTCTAGAATAATTCTCTCTAGAATTCCAACTGTTTAGAACCCTGTTTTCTAGAACCTAGGTCTTTTACAGAATGCTGCTCTCTAGATTCACATTCTCTAGAATTCTGCTCTCTAGGCTCTCACTCTCCAGAACCTAGCTTTCTTCAGAATCCTGCTCTTTAGGGTCCCACTCTCTAGAACCTAGCTCTCCTCAGGATCCTGCTTTCTTAGAGACACCTTATCTAGAATCCTGCTCTCTAGGGCCTTACTCACTAGAATCCTTACTCACTATGACCCCAACTCTTTAGAACCCCGTTCTCTAGAACCTAGCTCTTTTACGGAATCCTGCTCTCTAGAGTCACTTTCTTTTGGAATCCTGTTCTCTAGAGTCCCACTCTCTTCTGATTATTGCTCTCCGCTCTTTGGAACCACATTTTCTAGACTTTCGGTATCGGTTCTCTGCTCCTGAGGAGTTGTGAACACTTTGTACCCCAATTCAATGAAAAGTCAAGAAACCCGGTGACCTCCAGAAGAAATCCTTCTGTCCCAGTCCTGGTCAGAACCGCTATCTTTTCAGGTTTGGGCTCCAACAATTGCTGTGTGTCAATACGCCCAATGAAATATTGGCCTCTGATTGGCTCTTGAGGGGCTCTTGTGAAGCTTCTTCGGATCGCTCTGTCTTTGGGGAAAAGAAAGGTAAGGGTTGTGGATTGGTGGCCTCTGTGACCTTCCTCTGGCGGGGGTGGCGGGGGGGGGTCGGAGTTCAGCATTTCTTTCTCCCAGCAGTTGCCCCTATTTATTCCGGCTCTCTAATCTTCTCTTCTTGGCTCTCCACCTACAGGACCACAACAGTTCCGAGGAGTCGGAATGTGATGACTTTGATCCCGGTGCTAGCATGGAGGTATGGCGATTCTCATGTGCAGCCTTTGACTCACACTTTCCTAAAATGCTATCTGACTGGCTGTCATGCTGAGCACATGGCTTTGTTACTTATTCTGGATCAAGAATGCAACCATGAAAGTCTGTTCCAGGTCAGCGTTTCAAGTTGCATTGAAGCCACTGGATCAGCATAACAGCCAGGCAAAGAGCATTTTCAGAAGGAAAGGTTAACGTATATTTTTCTCTCAGCACAGGTCTCCTTCTCAGTCAATCTGGTGCCAATGATAACCTGCGGATCCATATCTGGTGACACTTCATATAAGTGTCCTGATTTGTATCTAGATCAGTGGTCTCCAAATTGTGGCCCTTTGCTTGCCTTTATCTGGCCCTTGAAACATTATTACTGACATCAATTATGGGACACTATTCCTCCCACTGATACCAATGATGGGGCACTATTCCTTCCACTGATACCAATGATGGGACACTATTCCTCCCACTGATACCAATGATGGGACACTATTCCTCCCACTGATACCAATGATTGGGCACTCTTCCTCCCACTGATACCAATGATGGGGCACTATTCCTCCCACTGATACCAATGATGGGACACTATTCCTCCCACTGATACCAATGATGGGACACTATTCCTCCCACTGATACCAATGATTGGGCACTCTTCCTCCCACTGATACCAATGATGGGGCACTATTCCTCCCACTGATACCAATGATGGGACACTATTCCTCCCACTGATACCAATGATGGGACACTATTCCTCCCACTGATACCAATGATGGGGCACTATTCCTCCTACTGAAACAAATGATGGGATACTATTCCAACTACTGCCACCAACAATGGGGGATCTATTCCTTCCACTGACACCAACAATGGGGCACTATTCCTACCCTCTGACACCACCAATGGGGCACTATTCCTTCCACTGACACCACCAATGGGGGCACTATTCCTTCCACTGACACCAACTATTGATCCCCCTAATACCGAAGATCAGGCATTGTTTACTCCCCCAGGGCATTGTCCACCCCCCCCCCCCCCTGCACTTAAACTCTGATGGACAGTAAACTGGCCCTTTCCTTAGAAAGTTTGGAGATCTCCAATCTAGATGAATGGATTCGGGGGACCCCATCTATCATCCTTAGTTGGTACAACATCTAGGGGCATTTTTATAAAACATTCCTTGTACAAATGTCGCAAGTCTTCATGCAAGCTGAATGAAATGTTCTCGTATTGTTTCTAATAGGTTAATTCCTGCATCATCAGTTCCATCTAGTGGCCAAAATGTGGTATAGTTTTCTGAAATACCTCAGTGACAAAATATTCCTAATTTTTGCCATTAGATGGCGATGATGACACAGGAACGAATCTATTGGAAAAAAATACAAAGAAATTTTGTTCAACTTGCAAGAATGCTCCTGACCTTCATCCAACGAATGTTCTATAAAGAGACCTCATAAATTCTTTTATGGTTTACAGTGAGGGGAAAAAAGTATTTGATCCCCTGATCATTTTGTACATTCGCCCACTGACATAAATGATCAGTCTATAATTTTATTGGTCGGTTTATTATAACAGGGAGAGACAGAAGAACAAAAAAAAATCCAGAAAAACGCATTTCAAAAAAGTTATAAATTGATTTGCATTTTAATGAGTGAAATAAATATTTGAACCCTTCACAAAACATGACTTAGTAGTTGGTGGAGGAAACCCTTGTTGGTCATCAGAGAGGTCAGACGTTTCTTGGAGTTGGCCACCAGGTTCGCACACATCTCAGGAGGGATTTTGTCCTCTTTGCAGATCCTCTCCAAGTCATTAAGGTTTCCAGGCTGACGTTTGGTAACTCCAACCTTCAGCTCCCTCCCTTTCTATGGGATTAAGGTCTGGAGACTGGATAGGCCACTCCAGGACCCTAATGTGCTTAAGGTCCTGGAGAGGCCTTCTTGAGCCACTCCTTTGTTGCCTTGGCCGTGTGTTTTGGGTCATTGACATGCTGGAATACCCATCCACCACCCATCTTCAGTGTTCTGGCTGAGGGAAGGAGGTTCTCACCCAAGATTTGATGGTACAAGGGCCCGTCCATCGTCCCTTTGATGCGGTGAAGTTGTCCTGTCCTCTTAGCAGAAAAACACCCCCAAAGCATAATGTCTCCATCTCCATGTATGATGGTGGGGGATGGTGTTCTTGGGGTCATAGGACCTCCATGTATGACGGTGGGGGATGGTGTTCTTGGGGTCATAGGACCTCCATGTATGATGGTGGGGGATGGTGCTCTTGGGGTCATAGGACCTCCATGTATGACGGTGGGGGATGGTGCTCTTGGGGTCATAGGACCTCCATGTATGATGGTGAGGGATGGTGTTCTTGGGGTCATAGGACCTCCATGCATGACGGTGGGGGATGGTGTTCTTGGGGTCATAGGACCTCCATGCATGACGGTGGGGGATGGTGTTCTTGGGGTCATAGGACCTCCATGTATGATGGTGAGGGATGGTGTTCTTGGGGTCATAGGACCTCCATGCATGACGGTGGGGGATGGTGTTCTTGGGGTCATAGGACCTCCATGTATGACGGTGGGGGATGGTGTTCTTGGGGTCATAGGACCTCCATGTATGACGGTGGGGGATGGTGTTCTTGGGGTCATAGGACCTCCATGTATGACGGTGGGGGATGGTGTTCTTGGGGTCATAGGACCTCCATGTATGACGGTGGGGGATGGTGTTCTTGGGGTCATAGGACCTCCATGTATGACGGTGGGGGATGGTGTTCTTGGGGTCATAGGACCTCCATGTATGATGGTGAGGGATGGTGTTCTTGGGGTCATAGGACCTCCATGCATGACGGTGGGGGATGGTGTTCTTGGGGTCATAGGACCTCAATGTATGACGGTGGGGGATGGTGTTCTTGGGGTCATAGGACCTCCATGTATGACGGTGGGGGATGGTGCTCTTGGGGTCATAGGACCTCCATGTATGATGGTGGGGGATGGTGTTCTTGGGGTCATAGGACCTCCATGTAGGATGGTGGGGGATGGTGTTCTTGGGGTCATAGGACCTCCATGTATGATGGTGGGGGATGGTGCTCTTGGGGTCATAGGACCTCCATGTATGATGGTGGGGGATGGTGTTCTTGGGGTCATAGGACCTCCATGTATGACGGTGGGGGATGGTGTTCTTGGGGTCATAGGACCTCCATGTATGACGGTGGGGGATGGTGTTCTTGGGGTCATAGTCAGCATTCCTCCAAACACGGCGAGTTGAGTTGATGCCAAAGATCTTGATTTTGGTCTCCTCTGACCACAACACTTTCCCTCAGTTCTCCTCTGAATCATTCAGATGTTCATTAGCAAACTTCAGACGGACCTGTACATGTGATTTCCTGAGCAGGGGGACCTTGCGGGGGCTGCAGGATTTCAGTCCTTCACGGTGTAGTGTGTTACCGATTGTTTTCTTGGTGACTATGGTCCCAGCTGAGATCATTGACAAGATTCTCCTGTGTAGTTCTGGGCTGATTCCTCAACGTTCTCATGATCATTGAACCTCCAGGTGAGATCTTGTATGGAGCCCCAGACCGAGGGAGACTGACAGTTACTTGGTGTGATTATTCACAAATAGAAGAAACACAAACTGTTGTCACCTCTCACCAAGCTGCTTGGCGATGGTCTTGTAGCCCATTCCAGCCTTGTGTAGGTCTACAATCTTCTCCCCGACATCCTTGGACAGCTCTTTGGTGTTGGCCATGGTGGAGAGATTGGAATCTGATTGATTGATTCTGTGGACAGTTGTCTTTTATACAGGTAACAAGCTGAGATTAGGAGCACTCCCTTTAAGGGAGTGCTCCTAATCTCAGCTCATTACCTGTATAGAAGACACCTGGGAGCCAGAAATCTTGCTGATTGATAGGGGGATCAAATACTTATTTCACTCATTAAAATGCAAATCAATTTATAACTTTTTTGAAATGCGTTTTTCTGGATATTTTTGTTGTTATTCTGTCTCTCACTGTTATAATAAACCGACCGATAAAATTATAGACTGATCGTTTGTCAGTGGGGCGAATGTACAAAATCAGCAGGGGGTCAAATACTTTTCCCCCCTCACTGTATCTTTATTTACTGGGATGTGTTCTATATGTTTTTTTTCCTGAAAACGTAAATCGCGATTTTGGTTTATAATAGAGAAACGATATAATCATTGAACATTTATTGGTGAATTGTTTGATGTCACCTGTACAGGAAGAAAAACGCAGATTTCAGAAGTCACCGGCGAGCGAATTCTTCCATATATTGTTATTTATCCGCAACACCGGGAGCCGTCATTTCAATTTTTTGATTTTTCGTAACAAAATTGAATCTGCAACAAAAGTTTCTTTCCAGCATTAGATTAAAATGTATCTAAACATAGAAACAAATGTATCCTTGTTCCTTTTATTGCACCTTGCCAGTCCTCAGAGGTGGAGGCTGCATTTGTTTTCTTTTTGAGACTAAGAATATTTTCAGCGAGTACAGAAAATACCTGGTGGTCCTGCCAGAAATGCCAGGTCCTGGTCACTTCCTGTGAGCTGAATTGAAATCACAAACATTGTTCTCTTCTGTAAACTACTAATCACCCCCCCCCCCCCCCCATGTAATAGAGAGGACGGCCTGTTTGAAGTGCAGCCTGGGACACAACTATGGCTCCCTCCTTAGATACAGTGGAGGAGTGATTGTAGCCATTATATTAGAGCGCTCCCCCCCACGCTGGGTGAAGGAGCACAGGGGGCACCTTTGGACAGCAGCATTGTCAGTCTGGGGGGGGGGGGGGGGGGGAGTGTTAGATGGACTAGCAGATTTAGATACACTAACAAATTGAAGCCAAACTCCAGATCACACTTTATAATCAGTTACAGTAACAGTTTTTGTCCCTTTTGGGATAAAAGTTTTACATAAATAAAAGCTGATCATTGTAAGCACCCCTGTCATAAATGGTTTGTGAACTGATACATTCTGCTGGAGAGCTTTTACTTTTAAAAAACAAAACAAAACAATGGACTTACTGGCTGGATCATCAGGTGAAAATAGAAGAAAGCCTTAAAAAAAATAAAAAAATGCAGCTACCATATCGAAGGACCGGTAAGCTGCAATATATGACACTAAAGCTGAACTCTGGGATCATCAAATATTGTCTAAATCCATGCGCCCCGCGTCTTGTCCTTTGAATCTTGGTGTGCTTTGCAGGGTGACTGGTCCTGTCTCCGCCCCCTCCTGTAGTGGGAGGAGCCTGCTGGGTCCCTCCCACAGCTCTGCGCTCTCTCCTTGTGCAGGATGACTGGTTTTGTCTCCACCCCCCTCCTGTAGTTCTCTGCAGGCAGCCTGTAGTGGGTGGAGCCTGCTGGGCCCCTCCCACAGCTCTGCTCTCTGCACAGGCTATGTACAGCCCAGTGATGAGGTCACTGCTACATTTATATAGTAAAATCTGGGTTTGCAAAGGCATTTGGTGCACACAAAGTGGATTTATATCCTTTGAATGGTGTATTTAAATGAAAACCTTTTTGTCCAGGTTTAGCTTTAAGTCACCTTTTTCGTGGAAACTGATATTAAAGTATAATTCTCCTTTTATCTGGAATCCTCTTAAAGTATTGTTCTCCCTGGATTACTCTTCAGCTGATTGCTGTGGCCCATGGGGTGCTCAACCTGCGGCCCTCCACTTGTTGTGGAACTTCAAGTCCCATGAGGCATTGCAAGGCTGACAGTTACAAGCATGACTCCCACAGGCAGAGGGATGATGGGACTTGTAGTTTCGCAACAGCTGGAGAATAGAAAGGTTTGATTAGTTTGACACATCGAATGTTTTCATTATAAAGTCTCCTCTGTTTGTATTGATAATGATTGGCTTTGTATTGTGATTTCATCTCATAATCTGAGCAGAGAACGATCGATTCCATAAAATGACCCCAGAAAAACCTTCTTCATGTCAACTGACTTTTTTGCACTCAAACAGCAGTTCAGGGTCATTAAATTCTTCTTTTTTCCTGGGGTGGGTTCAGCCTTGGGCACCTAGAACCCTTCCCATCCCACCCCCCCCCCCCCCCCCTCCTGATGTGTTCTAGGTGGAACCCCCAACCTCTTCCCAATCAATTATAGAGTTCCCCCAGTACAGATCTTCTCGGTAGTAGTTACCCCCCACAGTACAGATCTTCTTCCTAATTACAGCTTCCCCCACCCTCATCACTGATAGTCCCCCCCACCCCCATCCCCCAGTTTGGATCCTGTCCCGGCTTGTATCATTTCTCCCCAGCAGTACGGATCTTCCCTCAATACAGCACCCCCCCTCCAGGAAATCCACCCACCAGAGTGAGATGAAGTCCTCCCTGGGCCCAGATCTGAGGAGTCTCCCTTCCTCTGAGCTTCCACTACCTGCCCACTACTTGCCCACTACCCGCCCACTACCCGTCCACTACCTGTCCACTACCTGTCCACTACCTGTCCACTAACCGCCCACTACCCGCCCACTACCCGCCCACTACCTGTCCACTACCTGTCCACTACCTGTCCACTACCTGTCCACTACCCGCCCACTACCCGTCCACTACCCGTCCACTACCTGTCCACTACCTGTCCACTACCTGTCCACTACCTGTCCACTACCCGCCCACTACCTGCCCACTGCCTGCCCACTGCCTGCCCACTACCTGCCCACTACCTGCCCACTACCTGCCCACTACCCGCCCACTACCTGCCCACTACCTGCCCACTACCTGCCCACTACCTGCCCACTACCTGTCCACTACCCGCCCACTACCTGCCCACTACCTGTCCACTACCCGCCCACTACCCGCCCACTACCTGCCCAATACCTGCCCACTACCTGCCCACTACCTGCCCACTACCCGCCCACTACCCGCCCAATACCCGCCCACTACCCGCCCACTACCCGCCCACTACCTGCCCACTACCTGCCCACTACCTGCCCACTACCTGTCCACTACCTATCCACTACCTGTCCACTACCTGTCCATTACCTGCCCACTATCTGTCCACTACCCGCCCACTACCCACCCACTACCTGCCCACTACCTGCCCACTACCTGTCCACTACCTGTCCACTACCTGTCCACTGCCTGCCCACTGCCTGCCCACTACCTGCCCACTACCTGCCCACTATCTGTCCACTACCTGTCCACTACCTGCCCACTACCTGCCCACTACCTGTCCACTGCCTGTCCACTGCCTGCCCACTACCTGCCCACTACCTGCCCACTACCTGCCCACTATCTGTCCACTACCTGCCCACTACCTGCCCACTACCTGCCCACTGCCTGTCCACTACTTGCCCACTACCTGCCCACTACCTGCCCACTACCTGTCCACTGCCTGCCCACTACCTGCCCACTACCTGCCCACTGCCTGCCCACTACCTGTCCACTGCCTGCCCACTACCTGCCCACTACCTGTCCACTACCTGTCCACTACCTGTCCACTGCCTGCCCACTGCCTGCCCACTACCTGCCCACTGCCTGTCCACTGCCTGCCCACTACCTGCCCACTACCTGTCCACTATGCCCACTACCTGTCCACTGCCTGCCCACTACCTGTCTCTGAGGTTTAGCAGGAGAAGCCACTTCAGTGCACCTTCTGTACAGCAACCATCAGTGATAGCTGTGACCCCACAATGGGGGGGGGGGATTGGAACCCCTATTATTATTGTTATTATGTTATATAATATTGTTATTTATGGTGACTTGTGCCGGTATGATATTATGTATCTTGTATGTATAATATGATGTACTATGAAGTTATCCTGTGGGTTTATTTGTAGACCTACGGTAGTATGAAGTGCATGCCGTTTCTTACATGTACACTAGATGGCACTGCAATGCATCTTCTGCTATTCCAAATGATGATGACAATACAAGAAAAATTCTGTATTATTTTTTTCTGACTTTTCTTCTGGTTGAATTTTTAGATCATCAATCCCAATTTCATCCAGGAAGGTGAGTTATTTTTTTTTTTTTGTAGTTTCATAAATGTATTATTTTTTAAAAGAAGTGTATGTTCAAAAAAAGGTCTTCCTATGCGAAACCCATAGAGATCCTGTGATTGGTGTCTTATTATTATTATTGATTGTTCATTTATAACTGATAAGAAGTCACCCCAAGGGGGGCATTTTTGGGGATTTATATCTATTTTTGCCTTCAGTCCTGGGTGACAGCTGGAGCTGGATTTTAAATGTTTTTATTTTGGTGGATAAATCTCTCTCTCTCTATATTCACACTCACCGGCCACTTTAATAGGTACACCTTGCTAGTCCCGGGTTGGACCCCCTTTTGCCTTCATTCTTGGTGGCATAGATACAACAAGGTGTTGGAAGTGTTCTTCAGAGATTTTGCTCCATAGTGATATGATAACATCAAACATCAGTTGCTGCAGATTTGTTGGCTTCACATCCATGATGCCTATCTCCCGTTCCACCACATCCCAAAGGTTTTCTATTGGATGAGATGTGGTGAGTGTGGAGGCCATTGGAGGACAGGGACCTCATTGTCCAGTGGTGAGATGATTGGGGCTTTGTGACATGGTGCATTATCCTGCTGGAAGGAGCCATCAGAAGATGGGGACACTGTAGTCATAAAGGGATGGACATGGTCAGCAACAATACTCAGGTAGGTCCTGGGGTTTAAACCCCATCCCCCACACCATTACACCCCCACCACCAGCCTGAACTTGTGATATCCCATCCCCCACACCATTACACCCCCACCACCAGCCTGAACCGGTGATATCCCATCCCCCACACCATTACACCCCCACACCATTACACCCCCACCACCAGCCTGAACCAGTGATATCCCATCCCCCACACCATTACACCCCCACCACCAGCCTGAACCGGTGATACCCCATCCCCCACACCATTACACCCCCACCACCAGCCTGAACCGGTGATACCCCATCCCCCACACCATTACACCCCCACCACCAGCCTGAACCAGTGATACCCCATCCCCCACACCATTACACCCCCACCACCAGCCTGAACCGGTGATACCCCATCCCCCACACCATTACACCCCCACCACCAGCCTGAACCGGTGATATCCCATCCCCCACACCATTACACCCCCACCACCAGCCTGAACCGGTGATACCCCATCCCCCACACCATTACACCCCCACCACCAGCCTGAACCGGTGATACCCCATCCCCCACACCATTACACCCCCACCACCAGCCTGAACCGGTGATACCCCATCCCCCACACCATTACACCCCCACCACCAGCCTGAACCGGTGATACCCCATCCCCCACACCATTACACCCCCACCACCAGCCTGAACCGGTGATACCCCATCCCCCACACCATTACACCCCCACCACCAGCCTGAACCGGTGATACCCCATCCCCCACACCATTACACCCCCACCACCAGCCTGAACCGGTGATACAAGGCAGGATGGATCCATGCGCCAAATTCTGACCCCACCATCTGAATGTCGCAGCTGAAATCCAGACTCATCAGACCAGGCAACGTTTTTCCAATCTTCTATTGTCCAATTTTGGTGATCCTGTGCCAATTTTAGCCTCAGTTTCCTGTTCTTAGCTGATGGGAGTGGCACCCGGTGTGGTCTTCTGCTGCTGTAGCCCATCTGCTTCAAGGTTGGATGTGTTGTGTGTTCAGAGATGGTATTCTGCATACCTTGGATGTAACGAGAGGTTATTTGAGTTACTTTTGTCTTTCTATCATCTGGAACCAGTCTGCCCATTCTCCTCTGACCTCAACAAGGCATTTTCCTCCACACAACTGCCGCTCACTGGATATTTTCTTTTTCCCACCATTCTCTGTAATCCCCGAGAGTTGGTTGTGTGTGAAAATCTTAGAAATACTCAGACCAGTCCGTCTGCCACCAATAACCATGCCACGTTCAAAGTCACTTCAATCCCCTTTCATCCCCATTCTGAAGTTTGGTTTGAATTTCAGCAAGTCGTCTTCACCACATCTAGATGCCTAAATGTATTGAGTTGTTGCCATGTGATTGGCTGATTTAGCAATTTGTGTTACCGAGCGATTGAACAGGTGTACCTAATAAAGTGGCCAGTGAGTGTGTGTGTGTATATATATATATATATATATATATATATATATATATATATATATATATATATATATATTGCTCTCCCTCTTTCTCATTTATATATATCTATATCTTTATTCTTATTTTATTTTAGAACAAAATAAAGATTTTTGAATGACTTGTTTTGTTTTTTTTATGATAAAGTGTACAAAAATAATGTTTGGACGAGGTGGAGATTGTTACCTCCCCAGCTCTCCACCTCCTTCACTCAGAGAATGATTTGCATTCATTGGGAAATGAAGAGTGTTCCCTGAATAGAGCCCATGCTGAGTGAGTGACCTCCTGTGTTCAGGAAGCAGCAGGGAAGTCACTCAGGGCAGGACCTGGACACAAGGCGGAGATCATTGTAGTCGTGGTTCCAGCTTCTACAGCGATCTTCCAGGTATGGTACATGCATACAAACATTGGACCAAGCTGGGCAAATGTAACTTTGTAAAGATGACCATTCCTGGAATTCATATTTAAAATTGTTCCCATGGGGAGATCCCAGGAAAAAAAAGGAAAACCCGGTCCTGATAATGGGGGCATCTGCTGACACCTGAAACGCGTTGCCACATGTGTGGAACATATTGGACTGTTTTTGGTGGAGTAAAACCTGAAATTTGGACTCTAATCCTGGGGGTGGCAAAGTCCAATTCTTATGTATTCCAATCCAAAGCGTTTTACACACAGCCAGCGTTTTGGACATCTAGCGGTCCAACCCAGGTGCTAAAGGCGCCCTCCAACAGGATCATTCCATAACCGCTTGTATTAGCAGCCCCGATGAAGGGGGAGTCCTTAGTCCCCCCCAAAATGAGTTGGCCTCTTTCTATCGCTGAAATTTCAAATACAATACATTTATACCTACCTTTACTGGATACCAGGCGCTCCTTTACTTTCACTTCTTTCCAAACACACGTGGAGTCGACCATAAGGCCGTCCCCCGAGGTAGCAGCCCAGGCCCGAACAGGGCTCCCCACCACCTTTTTTTTTTTCCAACTGTTCGCGAATCTCTGGAAACCAATTCTTTCCATCTGCCCATACCCTACATACCCTACAACAGTGACTGATCCAGTCAGATCTACACCTCCTCTTCTAAGCTACCTGTCCAATAGGGACTGCACCTAGTTTTACTGAATTTCACCCTAAACCAAGAGATCTGTCCTGGGATCCAACCATCAGCTCACCCTTTTCCTGGGAACCCAAAAAATACAAGCGGTTGGGAACTGTGACCACCTGTTGGTGTTTCTGCTGCTCCTCACACATTTGTGCTTCACCTTCCTGTAGACCACCCAAGTTCTGATTGATGTTTGTGGTTTTCGCAGTGGCTCCGGAGTTCCTCCTGACTCTGGTAGACATCATATGTGTTGTTGGCGACACGGTGACCCTACACTGCAAGGTCTGCGGCCGACCCAAACCAACAATCACGTGGAAGGGCCCGGATCAGAATATTCTGGATGGTGACAGCAGCACTTACACCATGACAGCCAGGTGGGTTCCGGATCTACGGGGGACATTCTGTCCGGGGTGTGTTGTTGGCAGTGGACACCTCTGACCTCGTAACGCTCCTCCTTCTCTCCCCCTACAGCGAATCCGGTGACATTCGTTTAAAGATCTATAATCTGATGCCCCAAGACAGCGGGATCTACACCTGTGTGGCAACCAATGAGCTGGGTTGCACCTCCACCTCCGCCACCATCAAAGTACAAGGTACCCGGGAGCATCAGGGGCAAGGGGGGCAACCGAGCACAGATGCTCCAGGCATGGTACCTGGGGGCATCAGTGGCAATACAGTGCAGATAATCTAGGAATGGTATCTGGTGGCACCAGGGGCAAGGGGGCAGCACAGATGGTCCCGGCATGGTGCCTGAGGACACTAGGAGCAACACAGTGCAGATGATCCAGGCATGGTGCCTGAGGGCACCACGGGCAATGGGGCAACACAGCACAGATGAATAAGGCATGGTACCTGAGGGCACCAGGGGCAAGGGGGCAACACAGCACAGATGAATCAGGCATGGTACCTGAGGGCACCAGGGGCAAGGGGGCAACACAGTGCAGATGACCCAGGCATGGTACCTGAGGGCACCACGGGCAATGGGGCAACACAGCACAGATGAATAAGGCATGGTACCTGAGGGCACCAGGGGCAAGGGGGCAACACAGCACAGATGAATCAGGCATGGTACCTGAGGGCACCAGGGGCAAGGGGGCAACACAGTGCAGATGATCCAGGCATGGTGCCTGAGGGCACCACGGGCAAGGGGCAACACAGCACAGATGAATAAGGCATGGTACCTGAGGGCACCAGGGGCAAGGGGGCAACACAGTGCAGATGACCCAGGCATTGTACCTGGGGGCATCAGGGCAAGGGGGCAACAAAGCATAGATAATCCATTCATGGTGCCTGAGGACACCAGGAGCAACACAGTGAAGATGATCTAGGCATGGTGCCTGAGTGCACCAGGGGCAAGGGGGCAACACAGTGCAGATGATCTAGGCATGGTGCCTGAGTGCACCAGGGGCAAGGGGGCAACACAGTGCAGATGATCTAGGCACGGTGCCTGAGTAAACCAGGGGCAAGGGGGCAACACAGCACAAAAGATCCAGGGATGGTACCTGGTGGAGATATCCAATGGCCACCACATGGGCCTATAAGTCAATCAGCTACTGTCAGTGCTGCCTGTTGTGACCACTATTTTATCTAAGAAAAATTCCCAATCGGTGGCCTGTTGGGGTTACTTAAGGTTGGGAACCTCTGCTCTAAGGTATTGCAGAGGAATCATTTTATGGTTGCATATCTCATCTTCCTAAGTAACCGGAATTCATAGATGGAGATGCTCTTAGAACTATTTTAACTAATTTGGAAAATCCACCATCCATCAGTTAGAACCTGTGTGATCACCTCTTGTGTCCCCTCCAGGTGTCCCCGGGGCCCCCAGCCAGCCTGTAGCCCAGGAGAGAAGCAGCTCCTCCGTCATCCTCCGCTGGCTCCCTCCATCAAGTACAGGGAACTGCACCATCTCCGGATACACTGTGGAGTACAAGGATGAAGGTACGGACTCCATACCTGCCAATGGTCCCGGGATGGTCCCAGACTCTGGATAACTGTTCCTGGAAATTAATATGTTATATGAAACTTTGCAAATATGTTTTTTAAGGACTGAGGAGACATCAGTTACACACAATTTTGTATAAGCAGGGCTCTCTATTCTTCTCAGTATGAGGGCCACATGATATACTGTGTTTATAAATATTTGCAAGCAGAAAAATATCCCCATTAGAGCCCCCCCTTTACATCAGGGTCCCTGTCAGAGGGCCCCATTTGCATCAGGGTTCGCAACAGACTCCCCCTTACGTCATGTTTCCCATCAGACGCTCCCCATCAGACTCCCCCTTGCATCAGGCTCCCCATCAGACTCCCCCTTGCATCAGGGTCCCCGTCAGAGTTCCCCCCTTTGCATCGGGGTCCCCATCATACTCCCCCTTGCATCAGGCTCCCCATCAGAGTTCCCCCCTTGCATCAGGGTCCTCGTCAGAGTTCCCCCCCCCCCTTTGCATCAGGGTCCCCGTCAGAGTTCCCCCCGTCCCCGCAAGAGTCCCCCCCCCTTTGCATCAGGGTCCCCGTCAGTTCCCCCCCCCTTTGCATTGGGTCCCTGTCAGTGTCCCCCCCCCTCTTGCATCGGGTTCCCCATCAGAGTTCCTCCCCTTGCATCAGGGTCCCTGTGAGACTCCCCCCTTGCACTAGGGTCCCTATCAGAGACCCTCCTTGCAGAAGACTCCTCCCTTACATCAGGCTCCCCATCTGACTCTCCCTTGCATTAGGGACCCTGTCAGAGTCCCCCCTTGCATCAGGGCCCCCAAAAGATCCCCCCTTGCATCATGGTCCCTATCAGAGTCCACCCATGCAGTAGAATCCCCCTTGCATCAGACTTCCCTTCAGACTTCCTTCTAGCATCAGGGTTCCCATCAGAGCGCCCCTCCCCCCTTTACATCAGGGTCTCTGTCAGAGGTCCCCCTTTGCATCAGGCTCCCCGTCAGAGTCCACCATTATATCAGGGTCCCCTTCAGAGTCCCCTTTGTAAGCTGTAAGTGTGGCTGTAGCAGCAATCATTGGTTGCTAGGATGCTTGTGGTCCTAGCAACCACTGATGGGGATGATGACAGTGGAACTAGGGGGACCCTGTACTGGAGACTGCCGGGGTGTGTGGATTTGATAGAATAGAATTGAAGCAGAGAACACAAGCGGCCTCTGCTGACCGTAATCCTCAGTGTGCGCACTTGGAGGATAGGCCACTGACCCTAGCTTAGGGCCGGATGAAATCTTGCACTGGATGTGGCCCCGGGCCTTAGTTTGGAGACCCCTGCTTTACAGTAAAACATTTTAAGCTCTCCCTCCCTTGTATTGTAACATGCACTGTCTCCCCCGCAGGCTCCCAGGTCTGGCAGCAGTCGGTGGCCTGTACGCTGGATACTTACCTTGTACTGGAGGACCTGAGGCCTGGAGGTACTTACCAGTTCAGAGTCAGCGCCAGCAACCCCTGGGGCATCAGCCTGCCCAGCGAGCCATCAGAACCCCTTCGGCTACCTGAGAACGGTAAGCTGGGACTCCTGTATTCCTCTATTACCAGTGTGCTCAGCATTAGATATCAGGACTTCATCATCGAATATTCGCCATTTTATGTCTGAGCAGCCAAGGGAGAACCTGGAACATTTCCTCCATAATATACCTTCTCGGTCAAAGTCCATCTGAAAAAAACCTCCAGTCTGAGAGCGGGGATGGTCTGATATCAGTCCTATGGGTGTCGGGGTCCATGAAATATCCAGAGCTTCTGAGGGCCACCAACATAGACTTCTCTGGAGGAGACCTTCAGGTCCTTTCATCCAAACTGGTCCTAGAATTTGGGAAATTTGGTGTATCTAAAGCCTGAACTTGTTTTCTAGTCCTGGGTGGAGCAGGATTGGGTTTACATCATTAGGTGAGAGTCCATCTCCCCAAAACCAAGTGGGAGGAAATCCCCTTTTAGACATTTGTCACTAAAGCAGGTGTTCCCATTGGAAGCTTCCCCACCTGTTCAAGTGAAAAACCAACATTGCGGATCCTCCATTCTTTTCTGTATAAGAGACCTAGATTACCGGAGAGTGTGAATCTCCCTATTGGGGACACATTGTTACCATTCGTGAGCCCTCTGCATCACCTCTATGTGCCGACTCTATCAGAAGAACAACCACGTTGTGTTGGGTCTTCACCTGCTGATGGTGCAGATGTTAAACCACCGACGTGAAATCCAAGGAAGGTCTGGGGGTGAAGTAGGAAAGCAGATGCTTGAGTGGGAGCAGAACCAGACATAAGGGGTAGGCAGAAGAGGGGGCCCACTTGGGTACCTCAGAAAGGGGGCACAAAAAAGGGCAGGGCCTGCAACCTATGCTGCTGAAGTAGTTTACAGCTCATGGGGGTGTACACTTTGCCAAGTTCAAAGTCATGCAAACTGACCAGAGTCAGAAAGAACCAGCTGTAAGAACCTGCAGTGTGGTGCAGGAGAAAGTCCAGCAGGGGTCAGCGGTGAGCACCTTGAATGTGGCTTTGCTGCAGTGCAGGAGAATGTCCAGTAGATGGCAATGAAGGACAGAATCCAGCAGCTCTACGATTCAATCGTCTGATCGCTGTCGGCTCCATGCAGATTGTGATTTCATCTCTTCCTCGCTCCACAACTAAAACTGAACGTTTTTGGCTTCAGATAGGTCATACCATGAACCCCAGCATAGGTGTGAGCAGCCTATTGCATTAGGGTGTGCACTCCAAAGCTCAAACACACGGTACCAATCACTCACCGTGTTCATTCAGAAAGGGAAAGGGCCGGTACATTATATATTTTACAGGCCCCTTCATCCCCAAAATTCCCCCACTCATCCTAAAACATCCTCCCTGTGTGTGCCCACAGCAGCAGCCGTCGGCACTTGGGGGGGGGGGGGGGGGGGTGACAATCTGCACTGTGTACAGGGTGATTAGGAAATATACTGGGGGATGAGGAATGTGGGGGGTCTCTTTTCCTCATTTAGATTTCAGGGTAGAATACGGATATCATCTTTCTTCACTTAAATCCTCTCTCCAGGCCTCCCTTTCAGTCTTGCACAGGTGTAGCGGCTCCTCTCCTGGACTGAACGGCTTCCTCTGATTTCACTGCACACTGTGAGCTTCTCACCATGTGCATTAGAAGCTGCAGCAAGTCAGATAGAGCCCCGCCTCATTTCCTGTCTGGAGGACACCCAGCATCATCTAGCTTTTTCTTCCCCAGCCTGACAGTCCCTGGCCCCACTCCCTTTCATCCATTGGATTTCAGTTTTTTCCATCTTGGAGACCCTGCATCATATGTGGGCAGAGGAGTAACTAGAACCTTCTTGCACCTAGGCCTTGGTGCAAGAAACCATGAAGGCCCCCGACCCTTCCATGGGGCCCTTTCCTCTGAGCCCGGTACCCTCAGCTGCACAGAATGAATGGACAGGAAGAGCTCTGTACAGAGGCTTCCTGTTCATTCACAAACTGAAGCATAGGAAACACAGTTACTAGGCTTCAGCTATGAATTTGGAAAAGGAAGGGTCTGGAGGCTAGGGCACTGTAAAAGTGTGGGGGGGGGGGGAGTGTGACAGGAGCAGTGAACGGGGGGAAAGCAGTATGATAGAGGGGGTATTGTGACGGGAGGGGAGCAGTGTGACAGGGGCAGTATGATGGGGAGAGTGTGGCAGGAGGAGGCAGTGTGACAGGAGACGGATACCTGGAAAGTGTGACAGGAGACCGGAGTGTGATAAGAGGGGGCAATGTGAAAGGAGGGGGGTAGTATGCCAAGTAGTGGCAGTATGAGGCGGGGCAGTGTGGCAGAAGGGGGCAGTGTGAAGGGGTCAATATTGTAAAAAGAGGGGTGCAATGTGGCAAGAGTGGGTAGTGTGAAGGGGGTGATATTGTAACAAGAGGGGGGCAGTGTGGCAAGAGGGGGGCAGTGTGGCAAGAGGGGGGCAGTGTGGCAAGAGGGGGGCAGTGGGAAGGGGGCAATATTGTAACAAGAGGGGGGCAGTTTGACAGGAGAAGGGTACCTGGTAAGTGTGAGAGGGGGGAGAAGTATGACAGGAGTGGGGGAGAAGTATGACAGAGGGGGGCAGTGTGATGAGAGGGGGGCCAGTGTGATCAGAGGGGGGGGGGCAGTGTGATAAGAAGGATCATTGTTACAGTAGGACGCACAATATGCTGGACTTGCCTTACCTGGAGAGAAGCCTAGAGGCAAGCAGCATGAGCTGGAGTCGGGGGTGGAGCTAGGGGTGGAGCCGGCAGTCCTGGCATCTGACGACTGCCAGAAACACCTAGCACAAGGCTGGAAAGGAGGGGCGGCATGATATATAGCGGAACTGATGCCCTGCATTTTTCTCCTGCAGCTGCTGAATGCCCGCTTCTCCTCTCCCTCCCGCAGGCATTCAGCGGCTGCAGGAGCAAAATGCAGGGCATCGGTTCCGGTATATGCAGTCGTGGCTGTTGTCCCTCTCATCTCATGTAGACAACTGTAACAGCGGGGCTGCACGGGCCCCCTGAAGCATAAGGCCAGGTTGCAATTGCGCCCTTTGCGACCCCCTATAGTTACGCCTCTGCATGTGGGCATTATTCAGGGTGGTCTGCTTATAGGAATGCCCACTCCTCCAGACTGGCACCCACCCACTGAGTAATTTTGATATTTGCACAACACTGTACAAACATGAATGGAGGGAGACCTCTAGTGGCTGGTGTGATTGGAGCACCGCATAAGGAGGGTTCCGTTCCATCCTCCATATCACCTTCTCTCTTTCTTCTTCCTCTACAGACGCCAATACTGATGGCTCCACTGTATGCTGGAAGGAGAACTTCGACCAGATGTACGTGGAGCTGCAGGAGATCGGACGGTACGTCACATCGCGCTTCCTTCTATATAAATGATGATCCCACCATGCTCAATTTTTATGTCTTTACCATAAAGCAGAACTCCGGGCAGACCAAACAATGTATTCTGTATGTAATGTATTCTGCATGCAGCCCAGACTGGTAAAGGGAGGAGCTTCTTTAGCAGCCAATCAGACGTGCGCTGTGCACATGTGCAGACAAGGAATGCGCTGGCAGGAGTAGAGAGCAGAGTGAGGACTCGTCAGTCTGCTGTTGTTCCTTTGCTGTCCAATCACAGGGTGAGGATGAGGAGGTGACCAGGATGTGCAGCTGCAGAAGAGAAAAGTCAGGTCACCTGGCTATGTTTTTTGGCAGAGGTGTGGGTGGGGGGTTCATTCACAAAGGCACTCAAATGTACATCTGTACAGTCAGGATGAAAATTGCTGTATTTTCTCTAATATGTGTCGTTCTCTATTCATTAGTGCCACCTGGTGGCCATAATATGTTTTTTCGGTACAATGATTTTTATTGGAATTTAAAGAGAGAACAGATACAAAATTCCCACGCAGGGGATATGAACATTAGACACAATGCAGGATTTTTGTGACAACACAAAAAAAGATGTGTCATAGAGTATAAACTAATTACGAACAATGACCCACCGACCCAGGTCAGGGGTGAGAGGGGGGGGGGGGCAATGCATAGTGCCTGAGCCTTAGGACTCGGGGGCTAAGGTAGATAAAGGGAGCGGACTCATCCGTCAGAAGTGGGGAAAACTAAACAAAACTAAAAAAAAAGCGGGGGGGGGGGACTGCTAATTAAGGTGGGGAACAAGAAGGCGGGAAGGAAGAACAGAGTGGTGGACAAGGAGCTCAGAGAAGAGGAGGAGGGTAGTAGGAGAAGGAGGAGCATAGGCAAGGAGCGGAGGGGAGGGACGTTCCCCCAGGCTGGGGGTTGAGGGGGATTATTTAGAGAGGCCTAGGCTGGCTGGGCACAAGTTTGGAAGGGTGCAAGGCCACCACGGAGTCCACACTTTGAGGAATTTACCATGAGTATCGTTGAGGATACTTGTCATTTTTTTCGTGGATCATGAGGGTCGTCAAGGTGCTCTTCACCACTGCAGACGAAACAGCCGTTTTTTTTCCCCAGGCCCTCGCTATTTGTGCACTTAGCAGTGATAAATAGGTAAGTGGACAATTTCTGCTGGCAGGAGAAGAGGCCCAGGATCGGACAATGGAGCAATGCTAGTTTGGCATCCTTGCAGATAGGTACGTGGAAAAGGGGGAGCAGGGAGTCTGAAGACCCTTGACCAGAATCCTGCCAGGTGGGGGCAGGACCACCAAATATGGATTTCGTCTCCTCCCTTACCACAGCCCTGGAAGCATCTATCACTATCGGATGGGTTCGACTTGGCAATGTGGGCCCGGGATCCAATACCATTGGAGGAGGACCTTATAGGCTGCCTCCAACTTGGCCGTATTGAAGGAGCACTTTGCTATGCTAAACAAGGTCTTGCTACAATCTGCAAGGTCAATTTGGGGATAGGTCTCGCTCCCACTTAAACACATAGGGGACAGAAGCCGAGGCGCTACTAGAGTTGACGGAAGAATATATCCTAGAGATGGTCCGGGGGGCACCTGGGGAGTGCAGGCAAGTAGGCAGTTTTTTGATATGGGAAAGTGTCATGGCGAAGGAAGGAGATCCAGTGCCGCGGCTGAATATAGAATTAGACCGAAGGATCTTCGTGGGTCTCTTCAATAGAAGACCATGTAGGGACATATGTTCAGAAATGCCTCAATGGAGGAAAAAAAAAATGTATTGTGGCCACTAGATGACACTAATGATTAGGGATGAGCTTTGTGTTCGAATTGAACGCATGTTCGACTCGAACATCGCCTGTTTGGTCGTTTGCCGAATTATGAACAATATGGGCCGTTCGCGCCAAATTTGAGTGGCGCGTCATGGCCCATAATTCACTGCAGCATCGCAGTGCTTTGCTGGCTGATGATTGGCCAAGCATGCACTATGACCCGCATGCTTGGCCAATCACAGCGCCGTCTGTACAGAGAGCCGTAATTGGCCAAAGCCAGGGTGGCTTTGGCCAATTATGGCTCAGGGGGTTTAGTACACGCCCCACACTATATAAGGCCACCTGCACGGCGGCCCTGTGTAGTGTGTTCTGGCGTTGAGAGATAGAGAGAGACAGTGTCATTTGATTTAAGTTAGATAGAGTAGGCAGGCGAGTCAGTTAGCTGCACTACCAGTGTATTGTGTGTGTGTGTATATATATATATATATATATATATATATATATATATATATATATATATATATATATATATATACATATACAGTGTTGGGACGTCCTCTGCAGTGTGCACCTAAAGCTACCTGAAGAAAATTAGTGGTGTTCTTCTGATCCTTATTAGTACAGTACCGCAGGCAGCTGCAGTATTTACAGTTAGTGTACTGTGTCCTCTGCACTGTGTGCACCTAAAGCTACCTGAAGACAATTGCTGTTGTTCTCATACTAATAATACTACAGGCAGGCAGTTGATTCTGCTAGCTGCAGTATCAGTGTGTATATGTATGTATATATATACATCCCAGCTTTGTGCAGCTACATCTCACTGCAGGCCGTTAGCATGTCTGGAAGGCCAACAAGGAGAGGCAGACAGTCACAAGCCAATAAAAGAGGGCAAGCAGGCTCTGTGTCTAGAGGCAACAGTGCTGATCGTGGAGACGGTGCATCCTCATCAGCATGTGGCCGTGGGACACGCTTGTCCTTTTTTTCGGCAGCTGGCCGCCTTGAGCCACAACATGCGGAAGACTTGGTCGAGTGGATGACCAAGCCATCCTCATCCTCCTCATCCTCTCTCACCCATGCTCAGAGTACTTTGTCTGGCAAAGCAGCTGCCAATGCGGCCTCTTCCCTGGGCTCAATGGCATCAGTGACTCCTTCCCTAGCCCCACCATGTCCTCCTGAGGAGTCCCCCGAACTGTTTGAACACAGTGTTGGGTACATGCTCCAGGAGGATGCTTAGCGTTTTGAAGGTTCCGATGATGGTACCCAGCTAGAGGAAGGCAGTAACGTGAGCCCAGAGAGAGGGGGTGCCCAAGAAGGACAGCAATCTGGCAGTCATGCTCCCCCTGCTGCAGCATACTGCCAGCTTTGCTCCAGTGATGAGGAGGGAGGGGATGATGAGGTCACTGACTCCACGTGGGTGCCTGATAGGAGAAAGGAGGAGGAGGAGGAGGTACATCACCAAGGAGGCAGGATGCCCTCCAGGGGCCAGCTTAAGGGCAGCACACTGACTGCACCACACCGCAGAGCTCCGCTTGTGCAGGGCGCTGCTGTCTCTGCGCGTTATTCCAAAAGTTCTATGGTGTGGGCCTTTTTTGAGCCGAGTGCATCAGATGGCACTGCTGCTATTTGCAACATATGTCTCAAGCGTATCTCTCGTGGCCAAAACATCTCCCGCTTGGGCACCACATGTTTGACCAGACATATGTTGACCTGCCATGCAGTTCGTTGGCAAGCGTACTTAAAAGACCCACACCAAAGTACAAGGAGCAAGGAGAACCTCTCCTTGCTCCTCATCAGCTGGGATCTCCAACCCCACTATACCTTCAGTCCTCTCTGAGACCTGCACTGAGAGGAATGAAGGTGTAGAATTAGGTGTGTCACAGCCAAGTACTTGGGGGCAATCTGCTTTTGGTACACCGACGTCAGATTGTACCAGGCAAATTTCCCTGCCCCAGCTGCTGCACCGCCGAAAGAAGTTTGCTCCCAGCCATCCACATGCCCAGCGGTTGAATGCTAGCTTGGCTAAATTGCTAGCACTTTAACTGCTGCTTTTTCAGTTGGTAGACTCTGCCCCCTTTCGTGAGTTTGTGGAATGTGCGGTACCTCAGTGGCAGGTTCCCAAATGTCACTTTTTCTCACGGAAGGCAATTCCGGCTCTCTACCGGCATGTGGAAGGCAATGTCTTGGCCTCGCTGGACAGGGCAGTCAGCGGTAAGGTGCATATTTCCGCTGACTCATGGTCCAGCAGGCATGGACAGGGACGTTGCCTATCTTTCACCGCGCACTGGGTGACTCTTCTGGCAGCTGGGAAGGATGCAGGACAAGGTGCAGTAGTGTTGGAGGTTGTTCTGCCACCACGCCTCCAAAATGCTACTACTGGTAATTCTGCCACACCTCTCTCCTCCACCCCCTCCTCTTCTTCTTCCTCCATGGCCTCTTTCTGTGCTGATTTAACGTTCGTGCGAATTTTCGGTCCATTCGCATGTTCTGGTGCGAACCGAACCGGGGGGGGGGGGGTGTTTGGCTCATACCTACCGATGATATAGTAACCACATATAATAGAGGAAGTACAGCAATTTTCATCCTGGATGTTTGTCACATCTGCTCAACAAATGTTTTACAGTTGGGGGGGGGGAGTAGTTATTGGTTCCCCCTTTAGATTGTGTAAGTTTTGCCCACTTACAAAGAAATGAAAGGTCTATAATTTTTATCATAGGTGTATTTTATATGATAGAGACAGAATATCAACCAAAAATCCAGAAAAAACACATAATACAAATGTAGCAGGGACCCCCGAAGGAGCTGCTGATTTATTTGGGCCTGTGCTCTGCTTTATTACCCCTTTAATTTATCTGCCATCAATTTGTTCATCATCTCTGCCATCTGGGACACTTGCATCTTCAAGGTGTCTAACTCAGACATGAGATTCGATGACCCGATCAACATCTTCATCATCTTGGTCGTCTCTCTTTGCAGCTGAAGCATCAGCTTCTCCAGTTCAGGGTCGCTCCCCCTGCTTTGTTGGATAGGTAGGGACCAAGATATCGTGTCAGTGGTCGCTCTCAGGACCCTGCGGGTGAGTTCTTCTCTGCACCTCTGAATTGCAGCGTCAAGGTCCATACTGGTGCCAAGGGGTAACTTGGGGGTTGCTTGCAGAGTCACAGTATCCTGGATGAGCCCCCACGTGTAGCACGGACCTCCGAAGGAGCTGCTGATTTATTTGGGCCTGTACTCTGCTTTATTACCCCCTTATTTTATCTCAGTCCCCCTGACACATCTGTGGTGTAATAGTGTGTAGTCAAGACAAAACCTTAATGGCAAGTTCACAGTACACAATGTAATATACCTGTTTGTCTGTACCTTGGCTTCCACTTGCTGAATGATGCAGAGGAAACAACACTCACACAGTTGTACTTGAATAAGAACCTTTTTTACTGTAATTGCTTTAAAGGTTAAACACTACAATGGTTGTACTGTCAGACCAACATAGTCCGACAGTCAACTGAAGCTTATCTTACAAAGATATTATACAGATATAAAGTGTCTGAAATAACTTGTGAGTAATGTAATAAAGTAAATAGGATAACTGTCAGAGTGAATTGATGTCACTATGAGCACTATCCTATTCTACGTGCGCTTTATAACTATACTAAATCAGAGATTAACCTGATAAAATACAATACAATATTTAGAGAGCTCCCATAGTTAGTATCACATTAACCTTAATATGGTAAAGGAACACAAGGCCTTGTGTTTTATTAAACAGCCCTTCTTTTCTTCTGCTAGCAAAGAATAAAGTGAATTTGTAATCCAAGGGTTAATGACTCCTGATCAAAGTAGGCTGAAATATAGAAGCAAAGTTCTGGTCCAGCAGCACTGTAACTATCTCTGATGCCAATGACACAGTACTAACTCTTCAATGAGGTACAGGCCCGAAGCCTAATATTAACTCAGTCTAATCCTCTTGACTTTGCTTGTGGGACTATGGGTCCCAGCAACTCTGTTTTGTACAGATGAATGTCAAGAAGCTTTTGGGCAACAGCCCTCTCACCCAACCAGGACAGTGTTGTCAGAAGGTTCCGTTCTGATGTACAGGGTTCTGTCTCCGGCCGGCCAGCACTGCTGCGCTGCTCCGCTCCACACAACGAGACGCTCCGACACTCTCAGATGTGTCCAAGAGCCCTAAATTGGCCGTTCCCAGTCTTTTTATAATCTTCCCACAATGCAGTTCTGTTCTCCTGATGTTCATGGGAGTTAATGGGCATTATGGGTAGGTCAAGTTAATGTCCATATGTAAACAAATAAAACACTTCCATGTCAACTTCTTAAATGATAGAAAATAAAGATGCAGTCCTTTCATATTTTGGCCACTAGATGGCGCCAGATGCTAAGATATAACACACATTAAAAGTATAATAAGTATTTGATCCCCAAGCAAAACATGACTTAGTAGCTGGTGGAGAAACCCTTGTTGGCGATCACAGAAGTCAGACGTTTCTTGTAGTTGGTGACCAGGTTTGCACACATCTCAGGAGGGATTTTGGTCCTCTCTTCTTTACAGATCTTCTCTAAATCCTTAAGGTTTCTTGGCCGTCTCCTGCCAACTTGAAGTTTCAGCTCCTTCCATAAATATTATATTGAATTAAAGTCTAGAGACTGGCTAGGCTACTCCATGACCTTAATGTGCTTCTTCTTGAGCCACTCCTTTGTTGCCTTGGCGGTATGTTTTGGGTCATTGTCATACTGGAAGACCCATCCATGACCCATCTTCAGTATTCTGGCTAATGGAAGAAGGTTCTCATCCAAGATTTTACAATACATGGCCCCGTCCATTGGACCCTCAATGCGGCAAAGTCGGCCTGAACCTTTATCAGAGAAACAGCCCCAAAGCATCATGTTTCCACCTCCGTGTGACTGTAGGGATGGTGTTCTTAGGGTCATAGTCCGCATTTTTCTTCATCCAAACACAGCGAGTCGAGTTAATGCCAAAGAGAAACATTTTGGTCTCATCTGACCACAGAACTTTCTCCCCAATCCTTCTCTGAATCATTTAGATGTTCATTGGCATGACTGTACATGTCCCTTCGTGAGGAGGGGGACTCTGTGTTTGGAGGTAGAAAAATGCTGACTATGACCCTAAGAACATCATCCCTACAGTCACACATCATCCCTACAGTCACACATCATCCCTACAGTCACACATCATCCCTACAGTCACACACGGAGGTGGAAACATGATGATTTGGGGCTGTTTCTCTGCTAAAGGTGCAGGCCAATTTTGCCCCATTGAGGGTCCAGTGGACGGGGCCATGTATTGTAAGATCTTGGATGAGAACCTTCTTCCCAGAACACTGAAGATGGGTCGTGGATGGATCCTCCAGCATGACAATGGCCCAAAACATACCGCGAAGGCAACAAAGGAGTGGCTTAAGAAAAAGCACTTTAAGGTCATGGAGTGGCCTAGCCAGTCTCCAGACCTTAATCCTACAGAAAATGTATAAAAGGGAGCAGAACTTTCGAGCTGCCAAGCGACAGCCAAGAAACCTTAAATATTTAGAGAAGATCTGTAAAGAAGAGTGGACCAAAATCCCTCCTGAGATGTGTGCAAACCTGGTCACCAACTACAAGAAACGTCTGACCTCTGTGATCACCAACAAGGGTTTCTCCACCAACTACTAAGTCATGTTTTGCTTGGGGATCAAATACTTATTTTACTCACTGAACTGCAACTCCATTTATAACATTTGTATCGTGTTTTTTTTTTTTTTCTGGATTTTTGGTTGCTATTCTGTCTCTATCATATAAAATACACCTATGATAAAAATTATAGACCCTTCATTTCTCTGTAAGTGGGCAAAACTTACACAATCTGCAGGGGAGACCATCATTATTTCCCCCACTTTATGTATAAACCTCCAATGTATAGATTCAATCATATTGCCCGATTCCATGAAGAAAGGTTCAACGAGAACACAGCCGTGGACAGCGTGCGTTAAGATGGCCACACACACACATACTGGTTTTGATTATTCAGTCGATCTTGTGATCTGCCTGAAATGATCGAACTGAAGAATCGTTAAGCGCACACCTTCCATTGTATCGAGTTAGTGAGCTCTTTGATTCTGGCAAGTCGATTGGCCGTGGAAGAAGTTTGTCGATTTACTTCGTATCGGTTGAATGAATATCTGCACATGTGTTGAAGAACCAATTGTAATATGAATCGAATAAGTTTATTGTTTTTAGTTACATAGTATTACATAGTTACATATAGTTACATAGTAGGTGAGGTTGAAAAAAGACACAAGTCCATCAAGTCCAACCTATGTGTGTGAATATGTGTCAGTATTACATTATATATCCCTGTATGTTGCGGTGCTTATCTAATAGTTTCTTGAAACGATCGATGCTCCCCCGCTGAGACCACCGCCTGTGGAAGGGAATTCCACATCCTTGCCGCTCTTACAGTAAAGAACCCTCTACGTAGTTTAAGGTTAAACCTCTTTTCTTCTAATTTTAATGAGTGGCCACGAGTCTTGTTAACCACATGCTGACCAGCGCACGACGATATACGTCGGCACAATGGCACGGCTTGGCAAATGGGCGTACAGGTACCTCCCCTTTAGGAAGCGTCATTGTGGGTGCGCATGCGCCCGCCGTGTGCTCCGTGACCGCTGGTCCCGTGGACTTGATGTCCACCGGGTGCCCGCGATCGTGTCACGGACTCGCAGAATGGGGAGATGCCTTTGTAAACAAGGCATTTGATAAAACCATAATAAAAAAATTGTAGCGCATATAAATCAAATGTGAAAAAAGCACAAACAATACTCTTAAATAGTGTCACCATCAATAAAATAAGTGACTCGTGAGTCACTTAACATGAGATATGTATATAAAGTCCATCAATTGAATCAATAAATAATAATAATGTCCCACTGGTTGAAGATGGATAAACATGAAAAACAGTTGATGCTCTAACATAGGCAGAAGCTTGAATCCACAGGGAGAACGTATCAACCGGATGTGCAAATCGTGGTAAAGATAGTGTGTGGAAAACTCTTACCAGATGTAGTGGATCCCCTTGTCAGCGACAGGGAATCACATGGGCAGGGTGCCACTCCGGGCATTGGAAAGGATGTCCCGATGCTCACACCCTCCAAGCTGGACTCTGCGTGGATTTCCGGGGGCCACCAGGTAGGTCCTCACAGTGGATAACCAGGACACGGATCAAAGGAAACCAGACATCTCCCATGGGGCTGAAGTAAGAGCTGGAGTCTCATTCAGATGGTATGTGGAAAAAGAAAAAAAGGCCTCCACATAGTGTAGATGAAAAATAGGATGTTTTTTTACTTCTAAAAAGCCTGATTACAATAAAAATGTGATCACAATATCAAAACAAAATGGGCAACATGGAGGATGCTGAAAAAAATCAGACGCGTTTCGACCCATAGGTCTTCTACTGGGGCATGAAACATCCACTCCAGGTTGCCTTATATTTATAAATAAAATACTAAGTACAGACCAATTACAACAAATACCAATCGGACTCTCTCATTGGATAAATGGGGTCACCTGATCTTGCCTTGCTAAACATAGTCAGGAAGTAATCATCTGATTTTCATTGGATGTATATAGTCAGATGATTCAGTACTGACTGACAGAAATCTGACTGAACCAATCCTCACAAACTGTGGAGTTCACTGGCGAGCCACAGCCACTCGTGATAGGTAGATTGAAACTAAAGACATCACATTGAGATCTTCCATTGCTGACACTAAAAAATGGCTTAAGACTGCAGAGGTGCACAGAGCCAACCCGGGCCCGAGTGCTAACAAATAGGCGGGTCAGACGGCCAGTCAGAATCAAGACCGGAAGTCTCGTCCGAACGGCCGCCTCTCCGCGTGTCAAACAAAGGGAAATGACGTCAGGCTCAAGTGCGCGCCTGACGTCTATCCCTCGTCACATGATCCAATACGGAAACACCGCAGGAAACATGTAGCGAAGAGGCCAGGCTTGAAGCCACGTCTGGCACTCCTCCCAGATCCCTATGGTGGCTCCGCTCAGCCAAAAAAGGGAATCGCGCAACACGCAAGGGAACCATCTACAACGTTACACTGCGCATGCGGACTCCAACCTAAACTTTAGAGTCATCCAATCAGCAACGGAAACCTACCGGGGTCCAGAAGGGATCGCGTGGCTCCAAAAAGCCGTTCCACAACTGAACGGCACGTAAGGGTCCCGTCATGACCCCTGGGGTCCCCTGATGGGGAAAATGACACCCAGGTCACGCCAGGGTGACCCAAAAATAATTGAATGAACAAGGGGGTTTTTTCAAAAATTCATGCTGAAAAACACACATATATCTAATAACCTGAAATAAACATGTAATAAACATCCAGAGAAGTGAAAATATAGAACTCTCGGAAATGGCTTCCTGTGATAAATGTAACTAGAACAGAGTAATGAAAAATGTGTTGGGAAAGGAAATGAAAAATATGCAAATGGAAAAAAGGGGAAGGGTGAAGTATGTGTACTGACAAGAAATTTCCAAAAGAGGAAATCTCTCCCCATGGCCATCTATGGATGCACACATATCGCCCGCCATCAATCTTGAGTGAGTGTAAATATCTGTCAGTGGATACACATAAATCACCTACACCATGAGTAATTAAAAGTCAATTGAAACGTGGTGAATCTAAATATGGGGATTAATTGAGAAATTGAAAAATGGAAAAAAGAGTTTATTAACACTCAGGACCTGTTGATAAAGGAGTTGAGGTCCCACTCCACGTTCAACCCAAACAGGAAGTAGGACCTCAACTCATATATCCAATACGTCTCGAGGCGTGAAACGCCTCGTAAACGTGACTCCCTCCCCCCCTCCAGTGCGGGACAAACCTACCAATAACTTGAAACAAAGTTCCCGTGGGATCTCTATTATGGCACTCTAAATAGTGGCGTGGTACTGTATGTTTGTCTTTGCCCTTCTTGATCCCGGCCACATGCTCGTCGACACGAACAGAAAAGGCTCTAATCGTGCGGCCAACATACTGCTTGTGGCAGGGGCAAGTCAGTAGGTAGACAATATACTGTGAGGAACAGGTAGTAAAGTGCTTCATATGGTATATGCGAGAAGTGACCGTAGACTGAAAAGTAACACTCTTGCGTTTTCCTCCAATATTATGGAGACACACCTTGCACTTGAGGCAAGGGTAATAACCCTTGCATTCCTGAATAAAGGAAATCTTCTTGGGGGGGGGGGGGGGGACGTCTATTACATTTGGAGCAATTTGCCCCTGAATAGACCGGGCACCCCTAAAGACAACAGCTGCTTGTTCAGGTAGAACTGAACTTAACAGTCTGTCATTTAGGAGTATTCTCCAATGTTTTTTTACAATGGCTTTGATATGTTTAGACTGAATGGAATGAGTGGTGAAAAAAGACCATTTTGATTTACACTCGGAAGTGGTTTTAGAGCGTTCAATCAAAGTGGAATTTCTTTCAGTAAGTAATGCCCTATTGATTACCCCATCCAAAAGGTCAGGGTCATAACCTTTTTTCAAGAAACCTGCCCCCTAAGGACATGGGACTGTGATAAAAAGTCAGAAGTTCTAGTACAGTTACGCCGTAGTCTTAAAAATTGACTACGGGGTACTGACCTAAGCCATTGTTCTCGATGGCAACTATCGACCGGAATGAACCCATTCCGGTCGGTAGGTTTAAAATATGTACGGAACTCAAGATGTTGTTGTACAACAAAAATTTCTAGATCTAAAAAGTGCTCCATGGTTGTTCTAGCTTCATAACTCAAAGATATCCCCCTATTATTGGTGTTGAGGGTATTCATAAAGTTATCCAGGGATGCTCGGTCCCCATCCCATAGGAAGAGGATGTCATCTATGTACCTGGCCCAGAGAACCAATTCGGGTCTCTGGGCGGCATTGGTTCTCTGGTTTTGGTTTTCTTTTTCCATCATACCATCTGAATGAGAATCGAGCTCTTACTTCAGCCCCATGGGAGATGTCTTGTTTCCTGTGATCCGTGTCCTGGTTATCCACTGTGAGGACCTACCTGGTGGCCCCCGGAGATCCACGCAGAGTCCAGCCTGGAGGGTTTGAGCGTCGGGACATCCTTTCCAATGCCCTGAGTGGCACCCTGCCAGAGGAGGCTCTCTAATTAGGCAAATTAGGCCTGTTCTCCTAAGGCCTTGCACTCACAGGGGCCTCGCGGCCACCTAATTTGCCTGTTCTCAATCACTTAAGTTGATGCCGGCGGCTCCGCCTACCCCCACTGGGACTCTGGCCCAGGAGCTGACGGACAAATCGGATACTGTCTACAGCCTGAGGAATAGCGGCCTCATCATGGAGCGTCCCAGTCCGTGGGGCCTCATGTGTAAGTTTTGCCTAAGGCATCACAAAGCCTAGAGCCACCTCTGCACCCTGCCCATGTGATTCCCTGTCGCTGACAAGGGAATCCACTACATCTGGTAAGAGTTTTCCACACACTAATTTTACCGCGATTTGCACATCCGGTTGATACGTTCTCCCTGTGGATTCAAGCTTCTGCCTATGTTAGAACATCAACTGTTTTTCATGTTTATCCATCTTCATCCAGTGGGACATTATTATTATTTATTGATTCATTTGATGGACTTTATATACATATCTCATGTTTAGTGATTCACGAGTCACTTATTTTATTGATGGTGAGGTGACACTATTTAAGAGTACTGTTTGTGCTTTTTTCACATTTGATTTATATGCGCTACAATTTTTTTATTATGGTTTTATCATTGTTGTCACACTGTATGTAGCTGCTTTTTCTTTGTTTTATATTTTTCACTATTTGTATTTAAATAAGGCATTTCCCCGCTCTGCCTAGTGACATGACAGAGATCACTGCACCCTGTCATCCGAAGCGGTGATCGCTGTCATGTCCTAGGTAGCCCCTCCCCCACCCCACAGTTAGAATCACTCCCTAGGACACACTTAACCCCTTGATCGCCCCCTAGTGTTTAAACCCTTCCCTGCCAGTGTCATTTACACAGTAATCAGTGCATTTTTATAGCTCTGATCGCTGTATAAATGTCAATGGTCCCAAAATAAATGTCAAAAGTGTTCAATGTGTCTGCCATAATGTCGCAGTCATGATAAAAATTACAGATCGCCGCCATTACTAATAAAAAAAAAAAAAAAAATTAATAAAAATGCCATAAATCTATCCCCTATTTTGTAGACGCTATAACTTTAGCGCAAACCAATCAATATACGCTTATTGCAATTTTTTTTTTTTTTTTTTACCAAAAATATGTAGAAGAATACGTATCGGCCTAAACTGAGGAAAAAAATTGTTTTTTTATATATTTTTGGGGGATATTTATTATAGCAAAAAGTAAAAAATATTGCGTTTTTTTTTCAAAATTGTCGGTCTTTTTTTGTTTATAGCGCAAAAAATAAAAAGACCGCAGAGGCGATCAAATACCACCAAAAGAAAGCTCTATTTGTGGGGGGAAAAAAAGACAGTGTCAACTTTGTTTGGGTGCAACAACCGCGCACGACCGCGCAATTGTCAGTTAAAGAGACGCAGTGCCGAATCGCAAAAAGTGCTCTGGTCAGGAAGGGGGGTAAAATCTTCCGAGGGCTTTAGTGGTTAAACTCCCTTCTGCGGAAACCTTTTATCCCTATTGTGGGGTCACCAGTACGGTATTTGATTGTTGATCATGTTTTCAATCACTAAGTATGTGTTGCATATTTTAATGAATAATAAATCATTTGTTGGTGATCTCTTCTACCTTTAGGCCCCTTTTCACGCTGCAGCGGCTTGAAAGTCGTGCGATTTCGGCGCAATTTCAGGGAATTCCCGCGTAAACATGAGGTCTATAGATCTCAACTCGCATCAAAGTCGGGCCAAAGTAGAGCAGAGACTACTTTGAAGATATGAATGGTACTCATTGGAAATCATGGGGTACGACGTGTCATGCAACTTTGAAGTCGCAGGACAAGTCGCACAAAGTGTGAAAGGGGCCTAAATCCCCAATGCGATACTCCCAACGCACAAGTTCCCGCACAAACGGCTGGAACCGACTGCAATCATGAGAAGGAAGTGTCACCAGCACACCAGGATCTCCAAAATTGGGTCCAAAACTTTAATCACATAGTATCAAAATAAATAAATAGAAGCAACGTTTCGGAGCCACGCAGGACCCCTTCATCAGGCTTGTGATCATATGCCTGATGAAGGGGTCCTGCGTGGCTCCGAAACGTTGCTTTTATTTATTTATTTTTTTATACTATGCGATTCAAATTTTGGACCCAATTTTGGAGATCCTGGTGTGCTGGGGCCCAAATCCTTCACAAATCTCTCTGTGTATGGCCGCCATTGTGATCTGTTTGCACCTCCTTTGCTGTGATATTATATGATCTCCTCCATTACTTCACCTGTAATTGCCCCTCTCCCCCCCCCCCCCCCCATAGGGGTCGGTTCTCGGTGGTGAAGAAGTGCGTCCAGAGGAACACGCGGAAGGACGTCGCCGTGAAATTCGTCAACAAGAAGCTGAAAAAGCGCGAACAGGCGTCTCACGAGGCGGCGCTGCTCCAGCACCTCCAACACCCGCAGTACCTCACCCTCCATGACACCTACGAGTCGCCCAGCGCTTACATCCTCGTCCTGGACCTGTGAGTGGGGGAGGGAAATGCAAAGCTCTGAACTCCGCTTGTAATTAGATTGATGATCTTATTTTTAATGTTTCTCGTTTCTAAATGGAAGGGAAATAGAGGAAACTTTTATCCAACCGCCATAGTAACGGGGAGCTGCAGCCCAGCGACCATATATGTATACACGCTGCTAGACCTGTGCGGTTTCGTTTTTAGTTCTGAATCAAAATTCAGACGAAAACCAAATTCAGACAAAATTTGAATCGATAGCGATAGAAAGTAAAGGAATAGTATAGAAAAGAATAGACTAGAAAATAAAATAATAGAAAAGAATAGAATAGAGTAAAACATAATAGAATAGAAATTAAAGGAATAGAATGGAAAAAATGAATAAACTTAAACAGAATAGAAAAAGATATAATAGAAAAAAGGCATGGAATAGAAATAATAGCATAGAAAAGAATAGACTAGAAAATAAAATAAAATAATAGAGTAAAACATAATGGAATATTAGAGAAATTAAAGGAATAGAATATAAAACATAGAATAAAATTTAAAAAAAACAGAATAGAATAAAAAAAAACATAAAAGAATAGAATAAAATATAATAGAAAATAAAGGAATTTATTATACAAGAAAAGAATAGAATAGAAAATAAATTATAATAATAATATATATATTATTAAATATATTTTAAAGGAATAGAATGGAAAAGAGTACAATAAAGTAAAACATAATAGAAAATAAAATAAAATAGTATATAAAAGAATAAAATATAATTTAAAGGAGTAGAATAGATTAGAATAGAATGGAAACAAGTAGAATAAAGTGAAACATAACAAAATAGAATAAAAAAATAGAATAAGATATAATAAAAAATAAAGAACTATGATAGAAAGTAAAATTGAATATAAAAGAATAAAATATAATTTAAAGGAAAAGAATAGATAAGAATAGACTGGAAAAGAGTTGAATAAAGTTAAACTGAACAGAATAGAATAGCAAAAATAAAAGAATAGAATAAGATAGAATAGAAAGTATAGGAATAGAATAGACAATAAAATAGAATAGAAAATATAATGATTGAATAAAACAGAAAATAATAGAAAATAAAAGCATAGAGTAGAAATGAAAGTAATAGAATAGAAAAAAAACAATAGAATAGAATATAATCGTCTTCCGAAAGAATGAATTTGAATAGAATAGATTAGAATAAATTAGAAAAGAATAGAATAGAAAAAACAATAGATTAGAATAGAATAAAATAGAAAGAATATAACCGTCTCCTGAAATACGCATTTCCAATAGAATGAATTTGAATTTTCCGAATTCGGTTGAATTAAATTCAATTGGGGGGGGGTTCAGTCTTTTTTCATTTATTTAGCAAAAAATAAAAAAAACCCAGTGGCGATTAAATACCACCAAAAGAAAGCTCTATCTGTCTCAAAAAAATGATACAAATGTCACATGGTTACAGTGTTACATGACCGCGCAATTGTCATTCAAAGTGTGACAGCGCTGAAAGCTGAACATTGGCCTGGGCAGGAAGGGGGTGAAAGTGCCCGGTATTGAAGGGGATTATATATAACATTTATTTCCAATATCTTCTTTTCCCCAGTAGTACACAGATTTTGAAATTCTAAGTCCATCAGTGGCTCTATTAGCTTTACATCTGGATGGAAAGGTTCGCTTGTTGGTTTCCCAGTGCATCCTGGGATATCTCATACCTGCAATACCTCCAGGACAATGCAAAGCTAAAGCTGAATAAAAGTCTCTCAAAAGCTGCAGGTGCTGTTAGCGAGCGTTGTCATAGACTTCTATGGAAGCTTTGAAGATCCTTCGAAGCACCAAGAAAATGTCATGGGGGATCATTTTTAAAAGGAAAGCGAACACAAAGCGTGGAGAGGACTGTAAGGAAACCTGGAGCTTTGACTGGCATTCAGAGAGCTTTAAAAAAAAGGTGTGTCCAATGCCGCATTCTGAATCAAGTGTAAAACAATCCCTTAGAGAGATTTCTCCTCACTTCCTGTCCTGGGGACAACATTTTACCAGACAGGAAGTGAAGGAATCTCTCCAACAGATCTGCTGAACAAAGTAAAACCAGACAGGGGCTCCCCTGTGAAAAGTTCTACGAGTTCCCATGGATCTTTTGCTTACTGTGTGTATGTGTGTGTATATATATTCAAAATAATAAGGACGAGGCAGAGATATTTGGTTTAATTTCTTATCACTCAGAATCTCGTGCACAGGAACATCATCAGGTCAGCAGCCTCCGGCCTCCCCGTCCGTTCTCACATTCTCAGGTGTACAAAGTAACAATTCTCCAGGAAGAGGAGATATTTCATCCTCACTAAGCAATAGACTATAAACAATGGATACAAAACTCTATAAAGTATCCTGACATCAGATTACAATGTATCCAATCAATCAGTGTATATCAGCTCCTCAGGTTTTCTCTGATTACAGGTCATGCATTGGATACATTGCAATCGTATGTCAGGATGATTTATAGCTTTTTTCCTCAGAGAATAGGTGCACATCCCTTGGTGCCACCTCCCAAGTGCCACCTCCAAGTACCGCCCCTTATAGAGATTACAGAACCAAGTATCGTTTTTATATTTTTTTTTTTGGTGCAAAGTAATTTGTATGGAATTTGTTAATTATAACAAGAGAAGCAGTAAAATAAATACCTCCACCAATAACAGATCCCCCAGCAACAACAGATCCCCCAGCAACAACAGATCCCCCAACAACAACAAAAATAAATAAATATATCCACTTCAGCAACAATAGACCCCCCCCCCCCCTGAAAAAATATATCTCCTAGCAGCCAACATCAATTGAGCATTCAGCAGCCAGCAACAATAGACCCCTCCCTCAACAGTAGACCCCCCAGCAACGATAGATCTCCTACCAGCAACAACAGACCCTCCCAACTATAGACCCCCTCAAGCGACAATAGATCCACCAGCAGCCAGCATCAATAGATCTCCCAGCAGCCAGCATCAATAGATCCACCAGCATCAATAGATTCACCAGCAGCCAGCATCAATAGATCCACCAGCATCAATAGATCCACCAGCATCAATAGATCCCCCAGCAGCAATAGATCCACCAGCAATAATAGATCCCCCAGCAGCCAACAGCAATAGATCCATCAACATCAATAGATCCCCCAGCAGCCAGCATCAATAGATCCATCAACATCAATAGATCCCCCAGCAGCCAGCATCAATAGATCCACCAGCATCAATAGATCCCCCAGCAGCAATAGATCCACCAGCATTAATAGATCCCCCAGCAGCCAGCATCAATAGATCCATCAACATCAATAGATCCCCCAGCAGCCAACAGCAATAGATCCATCAACATCAATAGATCCCCCAGCAGCCAGCATCAATAGATCCATCAACATCAATAGATCCCCCAGCAGTCAGCATCAATAGATCCACCAGCATCAATAGATCCCCCAGCAGCAATAGATCCACCAGCATTAATAGATCCCCCAGCAGCCAGCATCAATAGATCCATCAACATCAATAGATCCACCAGCAGCCAGCATCAATAGATCCATCAACATCAATAGATCCACCAGCAGCCAGCAGCAATAGATCCATCAACATCAATAGATCCACCAGCATCAATAGATCCACCAGCATCAATAGATCCCCCAGCAGCAATAGATCCACCAGCAATAATAGATCCCCCAGCAGCCAACAGCAATAGATCCATCAACATCAATAGATCCCCCAGCAGCCAGCATCAATAGATCCATCAACATCAATAGATCCCCCAGCAGCCAGCATCAATAGATCCACCAGCATCAATAGATCCCCCAGCAGCAATAGATCCACCAGCATTAATAGATCCCCCAGCAGCCAGCATCAATAGATCCATCAACATCAATAGATCCCCCAGCAGCCAACAGCAATAGATCCATCAACATCAATAGATCCCCCAGCAGCCAGCATCAATAGATCCATCAACATCAATAGATCCCCCAGCAGTCAGCATCAATAGATCCACCAGCATCAATAGATCCCCCAGCAGCAATAGATCCACCAGCATTAATAGATCCCCCAGCAGCCAGCATCAATAGATCCATCAACATCAATAGATCCACCAGCAGCCAGCATCAATAGATCCATCAACATCAATAGATCCACCAGCAGCCAGCAGCAATAGATCCACCAGCAACAATAGACTCCCCAGCGGCCAGCATCAATAGATCCCCCAGCGGCCAGCATCAATAGATCCCCCAGCGGCCAGCATCAATAGATCCCCCAGCGGCCAGCATCAATAGATCCCCAGCGGCCAGCATCAATAGATCCCCCAGCGGCCAGCATCAATAGATCCCCAGCGGCCAGCATCAATAGATCCCCAGCGGCCAGCATCAATAGATCCCCCAGCATATCCCAGCACTCCTTGCCATTACATACATGCAGTGCTAGAGGTGCCAGAACTACATTCGCCCGCATTTCCACTGAAAAAAAAGCCCGGCTTTTCGTATCCAAAGTTTATAGTTGGTTGTTTTGGTTGTGTTTCCTTTTCCTTTGTAGTTTAAAGCAGATTTCCACCCAAAAGTGGAACTTCTGCTTTAAGGAGTCCTAACCCCCGAACCTGCCACATATGACATGTCATTTTTTTTTTTCGGTAGTGGGTACCTAGTTTTGACATTTCACAGGTCCCAGAAGATTGCCCGGCCATTCAGGACAGCGCAGCACGACTCGCGCATGTGCAGTGCGCACCCGGCTGAGGAGCCGCAAGCTGTCACAGCCGGGTGCCCACCACACTACTGATGCCAGGGAGAGACGGGGGAGAGAATGGAGGCTTTGAGAGTCTTAGTTGAAATCTGAAGTCCTCTGCACCGCTCTCCCTGCCCTGCCATTACCCTCCCAGCCGTAATCTTCCAGTGCTGCAGGGGTTAATAGAAGCACCGGACCTGGCACAGGCACTCATCAAGAGTATCCAGCTATCCCTGCCCTTTCCACCACCCTCCTCCATTCATAGAAGCTGTACCATGGCCTCCATCATTCTTATTTTTTTCAGGAGTTCTTCTTTAAAACCATATTTTGTATAAATTGACAAAAGACATTCTCCTCTGTGATGCAAATCAGATCTCCTTATTCCCCAAATCCCCAAAGGAATGAGCTCCATCACCTGCAGATCTGTTGTCTGGTCTTTGGACCTGTTCTGGGGAAAACGCCCGTTTAGCCCCTTTTTATAGGCCGCTGCGTAGTGATCACATGATCTGATCTCTTTCAGGGTGGATGACGGCCGATTGCTGGATTATCTCATGAAGCATGATGAGCTGATGGAGGAGAAGGTGGCCTTCTACATGCGGGACATCCTGGGGGCCCTCCAGTATCTGCACGGCTGCCGTGTCGCCCACTTGGACCTCAAGGTGAGCCGCTTGTTTTTCACGGCCCGCAATCTTTACCCGCGCTGCCAGGCAGAAAACGTTTCTAGAAAGGTGCATTTCAGCCTCTGCCAACCTTTTTGTCTTTCTTTCTTTCCTACAGCCTGAAAACCTCCTGATCGACCTCCGCATTCCGGTGCCGCGGGTAAAAATAATTGACCTCGAAGACGCCACGAGGATTAGCGGTCACTATTATGTCCACCAGCTGCTGGGGAACGCGGAATTTACTGCTCCGGAGGTGATTAAAGGCACGCCAGTTTCTCTGGCCACCGACATCTGGAGTCTGGGCGTTCTGACGTACGTCATGCTGAGCGGCGTGTCGCCATTCCTAGACGAGAGCAGCGAGGAGACCTGTATGAACATCTGCAGGGTGGATTTCTCCTTCCCACTGGAGTATTTCACCAGTGTCAGCCAAGCCGCCCAGGACTTCATCCGGGCCACACTGCAGATGGACGCCCGCTGGAGGCCGACCGTGGCTACCTGTCTGCTCCATCCCTGGCTCCAGCCTCACTATAGCAATTATTCCAAAATCCCCCTGGACACCACGCGACTGACAACCTTCATCGAGAGGCGGAGCCACCAGAATGATGCCCGTCCACTGCCCAATACCAAGAGTTTTATTGTGAACCGTAATGCCATGGGAACATGAAGGCCTCACCACCTCCTGCTGAATCAGTATTAACCAGGACGGCTATGGATACATTTGTAGTGGTTTCATATCCTGCGCCGGCCTGTATTCTGAAACAGGGATTGGTTGGATGGTTGAGGACCTCCATTTCTCAGAGGGATGGTTGAGGACTTCCATTTCTCAGAGGGATGGTTGAGGACTTCCATTTCTCAGAGGGATGGTTGAGGACTTCCATTTCTCAGAGGGATGGTTGAGGACCTCAGTTTTTTTAGAGGGATGGTTGAGGGCCTCTGTTTTTCGAAGGGATGGTTGAGAACATCTGTTTTTTAGAGGGATGGTTGAGAACATCTGTTTTTTAGAGGGATGGTTGAGAACATCTGTTTTTTAGAGGGATGGTTGAGAACATCTGTTTTTTAGAGGGATGGTTGAGAACATCTGTTTTTTAGAGGGATGGTTGAGGACCTCCATTTCTTAGAGATATGGTTGAGGACATCCATTTCTCAGAGGGAAGGTTGAGAACCGCCATTTTTTTTTAGAGGGATGGTTGAGGACCTCCATTTATCAGAGGGAGGCTCTTCGCTTGTTGCCATTCACAGCATCTCAGTCCTAATTCCGGAACAGATGAAGAAGTCTTTTTATTTTCTATGAACTTATTTGGTGCTGTGCATTGGTGCAATGCCTTTGCAATGAACCTAACTTCAGGCCCAAAGAGGTTTTATCTCGACGTGCTGCTATGTGATTGGCTATGCCTGTTCTCAGACGCTCCAGAGAAAATGGGACTGTCTACTAAATGCATACCGTACTGTCAGGAAGATGACTGTTACAATGACTCCCGTGTTACGAACAACTTGTCTTTAGAGAACCGTAGCTCCATAATGATGAGATCGGAGACATCACTGTGCGACCAATGGACAACATCGCCGTCAATCTCGTCTGTGTCTCTGCTCAGATGTCTGTAGTTCCCTGTAATATTGTACAGTATTGACTTCACTGCTTGGGGGGGAGGGGAGAGAAGGGTCAAAAAAAAAATTCAAAATCTATCTATACATTTCATAGGTCTATAATTTCATAGCTATATAGAGTGTTATCTGATTATAACCGTACAGCTACAAACACCACAGGAGCCTTAGACATACCAGAGTCATTTATCTGTCTTATGTGGGGGGAGGGGGTGGAAAGTGACTTTTTCTGCAAGGGGGAGGGAAAGGTAGGGACTAGGGAAACCTAATTTTTAAGATGCTCGAACTTTCAGAGGTATTCCGGCAGGAGACCAGAATATATCCAATGACTGCCAACATTGAGCCCTGATGAAGGGAGTTGAGGGCCCCTGAAATGTGTTGAATATCAAGTTAAATCTTTTACTAAACTTCATATATATCTGAGACACACCCATCTTTTGTTTACTGGTTGGACCACTTAAGGGACCCCTGGAGATGCCTATTGGAACCACACATTAAGCTCGTTTGTACTGATCATTGGGTCCAGTGTGCCACCAACATGCCCTATGGGGAGTCCTTTATATGTATCTGTAGGGATGGCAGGGCAGGGAAATCTAATTTGAGATGCCTCAACATTCGGAGGTATTATTTAGGCAGGAGTCCCGTATATACCCAATAATTGCCAGCACTTGATCCCTGAGGAAGGGAGGTGGGAGCCCCCGAAACGTCTTGGCTCTATCCTCTGACTTTTCAAGTTAAATAATCTTTTCCTGGACTTCATATATACCTGAGGCTCTCTTGTCCTTTGTGTACTGTCTTGACCACTCCCGGGACCCCTGGAGATACCCTAGTTGACAGAGAGCTGACAGCCAATGGGAGTCATTCATCTGTTACATGTAGCGGAAGTAGAGAGTGACTTTTGTTTTTTTTTATGCTTTTGTAGGGATGGCAAAAAAAGAAAATGTAATTTCAGATGCCTCAACACCCGGAGGTATTACACAGCCTGGAGTGGGATGGATTAGCCCGGCGATCTGCTATTATGCTAATCCTTGTCCCATAAAACTGCTCTCTAGTATATAACTCACTCATGCCCTGATGAAGGGATTTATGACCCCCGAAACGTGTTGGTTGTATCCTCTGACCTGTGGTCAGGAGATATAAAATGTTAGTGGACTTTGTATATACCTGAGGCACTCCCATCCATTATATACTGTCTTGACCACTCCAGGGACCCCTAGAGATACCCCAGTAGACAGAGAGCTGCCTTTCAGTGCTACACATTTGTACCAATCATTGGCAGCATTGAAGCCCCGATGAAGGGAGTTGTGAGCCCCGAAACGTGTTAGGTAAATCCGCTCACCTGTTGTCAAACTTCTACTGATCTATCTATCTATCTATCTATCTATCTATCTATCTATCTATCTATCTATCTATCTATCTATCTATCTCCAAAAGTATTGGGACGCCTGCCTTTACACACACATGAACTTTAATATCATCCCAGTCTTAGTCCGTAGGGTTCAATATTGATTTGGCCCACCCTTTGCAGCTATAACAGCTTCACCTCTTCTGGGAAGGCCGTCCACAAGGTTTAGGAGTGTGTCTATGGGAAGGTTTGGGAGCATATGTGAGGTCAGACACTGATGTTGGACGAGAAGGCCTGGCTCGCAGTCTCCACTCTAATTTATCCCAAAGGTGTTCTATCAGGTTTAGGTCAGGACTCTATGCAGGCCAGTCAAGTTCCTCCACCCCAAACTCACTCACCCATGTCTTTATGGACCTTGCTTTTTGTAAAGCTCCAAATCATTTGGTGGAGGGGGATTATGATGGGGGGTTGTTTTTCAGGGGTTGGGTTTGGCCCCTTAGTTCCAGTGAAGGGAACTCTTAAGGCGTCAGCATACCAAGGCATTTTGGACAATTTCATGCTCCCAACATAAAGTAATATTTCTTCCTTTTTTTTTTTTTTTTTTGTATAACATAAAAAGCACTCTTGAAACATTTCAAGTCCATTACCATTTACCAAAGTAAATATTTAACTGCTACAAACAGGAATAGTTTGTCTTCCTCTGTTATGTTGGGGACAGCCCCTTCCTGTTCCAACATGACTGCACACAAGTGCACAAAGCAAGGTCCATAAAGACATGGATGAGCGAGTTTGGGGTGGAGGAACTTGACTGGCCTGCACAGAGTCCTGACCTCAACAAGATAGAACACCTTTGGGATGAATTAGAGCGGAGACTGCGAGCCAGGCCTTCTCATCCAACATCAGTGCCTGACCTCACAAATGCTCTTCTGGAAGAATGGTCAAACATTCCCATAGACACACTCCTAAACCTTGTGGACGGCCTTTCCAGAAGAGTTGAAGCTGTTATAGCTGCAAAGGGTGTCCCAATACTTTTGGTGATATAGTATATGTATGTGTGTGTAAATATATATATATAGACACACATATAAAATAGACACACACACCTGAGGCACTCCCATCCACTGTATACTATTCTGAGCACTCCAGGGACCCCTAGAGATACCCCAGTAGACGGAGAACTACCAATCATCGGGTCCAACGCTCCACTAATACTCCCTCTGAGAGTAATTTATTTGTCCTATGTGGGGGGAGGGGCAGAAAGTGACTCTTTTTGTTTTAGGAGGATTTCATGCTTGGTAGGCCTTGATAGGACTAGGAAACCTAATCTGAGGTGCCTGAACCCTCGGGGGGTATTTAGCCTGAAGGGGAACAATCTATTTATTTATTTAATATATGTTTAAGCTGTTATGAAATGTGCACCCCTGTGGGGGGCGCTCTCAGTGACTTGGTTCAAGCCGTGCCGTGTCAAAGAGGAACTAAACCCCCCTCTTCTTTATTGCCAAGGAAGCTGCCATCTTGGGCAACTGCAGATGATAGGCCAAGTGCTGCACACCTGTCAAGTTTCGACACCAGCCATTTGATGGCTTAACTGTCGTAGTTGCTTGTGCTCTCAACTAAAAGTGTTATCACTCATGGCATTGAAGACCGACCTGTTATCTGCTGCTGGTAAGTGTACCTGTCACCCAGCTGGCCAAAGCTGGGAGTCCTGTGGGCATCACTGAGCCGCGAGGAGTAAACGACGCGTTTCATGCTCCTAAACCTGTAGAATGGCCGCCCTGGGTGTACATGACAGGTGCTCTTTTCACAATTGTGATTTGCTTTTATTTTTTACTATGCCTTTAATTCACTGTGACCTCCCCCCCCCCCCCCCCCAAGAGCCACAACTGGAGGTTCCTCAGACATTTAAATGACGGATGACAGCCATTAACGATAGCGCCAACATAGTCGGTGGTGCTGTATAACTGGAAATCCTAGTAGACAAAAACTGGAGGATTTATGTGTAGACGTGTGATATTTATTAACCATTTTTTTGGTGTTTATTATGTGATATGATGCTTTAATTTATGACCCAGATAGTCCGCGGCGTGTGAACCTTGGAAATGGCGGATGGGTGACGGCGCCGGGACTGGAAACAAATGGCTTGCCGCTGGAAGGCGGCACCATGAACGTAAAGTGGGTGAATCTGTCCACAGGGTGACACCGCCGCTGTGCAGAATTAAAAGTGTTGTCACCTTGTTACAGATAGTGGAAAAATAGCAGATCTATTGGCAGGATCAACAGTTGTTACAGGAGGGACTATTAATGCCCCGCGACAGGCTGCTGAGTATTTGTCCTTTTTTTTTGGTCCAAAGTTCCACTTTAATGAGACATTATTTGGGTCTATTACATCCAAACTCCTGACTGTTGTATTCGTTTTTATAGAGGGGGGAGGGTTAGATGACCTGTTGTGTTTTTATTGCTGTGACCCCATTGGGGAAATGATCATGGTGATGACCACACAAAAAAATAAAATGTCCTGGCGGCGGGGGGGTCATAGCGATAAAACCCTTACAGGAGTTCTGACCCTGACCCACTCCATCCAAAACCTTAAGGCCCCATTCACATTGCTGCCTTTTTGATGCGTTTTCGTACAACATGGCTTCTCATCCACTCCACCCAAAACCTTTAGCCCCCATTCACATCGCCGCGTTTTTGTGCGATTACGCGCTACATGCCTGGCCCTACGTACAACAAAAGCAGCTCCTGCACCTTGAGCTTTGTGTGTTTTTTTTATTTTATTTTTTTTTATTAACCGCGTGCTTCGATGCGCATGAATGAATTGGTTCCAGTAATAAAAAATGGCGCAACGTGTTTTTTTTGGGGGTTTTTTTGCACATTCCATGAAAATGTGCGCCTTCGCATGCGTTCACCCAACGCGGAGATGTGAATGGAGCCTAAAAATCTGTTTTTGGCAGGGAATGAGTTTTAATTCACGAAGTAGCGATGATGTCCCTGGGCGATGAATGACGTGGGCGGTACTTAGCGGTTTTCCTGCTTTGTATTCCCTCACAGGAAGTTCCTATTATGGAACTTGTACGGGGAGCAGCTGTAACCGTTTTTCCGCAATCCGACGCGTTTTTTTCCCGCCATTTCTAAAGTTCACATCAGACCGGAAAACCGCAACTTTTTAAGCAAATCGAGGGCCCAATTTTTACAATGTTGCACTTTTTCACCGGATCCCTATTTAATGGAAAATATTTAATTTATATGTTGAAGAAAAAGTTACATTTCCAGAGATTTGTTACAAATCCCAGCCGCAGGGAACGCCCCAATGAAGAGCGGTCCGGGGGTACAGGCTGGGAGGGGGGTTTTGTCGGGGGATGGGAGGGTGACACCCTGTTTCCCGGATTTGGAAGCCTGCACAGTATAGATCGGGGTATTTTTGTCTAGATCAATTGTCTTTGTTGTTGAAATGCGAATGTACAGCGTGAAATAAAGAGTTTATCTGTCGCTCGTCTGACTTTATTCCAGGATTTCGGAATTACAATAAAATAAAAATGTATTTAATCTTTTCAATGTGAAATACAAACAGGTGATGGGGAGACTAAAGGGATTGATAAGTCTTCCAAACCAATCGGTGACCGATCAGGAGAGGCTTCAGGTACTCAGGTGTTCCATCCCAAATATAACGCGATTATTCCTCATTTCAGGACAGTGGGCGGAGCCATGCAAATCATTTCTTTACACCCCATCAGACCGATATACATCCAGAGCCGATGGTGTTTAGAGCGAATATAGCCGAACATTATGGAAACATTTATTCCAAGCTGTATACGGCTGTTTCAGGCATTTTGGCCATCATCAGTACAGTATATAGAAACCATGGCATTCCATATACTGTCTTATTGGACCCAAAGCCCTACTCCATGGAAATCATGGCTTCTATACACTGCATTGATGACGCCCAAAAAGCCTGAAACATCTGTATGCAGTTTGAAATATATGGCTCCCTGCACAGGTGCCACCCCCTGCATACCCTGACCCAGCTCCCTGCACAGGTGCCACCCCCTGCATACCCTGACCCAGCTCCCTGCACAGATGGCATCCCCTGCATACCCTGACCCAGCTCCCTGCACAGATGGCATCCCCTGCATACCCTGACCCAGCTTCCTGCACAGATGGCTTCCCCTGCATACCCTGACCCAGCTCCCTGCACAGGTGCCACCCCCTGCATATTCTGACCCAGCTCCCTGCACAGGTGCCACCCCCTGCATATTCTGACCCAGCTCCCTGCTCAGATGGCATCCCCTGCATACCCTGACCCAGCTCCCTGCACAGGTGACACCCCCTGCATACCCTGGCCCAGCTCCCTGCTCAGGTGCCACCCCCTGCATACCCTGACCCAGCTTCCTGCACAGATGGCATCCCCTGCATACCCTGGCCCAGCTCCCTGCTCAGGTGACACCCCCTGCATACCCTGGCCCAGCTCCCTGCTCAGGTGCCACCCCCTGCATACCCTGACCCAGCTCCCTGCTCAGGTGACACCCCCTGCATACCCTGGCCCAGCTCCCTGCTCAGGTGCCACCCCCTGCATACCCTGACCCAGCTTCCTGCACAGGTGGCATCCCCTGACCCAGCTCCCTGCACAGATGGCATCCCCTGCATACCCTGACCCAGCTCCCTGCACAGGTGCCACCCCCTGCATACCCTGACCCAGCTTCCTGCACAGATTGCATACCCTGACCCAGCTCCCTGCACAGGTGCCACCCCCTGCATACCCTGACCCAGCTCCCTGCACAGGTGAGACCCCCTGCAATCCCCTGACCCAGCTCTTTGCACAAGCGGCACCCCTTGCAATACCCTGATCCAGCTCCCTGCATAGGTGACACCCCCTGCATACCCTGACCCAGCTCCCTTCACACTCACAGATGGCAACCCCTGCATAGTCTGACTCAACTCTTGCACTGATGGCGTCCCCTGCATAACCTAATGCCTCTCCCTGCACAGGTTGCACCCCCTGCATACCCTGACCCAGCTCCCTGCACAGGTGCCACCCCCTGCATACTCTGACCCAGCTCTTTGCACACGTGGCACCCCCTGCATACCCTGATCCAGCTCCCTGCACAGATGGCACCCACTGCATACCCTGACTCAACTCTTTGCACTGATGGCATCCCCTGCATAACCTAACACCTCTCTCTGCACATGTGGAACCCCCTGCTTAACCTAACCCTAACACAAAACATGGTAAATATGGAAGCCCCTGCATACCCTGACCTGCACAGGTGGCCCAGATGACCTCCCCTGCATTCCTGACCCAGCTCCCTGCACAGGTGCCACCCCCTGCATACCCTGACCCAGCTCCCTGCACAGATGGCATCCCCTGCATACTCTGACCCATCTCCCTGCACAGATGGACCCCTGCAATACCCAGACCCAGCTCCCTGCACAGATGGCATCCCCTGCATACTCTGACCCATCTCCCTGCACAGATGGCAACCCCTGCATACTCTGACTCAACTCTTTGCACTGATGGCATCCCCTGCATAACCTAACACTTCTCCCTGCACAGGTGGAACCCCCTGCTTAACCTAACACAAAACATGGTAAATATGGCAGCACCTGCATACCCTGACCTGCACAGGTGGCACCTCCTGCAATACCACGACTCAGCGCCTTGCATAACCTACCCCTAACACAGAACATGGCACAATTGGCACCCCCTGCATAGCCTAACACTGCTCCCTGCAAAGATGGCACCCCCTGCATAACCTAACACAGAACAGGGAACAGGTGGCATCCCCTGCATACCCTGACCCAGCTCAGATGGCACCCTGCATATTTTGACCCAGCTCCCTGCTCAGATGGAACCCCCCACATACCCAGACCCAGGTCACTTCACAGATGGCAATCCTATATGGCACCCCCTGCATACCATAATCTAGCTTGCTAAACTGATTACACCCCCACCCACCCCTTTGCAAACCCTGATCTAGCACCCTGCTCAGGTGGCACCCCCTGCATGTTGATAAGGTGAGTCTAGCAAGAATGAATATCTCACTTCATTTGGATGTTCACATAATTGGAACCAGAATATTTTTAACCCATTCCTGCCTGCAGTTTGTAGATTGAAATGTATCTAAAGCCCTTTTTTTTTAGTTTTGGATAAAGCAGGGATGTTTTTTTATTTATTTATTTATTTATTTATTTATTTTGTGGTCTTAGTCCCAAGGGGGAGATTTTTCTTCACATCCACACACAAGAGGGAGTAAGAAGAAATCTCTCCAAAGTGAAATACTTCTTGTCCTCATTGAATGATTTTTCCATTATTCCACACTTCATGACAACTCTACTGCAGCAAAAAATGACCCTTGGGGTCTGGTATGGATTTTAAGGGGAACCCCACAAAAAAAAGAAAAAAAAAAAACGGCATGGGGCCCCCCTCGAAATCCATACCAGGCCCTTATCCAAGCAAACAGCCTGGCAGGTGAGGAAAGGGCAGGGGGGGCCATGCGAGCGCCCCCCTCCCTTTCTGAACCATACCAGGCCACATGCCCTCAACATGGGGCGGGGCAATTTGGGGCAGAGGGGAGCTGTGACAATAGCCTCATCTCCACAACCCTGGGCCTAACCACTCACCAAAAAAAAGTGTTAACAAGTAATAAAAACAGACAGTTTTTGACGAATTGACCAGTGCATGCCGGATTGGTGATGACACAAGGGGGCAGGGCCACCAGGTGGCCCTGCCCCTTAACTATATAAGAACTGTCAAACGGCGGAGCCTGCAGTAGGTGGTCAGCCTTCATTGGGCGGTGGGAGTGTTTTTTTTTTTTTTTTTTACTTCTTTTTCATGTCTGGCAGTAGTAGCGGCAGCGGCGTGCTTGACAATCACTTTTTGACACTTTTTTGGTGACTGGGTAAGGGTATGTACCCCATTCTCATTTACATAGGGGGCCCGGATCTGGGGGGGCCTATATGTTAAAGGGGGCTTCCAGACTCCAATAGGTCCCCTGCCCGCAGACCTCCACAACCCCCGGCCAGGGTTGTGGGAATGAGGCTCATGTCTGTCCCAAAGCAACCAGCCCTGTGCCCCCCCAAACCCCCCCCCCCCCCCGCAATTCAGCTGTCAGCGAGGAAGCGCATTGACAGCTGATGACTCATTGTTTGTTAAGAACGCCGCTCCTTAGCCAGCATTTATTGTGCCCTGATTGGGTGAAGCTTTGCCCAATCAGGGCGCAGCATGCACTGTGCAGGGGGGTGGCTGTGTCAGTTTTGTTCTGAGACTCTGGGGTTAATTTACTAAAGGCCAATAGACTGTGCACCTTGGAAAGTGCAATTGCTCCAGAGCTAAGTAAATGAGGTAAAGCTTCACTTTGCAAAGAACACCCAATCACATGCAAGGAAAATAAAAAAAACTGCATTTTTGCTTGCACATGATTGGTTGATGAAAGTCAGCAGCGCTTCTGCTCATTTACTAAACTCTGGAGCAACTGCTCTTCCCGTGTGCAACTGCACTTTTCAGAGTGCACAGTCTTTTTGCCTTTAGTAAATCAACCCCTTTGTATTGTCCTGGAACGAAGGTGCCTGGGACACATGGTCACCCCACTTCGTGTACAGTCTGGGCCCAGGATCTTTGGGGCTCCATGTACAGTCTGGGCCCAGGATCGGAGGGGCTCCATGTACAGTCTGGGCCCAGGATCTTTGGGGCTCCATGTACAGTCTGGGCCCAGGATCTTTGGGGCTCCATGTACAGTCTGGGCCCAGGATCGGAGGGGCTCCATGTACAGTCTGGGACCAGGATCGGAGGGGCTCCATGTACAGTCTGGGACCAGGATCGGAGGGGCTCCATGTACAGTCTGGGCCCAGGATCGGAGGGGCTCCATGTACAGTCTGGGCCCAGGATCTTTGGGGCTCCATGTACAGTCTGGGCCCAGGATCTGAGGGTCTCCATGTACAGTCTGGGCCCAGGATCTTTGGGGCTCCATGTACAGTCTGGGCCCAGGATCTTTGGGGCTCCATGTACAGTCTGGGCCCAGGATCGGAGGGGCTCCATGTACAGTCTGGGACCAGGATCGGAGGGGCTCCATGTACAGTCTGGGCCCAGGATCTTTGGGGCTCCATGTACAGTCTGGGCCCAGGATCTGAGGGTCTCCATGTACAGTCTGGGCCCAGGATCTTTGGGGCTCCATGTACAGTCTGGGCCCAGGATCTTTGGGGCTCCATGTACAGTCTGGGCCCAGGATCTGAGGGGTTCCATGTACAGTCTGGGCCCAGGATCTGAGGGGCTCCATGTACAGTCTGGGCCCAGGATCTGAGGGGCTCCATGTACAGTCTGGGCCCAGGATCTGAGGGGCTCCATGTACAGTCTGGGTCCAGGATCTGAGAGGCTCCATGTACAGTCTGGGCCCGGGATCTGAGAGGCTCCATGTACAGTCTGGGCCCGGGATCTGAGGGGTTCCATGTACAGTCTGGGCCCGGGATCTGAGAGGCTCCATGTACAGTCTGGGCCCAGGATCTGAGGGGCTCCATGTACAGTCTGGGCCCAGGATCTGAGGGGCTCCATAACCAGTCTGGGCCCAGGATCTGAGGGGCTCCATGAACAGTCTGGGCCCAGGATCTGAGGGGCTCCATGAACAGTCTGGGCCCAGGATCTTTGGGGCTCCATGTACAGTCTGGGCCCAGGATCTTTGGGACTCCATGTACAGTCTGGGCCCAGGATGTTTGGGACTCCATGTACAGTCTGGGCCCAGGATCTGAGGGGCTCCATGTACAGTCTGGGCCCAGGATCTTTGGGGTTCCATGTACAGTCTGGGCCAAGGATCTTTTGGGTTCCATGTACAGTCTGGGCACAGGATCTGAAGAGCTTCATGTACCATCTGGTCCCAGGATCTGAGGTGCTTCATATGTAGTCTGAGCCCAAGATCGGAGGAGCTTCATGTACTGTTGGGGCCGAGAATCCAAGTGGATTCATGTACAGCCTAGTGAAGGAACCAAGGGACTCCATGTACAGTCTGGGCCCAGAAAATGAGGAGCATTCCATCCAGGGGGCTGTACATTTGGGGACCAGGATCCAAGAGGATGAACAGTTGCGGCTGGGGCAAGATCTGATGGGCTTCATGTACAGCGTGGTGCAAGGATTCAAACAGCTTCATGCACAGTCTGGGCCCTGGATCCATGGGAGTTCATGTAAAGTCAGTGTCCAACAAACACGGGTCTTTGTGTACAGTCTGGGCCCATGTGTGTTGAACATCTTATTAATGCCACTTTTGTGTTTGCTGCTCCTGTGAAGTGCACTATGGTATAACCATGTCAACTGTTTGGCAAAATGCCTATACATGTATTAGCCTATACCCATGTCCTTTGGTAAATCGGGCTCAGTATCTGAGAATCCATCACAGGGCGCTTTCTCCATTGCCAGCAGAACACAGAGGATGATTCTGACCATGAAGAGGTCCAAATAGTTCAGAGAGGGATTCTGATCGTGGAGGGGTCCAAAGTCCCTTTCAGCTGGAAAGACCCGAACGTGCCAACAATGGCCCTGAGCTCTCGAATCTGCTGAACAATCAAAATTTCAGGTGGTTTTCTGGCAGCGAATTATCTATGAATTTTGAAGAACAATGAGACCCTTTGAAAGTTTGCAGGCTCTTTGGCCCCCAGCTGGCACTTCTATTTGACTAAAAAAGGGAACTCCTACCTCCTACAAAGCAGAACTGTAATAGATTGTGTTTCTGGGGAATTTCTGTCCCTTTGGTGGATACACCCAAGGGGCTTCCACAGAGTTTGACCCGGCACTATTCTTCACCAGTTCCACAGATCTGCACTCACCAGACAGTAATGCCGGCCTCTCTCCAGATAGGCAACAACAGCTTAATAATGTACCTGTACGTCGGAAGCGGTTTCTGGGTTGGGGGCACGCCGCTGCCCGCCTAGCTCCCTGTGATTTGACACAGCGGGAGTTTGTCAGCAGAGTCCCAGCCAATGATTCCTGGCTATGATCTGCTGTTCGGCTGTGTCCAATCGCAGCCCAGAGCCCTGTGTTGACAAACAACACAGGTCTCTGAACAGAGGGAATGGTTGCTTTGTTTCTTTTGCTGGCAAAGCAGGGAAAAGAAACAAATCGATCTGTAGTGAAAAGCAGCACATTACTCCACACACATTAAAGGAGAAGTACGGGGGAAAGCTTGTTTGGCTGTACTTCTCCTGTGGGTCACATGAGTGCAGTTCCTTCTGCACTCCTGTGACCCTTTTCCAGCAGACAATGGACTGAAGCCCGCTGACGTCGCAGAGCCGGCTCAGGCAAGATCGTGATAATGAAGTGGGAATCCGCCCACATGCCTGGACCGCCAGCCGCTCCCCTCCCCCTCCACATCCCAGCGCTCCAGTGAGAGGGGCAGAGCAGAGAGCCGGTGACTTGCACCAGCTCTCTGTTCAGGGAGCCCTGAGAACCGAGCGATCTGCAGTGTTTGATCGCTCTGTTATCAGTGTTAGAGCCGGCGGTGAGAGATGCAGAATCCACCTACAGTGCCTTGAAAAAGTATTCATACCCTTGAAATTTTCCACATTTTCTCATGTTACAACCAAAAATGTAAATGTATTTTATTGGGATTCTATGTGATAGACCAACTCACAGTGGCAGATAATTGTGAAGTGGAAGGAAAATTATAAATGATACAAATAAATATGTGAAAAGTGGGGGGGGGGGCATTTGTATTCAGCCCCCTTTACTCTGATACCCCTAACTAAAATCTAGTGGAACCAATTGCCTTCAGTAGTCACCTAATTAGTGAATAGCGTCCACCTGTGTGTAATGTAATCTCAGTATAAATACAGCTGTTTTGTGAAGCCCTCCGAGGTTTGTTAGAGAACCTTAGTGGATAAACAGCATCATGAAGGCCAAGGAACACACCAGACAGGTCAGGGATAAAGTTGTGGAGAAGTATAAAGCAGGGTTAGGTTATAAAACAATCTCCCAAGCTTTGAAGATCTCACGGAGCTCTGTTCAATCCATCATCGGAAAATGGAAAGAGTATGGCACAACTGCAAACCTACCAAGACATGGCCGTCCACCTAAACTGACCGGCCGGGCAAGGAGAGCATTCATCAGTGAAGAGCCAAGAGGTCCATGGTAACTCTGGAGGAGCTGCAGAGATCCACAGCTCAGGTGGGAGAATCTGTCCACAGGACAACTATTAGTCGTGTTCTCCACAAATCTGCCCTTTATGGAAGAGTGACAAGAAGAAAGACATTGGAGAAAGAAAGTCATAAGAAGTCCTGTTTGTAGTTTGTGAGAAGCCATGTGGAGGACACAGCAAACATGTGGAAGAAGGTGATCTGGTCAGATGAGACCAAAATTCAACTTTATGGCCTAAAAGCAAAACGTTATGTGTGGGGAAAACGAACACTGCACATCACCCTGAACACACCATCCCCACCGTGAAACATGGTGGTGGCAGCATCATGTGGTGGGGATGGTTTTCTTCAGCAGGGACAGGGAAGCTGGTCAGAGTTGATGGGAAGATGGATGGAGACAAATACAGGACAATCTTAGAAGAAAACCTGTTAGAGTCGGCAAAAGACTTGAGACTGGGGCGGAGGTTCACCTTCCAGCAGGACAACGACCCGAAACATCCAGCCAGAGCTACAATGGAATGGTTTACATCAAAGCATATTCATGTGTTAGAATGGCCCAGTCACAGTCCAGACCTAAATCACGTTGAGAATCTGTGGCAAGACTTGAAAATTGCTGTTCACAGACGTTCTCCATCCAATCTGACAGAGCTTGAGATATTTTACAAAGAAGAATGGGCAGAAATGTCCCTCTCTAGATGTGCAAAGCTGGTAGAGACATCCCCAAAAAGACTTGTAGAGAAAGGGGGTTCTACAAAGTATTGACTCTGGGGGGCGCCATACAAATGTTCCCCCCCCCCCCCACACACACTTTTCACATATTTATTTGTATCATTTATCATTTTCCTTCCACTTCACAATTATGTGACACTTTGTGTTGGTCTATCACATAAAATCCCAATAAAATACATTCACGTTTTTGGTTGTAACATGACAAAATGTGGGGAATTTCAAGGGGTATGAATACTTTTTCATGGCACTGTATATGCAATATAACATATGTTCTCTCTCCTTAGAATATGCATTAGATCGATGATGAATGATAAATCTCCACTGACATTAATCATTATCTGTATGTATTACTGCGTCCGCACATAATTAACAATCTTTCTCTAGAGATCTGTGAAAGCCCCTCACTATCTGAACTCTTCGGAGGACAACTCGCTCTGCACAATCCTTTCTTTGACAACCTCGGTCTGAGAAGGAACTTTCACCAACAGAAAGAAGTTTGTGCTTCTGGGGAATTTCTGGCCTTCGGAGGATGTGCCCGGCCTACGTTTCCCAAGACAAAGGATAGGAAACAAGAATACAATACGAAGACCGACCGCCGCCAGACAGGCAAATAAAGTGACCAAAATCCCAAAAACATTTCTCCCCGTCCGACCGGAACGCGTTCAGAAAGAAATGTTTATGGGGAAAATTGCTGAGGGCCACAAGGAAGGGGGGAGGGGTGACAATATTAGTGTTGGGATCTGGAGATGCAAGATGCTGGTGATCACGGGTTTTCATTTTTTTCTAAAGTGGAACTCCAGCCAAAGTTTTTTTTTTTTTACTTTTTGGATTGGTGGCAAAGGGTTACAACCCCGATCCGATTTTTATTACTTAAAACTGAAGTTCAATCTGCTTATGTTTTGCCTCATGTTATGTGTAGTAAAAAGTAAGGACACAGGGAAAAGGTATTGAACACATGAAGAAAGGGAGGTGCAAAAGGGCATGGAAAGCCACGACACCAGCTGAAATCTCTCAGTAATTAGAAAGCAATCCTGCCCCTTGTCAGTGCAAATTATTATCAGCTGGTTCAGTCTCACCTGATGGCCTATAAAAAGTGTCTCATTACCAAGGTGTCACACAAGAAACATCTCATGATGGGTAAAAGAAAAGAGCTCTCTCAAGCCCTTTGCAACCTTATTGTTGCAAAACATACGGATGGCATTGATTACAGAAAGATTTCTGAACTTCTGAATGTTCCAGTGAGCACTGATGGGGCCATAATCCAGAAGTGGAAAGAACATCATCTCACCATAAACCAGCCATGACCAGGTGCTCCTTGCAAGATTTCTGACAGAGGAGTGAAAAGAATTATCAGAAGAGTTGTCCAAGAGCCAAGGAACACTTGTGGAGAGCTTCAGAAAGACCTGGAATTAGCAGGTACACAATAAGTAATGCACTCACCCGCCATGGCCAGTATGACCGCTCACCACACAACACTCCATTGCTGAAGAAGAAGCATGGTGAAGCTCGGTTAAAGTTGGCTGCACAACATTTAGACAAGTCTGTGAAATACGGGGAGAATAAAGTCTGGTCAGAGGAGACCAAAATGGAACTCTTTGGATGCCATAATACACACCACGTTTGGAGGTCAAATGGCACTTCACCCCAAAAACACCCCCATATTATACAGTGAGGTTTGGAGGCGGGAACATCCTGGTGGGGGCGGGGCTGTTTTTCAGCATATGGTACTGGCAAACCTCATATCATTGAAGGAATGATAAATGGTGATAAAAATCTGCTGCCATCTACCAGGATGATGAAGATGAAACGAGGAAGGACATCCCAGGAGGACATCTCAGGAGGACATCTCAGGAGGACCTCCCAGGAGGACATCCCAGGAGGACATCCCAGGAGGACATCCCAGGAGGACATCTCAGGAGGACATCCCAGGAGGACATCTCAGGAGGACATCTCAGGAGGACATCTCAGGAGGACCTCCCAGGAGGACATCCCAGGAGGACATCTCAGGAGGACATCTCAGGAGGACCTCCCAGGAGGACATCCCAGGAGGACATCTCAGGAGGACATCCCAGGAGGACATCCCAGGAGGACATCTCAGGAGGACATCTCAGGAGGACATTTCAGGAGGACAATGATCCCAAACACAAAGCCAAGGAGAAGGAAAATAAAGCTGCTTGAATGGCCCAACCAATCAGATGACTTGTATCCAATAGAAAATCTATGGAAAGAACTAAAGATCAGAGTTTATAGAAGAGGCCCACGGAACCTTCAAGATTTGAAGACTGTGTGGAAGAACGGGCCAAAATCACACCTGAGCAAAGCCTGCGAGTAGTTTCTCCATACGGGAGCCGGCGTCTTGAAGCCGTCATTACCAACAAAGGATTTTGTACCAAGTATGAATCACTTCCCGCAAATTGATGTACCTGTATGTCGCTATGAGGAGGGGGTTGTACCGGGGTGATAGGAAGATACAGGCTTCACTCCGGTACCGTTTTTCTAGAGCTGGCGGTCAGCTTTCTAGTGATAACAACCGATGCGGCTCAGCATCCACTCGGCTGTTATCCCCAGGCGCGGGAGGGGACATCTCCCGCCGCCTTCCGCCGATCTGCCCGGGTCTCCCGTCCCACCGGAAGACCCGACCCCCCCCTGCGTGCTAGCGCACCAAAGAAAACGCATACGTAAGTCGCGCCTGCAAATGTAAAAATCACACATGTGAGGTATCACCGCGATCGTCAGAGCAAGGGCAATAATTCTAGTGCAGGACCTCTGTAATGCCGCGTACACACGATTGGACTTCTCGTCGGAAAGACATGACGGCTTTTCCGACGGGATTCCGCTCAAGTTTGCCTTGCATACACACGGTCACGCAAAAGTTCGCTGAACTTACGACCGTCAAGAACACGGTGACGTACAACACCACGACAAGCCGAGAAACTGAAGTTCAATGCTTCCGAGCATGCGTAGGAATTTTGCGCATCGGAATTGCCACAGACGATCGGAATTTCAGAGCGGAACTTTTGCCGACCGAAAAATTGAGAGCATGCTCTCAATCTTTTGCTGGCTGGAATTCAGCCAGCAAAAGTCCGATGGAGCGTACACACGGTCGCATTTTCCAATGAAAGACTCTCATCGGTCTTTTGCGGGCTGAAATTCCGATCGTGTGTACGCGGCATAACTCTAAACTGGTAACCGTTACATTTTTTTTAAAGCCTCGCCTATGGAGATTTCTAAGTACTGTAATTTTTTTCCACGAGCATGCGCAATTTTAAACTTTAACATGTTACTCTGCATAACATCATCTTTCACAATATAAGAAAAATTGGGTTAACTTTACTGTTTAGTTTTTTTTTTAAATTCAGTGAAGTGTTTTTTTTTTCCAGTCTTTTAAAGTGTAAGAAGACAATGACTTTCCTAAGCCCCGTCTCTTTGAAGAATCAACACTGACTGAGATAACATGGAAAAAAGAGGGAGGCTCTACCTAGTAGAGAACTAACCAATACTAAACAGGAGGGGAGGACAGAGGGAGATACCAATCACACAAGTAAACAACTTGCAGTAGCCAAAAACAACCTCCTAGGTGTCGGCATGCATCATAGCAACCCAATACAGTTCAATAGAGCAACAAGAAATAAAATACACATACAGTGGAACTCCAAGTTTTGAGTAATGCGGTTAACGAGCGTTTCGCTATACGAGCTACTATTTTTTTTTAAATCCTGACTCCGTTTGCGAGTGTTCAAGCCTCTGCGGTGTGCAGTACCGCATTTAGCCAGAGGTGCGGGGGCGCTGGTGACACTGGAAGCTGTTCAGAGCCGCTCGGAAATACTCAGTTCCCGAGTGTTTCTGAGGGTTTCCGAGTGCATCCGAGGGGTCTCTGAGTATTTCTGAGTCTCCCCGGCGCCCCCCCACCTCTGGCCACGTGCGGTATTGCATGCAATAAAAGTCTAAGTGGAACGAATTATCTTCGTTTCCATCGACTTCTATGGGGAAACTCGCTTTGATATGCGACTGCTTTGGATTACAAGCATTCTCCTGGAACGGATTATGTTCGTTTTTGTTTTTTTTTGCTGTGTACATGCATAACAAACGCTAGATCTACTATTATTAATGTCCATGACTGAATCACTTCACTGAAGCTGCTCCAATTGACCAAAGTGACCTCAAACAGGAAAGGAACCCACATATGTGGACATCAGAAAGGATGCCATATCAAGGGTGGTAGAGTCCAAAGGAATAAGAAATTCAACGCGTTTCGGAGGGGGTCACCCTCTCCGCTTCCTTGGGGCTTATATGTAATGTAACCTCAGAAGTGCCTGGGTGCAGAGAGAATTCCAACAATTCACTGGTATCTGATCATCAGGTAATGCATTGTGAGGCCACAATGCCTCAGCTCTCATGTTTATTTTATTTTGTTTTTTTGTTTGTTTTTTATCAATTTGTTTTATTTATTTTTTTCTATTTCTATTTTTTTATTTAATTAATTTATGTTTGTTTTATTTATTTTTCATTTAGTTTTTTTTTATTTTATAAATGTATGTTTGTTTTATTTATGATTGTTTTATTTATTATATCTTCTTTTTTTATTTTTTTTATTGTATTCATTCGTTTTATATATTTTAATTTTATTTTAGTTTTAATATTTGTATTTATTATTTTATGTTTATTTTATTTAAATTACATTGTTACATCAGGGATCAGCCCAGAACTACACAGGAGGAGCTTGTGAATGATCTCAAGGCAGTTGGGACCACAGTCACCAAACAAACCATTGGTAACACAATACACCACCATGGACTGAAATCCTGCAGCCCCCGCAAGGTCCCCCTCCTCAGGAAGATACATGGACAAGAACGTCTAAAGTTTGCCAACGAACATCTAAATGATTTAGAGAAGGATTGGGGGAGAAAGTTCTGTGGTCAGATGAGACCAAAATTCAGCTCTTTGGCATTAACTCGACTTGTCGTTTTTGGAGGAAGAAAAATGGTGACTATGACCCTAAGAACACCATCCCTACAGTCACACACCATCCCTACAGTCACACATCATCCCTACAGTCACACACCATCCCTACAGTCACACACCATCCCTACAGTCACACGCCATCCCTACAGTCACACGCCATCCCTACAGTCACACATCATCCCTACAGTCACATCATCCCTACAGTCACACCCCATCCCTACAGTCACACCCCATCCCTACAGTCACACACCATCCCTACAGTCACACATCATCCCTACAGTCACACATCATCCCTACAGTCACACATCATCCCTACAGTCACACACCATCCCTACAATCACACACCATCCCTACAGTCACACATCATCCCTACAGTCACATCATCCCTACAGTCACACCCCATCCCTACAGTCACACCCCATCCCTACAGTCACACATCATCCCTACAGTCACATCATCCCTACAGTCACACCCCATCCCTACAGTCACACCCCATCCCTACAGTCACACACCATCCCTACAGTCACACATCATCCCTACAGTCACACACCATCCCTACAGTCACACACCATCCCTACAGTCACACACCATCCCTACAGTCACACACCATCCCTACAGTCACACACCATCCCTACAGTCACACACCATCCCTACAGTCACACACCATCCCTACAGTCACACACCATCCCTACAGTCACACCCCATCCCTACAGTCACACCCCATCCCTACAGTCACATCATCATCCCTACAGTCACACACCATCCCTACAGTCACACACCATCCCTACAGTCACACACCATCCCTACAGTCACACACCATCCCTACAGTCACATCATCATCCCTACAGTCACACACCATCCCTACAGTCACACACCATCCCTACAGTCACACACCATCCCTACAGTCACACACCATCCCTACAGTCACACATCATCCCTACAGTCACACAGAGGTGGAAACATGATGCTTTGGGGTTGTTTCTCTGATAAAGGTTCAGGCCAACTTTGCCCCATTGAGGGGCCAATGGACGGGGCCATGTATTGTAAGATCTTGGATGAGAACCTTCTTCCCTCAGCCAGAACACTGAAGATGGGTCATGGATGGGTCTTCCAGCATGACAATGACCCAAAACATATCGCCAAGGCAACAAAGGAGTGCAGTGGCCTAGCCAGTCTCCAGACCTTAATCCTATAATTTATGAAAGGAGCTGAAACTTCGAGTTGCCAAGTAAAAGCCAAGAATCCTTAAGGATTTAGAGAAGATCTGTAAAGAAGAGTGGACCAAAATCCCTCCTGAGATGTGTGCAAACCTGGTCACCACCTACAAGAAACGTCTGACCTCTGTGATCACCAACAAGGGTTTCTCCACCAACTACTAAGTCATGTTTTGCTTGGGGATAAAATACTTATTTTACTCAGTGAACTGCAACTCCATTTATAACATTTGTATCATTTCTGGATTTTTGGTTGATATTCTGTCTCTATCATATAAAATACACCTATGATAAAAATGATAGACCCTTCATTTCTATGTAAGTGGGCAAAACGTACACAATCTGCAGGGGAGATGATCATTATCCCCCCTCACACTGTATTTATGTTTTGTTTTATCTTATAGTCAGACACCACCTTGGTGGAGGTGCTGGGACAGGACGATCGTACACAAGCCTTGAATCCCCTCACTCTGTAATTTCCAGATTCCCAAACTCTGCCCCCCCCCCCCCCCATCCCCCTTACACTGGCCCTGCTGTCCTGGGTGAGAAGTGGAGGGATGAAGCAAGAATCTGAATCCTTGTGATGGAACGCCTCGTGCTCAGAGTCTCGGGGGACAGATATTGTGTCATATGGGAAAAGATATCTGTCTTCATTCGGGGAGCAGCCATGACGCCATCACACCGGACACGTGTTGTGTGATTTTACCCCATAAATATAATAAAAAAGGGAAATAAGAAACATAAATCGAAAGCCCTCGCCTCAGCAGATCCCCCCCCATTCATCCCAATAGACACGTAATATCATCTGGTGGAGGAAATAAATACTGTAATAATTATCGAGGAGAAAGTTCACTTCGGGTCCCTGAGTGTCACCGAGAACTTTTACATCCTTAACAACAGTGCTGCTTAAAGTGAGCCTGTCATTGGGCACTGAACACAGCAACATGATGGGGCACTATTCCTCCCACTGACACCAATGATGGGACACTATTCCTCCCACTGACACCAATGATGGGGCACTATTCCTCCCACTGACACCAATGATGGGGCACTATTCCTCCCACTGATACCAATGATGGGGCACTATTCCTCCCACTGACACCAATGATGGGGCACTATTCCTCCCACTGATACCAATGATGAGGCACTATTCCTCCCACTGACACCAATGATGGGGCACTATTCCTCCCACTGACACCAATGATGGGACACTATTCCTCCCACTGACACCAATGATGGGGCACTATTCCTCCCACTGACACCAATGATGGGGCACTATTCCTCCCACTGACACCAATGATGGGGCACTATTCCTCCCACTGACACCAATGATAGAGCATTCTCTACTCCCACTGGCCACAATCCGGCCCCCCTAAAGGAGAGTAAACTGGCACTTTGTTTAGAAGGTTTGGAGATTTATAGGATAAAAGGGAGCTCCAATACACAATTTAGTGTTATGAGCCGCATTAGTCCCTGTGCTGAAGATTCGGAATCAATAAAAGCAACTTATCTAATCAAAGGAATAGGAAATCACAGAAAGGGATACAAAGACTGACGTGGAGTGGAATGGAGTGGAGTGGAGTGGAGTGGCTCGTATGTCTTTTGTACATAAGATTTTTGGCCCAGAATATAAGAGGTGGGGGGCAGCGGGACGCAGGTTTTCACCGGCTCTAACGCCAAGTGGTTAAGGAGACTTTCCTATTAGAAAAAAAAAAGGAAAATGTATAGAATACACATGCAAACATGCATCAAAAACGCACAGCAACCACATAGATGTGCACCTAGCCTAAAGATTAAACTCCTAAGGATTTATTTTATCCTACACTCTTCTTATTCCATTTGTAGCATTTTTAGGCAGAGGATGTGAAAATGAAAAACAAAATCAATGGGTAAATAATTTTAGGATGGGGGTAAATTCCCAGTGTTGGGATTCATGGTTGGAAGGGTGGACCATACTCTTAAAGGGGTTGTAATCCCTCGTGTATCTTATGCATTAAGGTGAAAAAACACCTGGCAGTCATCGGCCCCTCAGCCCCCCCGCTTTACTTACCAGAACCCCTTCATTCAGTCGGTGGGGACGCCCTCCCTCTCTTCATGAGATCCCGGCTCTTGATTGGATAGATTGATAGCAGCGCAGCCATTGGCTCCCGCTGCTGTCAATCAAATCCAATGACGCGGGGGGCAGGGCAGAGTCCTGCATTCAGCCTCTATGGACGCCGAATAATGGACTCGGGAGCGCGCCCGCAAGGTAATCCCCCGGGAGAGCGCTTCTCCTAGGGGGTTATCTGATGTGGGGAGAAGCCGCAAGAGTCGCCGGGGGACCCCGGAAGACGAAGTTTGGGGCCACTCTGTGCAAAATGAGCTGCACAGTGGAGGTAAGTATGACATGTTTGTTATTTAATTAAAAAAAAAAGTTACCCTTACAATCACTTTAAGGTGAAAAAACACCTGGCAGTCAGTGGCCCCCCAGCCCCCCATTTTACTTACCTGAGCTCCTTCATCTTCTCAGCGGGGACGTGCTGTCCCTCTCTCCACCGGGTCCTGGCTCTTGATTGGATAGATTTATAGCAGCACAGCCATTGGCTCCCGCTGCTGTCAATCAAATCCAATGACACGGGCACCGGGGGGCGGGGCTTAGTCTGGCATTCGTGTCTGTGGACACAAATGCTGAACTCTGGAACGCGCCCGCAAGGTAAATCCCCCGGGAGAGCGCTTCTCCGAGGGGGGGTTATCTGATGTGGGGAGGAGCCGCGAGAGCCTCCGGGACCCCAGAAGAGGAGGATCGGGGCCACTCTGTGCAAAACTAGCTGCACAGTGGAGGTAAGTATGACATGTTTGTTATTTTTAAAAAATAAAAAACGATCCTTTACAATCACTTTAGGCCTTGTACACACAATGCGATTGTTGGCCAACCGAGTGTCTGATTTTTGTCTGAAGGGCGTGTGCCAGGAACTTGTCTTGCATACTAACAAACACAAACGTAGTGACGTACTTCGAGGAATTTCAGCTCTTGAGCGCCACCCTTTGGGCACCTTCTGCTAATTTCATGTTTGGTGAGCATTGATTACGAGCATGCCTGTTTGTACTTTCAACTTTTGTGTGACGGACTTGTGTACAGACGATACGAAAATCTGACAACAGACCGTTGTCCTCCGAAAATTTACTAGCCTGTCATCCAACATTTGTTGGCTGAAAGTTGGACAACAATTAAAATTAAACATTAAAATTAGAAGAAAAGAAGGTTTAACCTTAAACTATGTAGAGGGTTCTTTACTGTGGGAGAGGCAAGGATGTGGAATTCCCTTCCACAGGCGGTGGTCTCAACGGGGGGCATCAATAGTTTCAAGAAACTATTAGATAATCACCTGAATGACCACAACATACAGGGATATACAATGTAATACTGACACATAATCACACACATAGGTTGGACTTGATGGACTTGTGTCTTTTTTCAACCTCACCTACTATGTAACAGTCAGAAGGAGCGTACTAATGGTCGGATTTTAGGACAACAGTCTATCAACAGACGATCCCCTGCCAACAATCGGGATCGTTCATATTTATTTCCTTCAATAGTTGGTGGCTCTGCCCCACTTAGGGGTATTATTTTACTTGTGGGGTGCAGACATTGCTCCGAGTTGGAAGAGTTGGAGGAAGTCTCTGGGTTGGAAGGAGTGTCCTACAAACTCATAATCATCATAACCCATAGAGAAGTATTTTTGTAAAGTGCTGATCTGTCATTGTGAAACCTCCTGGGTGGAGGGAATAAATGAGGGAAAGTGGCCACAGAGTCCTCCAGATCCATTCCTGGTTTTGTGATGGATAACCCGCTCTATGTTCCCGCTGATGAAGATTTAAAGTTCAGCTCCTTCAACCTGGCGGGCAACATGGCGACCTCTTCGATGGCCACTTTTGAAATATCTGGTAAAAATTGTTTTATTTTAGCAGGATTGTAATCTTGTTCTAGATCTGTTTTTTTTTTTGTTTTTTTGTTTTTTTGTTATTTCATGTTGCTGTAAAATGATACAGATTATCAGTCATCACCTCCCAGATATATAGAGAGTGACAACCTGTAAGATGCATTTTAATGCTCATCAGTGCAGGAGCAGATCAGGGGGTGTCCAAGGAATGCTCTCAGTATAATACCAACATTGGAATTATTATTCATAAATATTTAGTTATAATAATTATTTTTAGAGCTAAGCATTTTGTATAATAGTAGAATTTTTTGGTTTTTTATATTTAGTTCTTTTGTATATTATATTGTAGAATTGTATCATAGTGTAGATAGAGATGCAGATATTCCAGCTAAAGTGCTACAAATACTCATCCTGTGTGATAATATTTGGAAACCTAAAAGATACATTTATAATTGCAGTGAGGATACAAAGCATTTCTCTGGTGACATTTTTCTTTACCAAAACTGAAACATTGTAATCATAAAAGATGAAAACAAAAAATCATCAACTTCTCTCTACTTGCAGCAACCTGCCCTTGTGATGTGAATGTCGGGTGTGATGGGCTTTAAGCCCTGGTTCACATTGGTGCCATAGGGGATTTTACATGCCAAATCGGTGGCAATTGCCGACAATGGCACCGTCCTAACCGGTGCGATGCTGCAGCAATTTCAAAAAGTAGTTTCTGTACTACTTTTTGCGATTGGGGGGGGGGGGGGGGGGGGGTCTGTTCAGAAACTCTCGCAGATGTATGTAAAATCGCAGCCGAAATCGGGACTGACATGCAGGAGTGAGATATGAAATCGCTCGGCTTCATTCCCGCAGCTCAGTGTGAAGCTGGGCTTATATAGTTTAGGTTCGCCCCCGAGCGTTCCATGGATGTGCACAACGTGTGTGTCACGCTTACGGTGCCATGCATTGTTAGAGCCGGTTCACACCACAAAAACGCAGTCTTGATGTGTTCCAGAGGTGCGTCTGCATGCATGTTTAAATGCGTTTTTGATTCGTTCTAGATGCCTTTTTTCCCTCATTTTTTTTCTTTTACAATTTTAATTTTTTTTTTACATACAGAAATAAATGCAGCATTGTTCTATTTTTGTTGACTGTACTGGAAGGCTCTGCTACGGTGTGAACTTTGCCTTTGGAATCCATGTGACCTATACTGTATACTGTCCGTGCATTTTTGAGGAGAAAAAAAATCACACTGGACTGCATGTGGTGCAGCACAAGGAGATTGGGGGGGGGATTTGTGTTGGGAGGGGGAGTCTGGGGGCAGCAGGAGGTAAGAACTGTTGTGAGGGGGGGGGGATTTGTGCTAGGAGGGGACATTTTACTGGAAGGGGAATTTGTGCTAGTAGGGATGATTGGGGGGCATTTGTGCTAGAAGGGAAAATTTGGAGGGGGGGGGGTTGTGCTAGGAGGGAAAAACATTTTGGGAGGGGGATTTGTGCTAGTAGGAATGATTGGGGGACATTATGGGGAAATTGGGGGGGTGGGATTGGGATTTGTGCTAGGATGGGAGATTGGGGGAGGGAAATCAGTGCTAGGAGGGGGGTTTTGGAGGGGGGGGGATTTGCGCTTGGAGGGAAAATTTGAGGGGTAGAGGATTTGTGCTAGGAAGGGGGAATTTTTTTTCCTTCCTATCGCTCGTCCACCCGCCTGCCCCGCACTTACCCCATCTAGGTCACGGCCAGCTTCAGCTCCTTTCTGCGTCCCCTCCTCCTCCGCAGCCAATACAGTCGCTTCTCCTCTCCTCCAATTGGGTCCTAAGACTGATTGGTCAGGAGGAGAAGCAGGAGGACATTAGCAAATTTTAATTCGCTATTGTCACACAACTGGGTGGGCTCAGTGCTCTGCGCCCTGAGTCCACCCTTTTCTGAAGCCAATTAGAGCCTCAAGCTTTAATCATGTGCCTTCAAAAAAAAACGAAACCTCATTGGAATCCATGCGTCCAGTGCCCTGCATGTAGATTTGGGGCTAGACGCATGGATAGGGGGCGGTGCCCCTGCGCCCTGTATGGATGGGCCGCCGCTGGCCACCTGCAGATATGTGAACCCAGCCTTAGGCCCCTTTCAGACGACAGGCCCGCTCAGATCCACCTGTCCGTTTTTGGCGCAAATCCGAGCGGGCCATCCATTGACTCCAATGGGCCCGGCGGATGTCAGCAGAGATGTGTCCGCTGACACCTGTCTGCCATCCGATTTATTTATTTTTTTAAATAAAGCAGATTACAAGCAGGGATTGTCAAAAATGAGATTTTTGTTTTCCTCAAAATCTCAGCAAAATGTAGGGGATTTTATCAAATTTGACCATTTTGGCGAAATGTATTGGTGTCAGTGCAGAAGGCAAAACAACTTAGTCTTTGGTGTTTTTTTTAAGGGTGCAATAAATTGTAACAGAAGCTCCTTTTACCTCTTCTGGACTTGTTCTTGTGCCAAAAAGCAGCTCCTGATCATTCCTATTATTTTACATTTTTTCCCACAAAAAAAAAATACAATAAAAAAAATGTAAATATACAATAATGATCAAATACACACACAAAAAATGTAAAATAAAAAAAAGGAAATACACAATAATGATCAAATACACACACACACAAAAGTAAAATAAAAAGGGGAAATATACAATAATCAAATACACACACAAAAAAGTAAAATAAAAAAAAAGGAAATATACAATAATGATCAAATACACACAAAAAGAAAATAAATAAAAAAAGGAAATACACAATAATGATCAAAAACACACAAAAAAGTAAAACACAAAGAATGCTAAGATTGCAGTTAATTAATGAAATGAAAATCAATAAAACTTAATTATTATTAATTATTAATTATAAACGTAACTATAACTAAATAAAAAATAAAAATCAATAAAATTGTGAAATCAATAAAGCTGCCTTATAAAAACCAAAACAAAACAACTAAGCATTTTTTTTTTGTCTAAGCAGTTCATTAAGGGGAATTGAAAGTTTCTGTTTTTTTCCGTCATCTAAAATCACATAAAACATATTTAGCATTTTGAAAAAAAATAAAAACTCTGTATTTGTATTGCAGGTTTTAAGTTCTCATTTCTGCTTTTTTCGAGGAATACAAAAAATGCTCCCTGATTTATTTATTTTTTTAACATCATTATTACCAAAAAATAATTTTTTGAGGTATAGATGAGCAGTAAGGGTGGGGAGGAAGAAGGAGCTTCTATAACCCTCTGGAAACATTTGAACCCCATTGTACCCTTAAAAACAAAAACAAAGTACCTTAATTTCACCTTCTTCTCCAACGATTTTACCAAAATGCCAAAATTTCACTGTGTGAAAAATCTCCCCAAACAATAAATCTGACTTTTGTGGCCCCCTGGAACTCCCAAACTGAAATGGACACACCGGCACCGCGTGGGCGGGGCTCTCAAAGTGTACTTGTCACTACTAAAATGTGGGAGCTTTCAGTTGAGGACTTGCTGGAACTTCTTAGTAAGCTCTAATGAGCAGGGCCTTCTGATTCCTCCTCTATTGTATTGTATGGTACTCTCTGCCCCCATGTTGTAAAGCGCTGCGCAAACTGTTGGCGCTAAATAAATCCTAAATAATAATCTCCTGCGCTAGAGTGTGATTCTAGGGGCCCAACAGGCTCTCTGCTCTTCTAATTGATAGTTACAGTGGTGGCCGGTTCCTTAATTCTTTTGGGGGGAGGGGGCTGCAACCCGACTAACGCCCCCCCCCATTCGTTTGGTCAATTGGTCAGTCAGTCAAACCCCATACCCCCCCCGGCCCTCCCCCCCAGTTGCTCGACCGTCCGTCCATCAGCCCTGCATTTACCCCACCCAGGCCGCAGGCAATTTCGGTGGCTTCCCTCTGCGTCTCCTCCTCGGCGACTCCCCCCCCCCACTCCCAGGCCAATACGGTCGCTACTCCTCTCAGCCAGTCGGTCTTAAAGGGGTTGTAACCCCTCGTGCATCCTATGCATTAAGGTGAAAAAACACCTGTCAGTGACCGGCCCCCAGCCCCCGTTTCACCTACCTGAATCCTCGAACTTGACCCACGGGGACGCGCCCTCTCTCTGCCCAGGGTTCTCGGGTCTCTTGATTGGATAGCTTGATAGCAGCGCAGCCATTGGCTCCCACTGCTGTCAATCAAATCCATAGATGAGGGCGCCAGGGGGGCGGGGCCGAGCCCAGCATTCAGCCTCTACGGATGCCATATGCTGGATTCGGAAGCGTTCCTGCAAGGTAACCCCCTCGGGGGAAGCACTTCTTTGAGGGGGTTATCAGATGTGGGGAGGAGCCACAAGAGCCGCCGAGGGACCCCAGAAGAGGAGGATCGGGGCCACTCTGTGCAAATCGAGCTGCATGGTGGAGGTAAGTAAGACATGTTTGTTATTTAAAAAAAAAAATACCTTTACAATCACTTAAAGACCTGCTTCCTGATTGGCCGGGAGGAGAAGCAGGAAGACAATAGCAATTAATAATTCGCTATTGTCACACAAGGGGGTGGGCACGGGTATTCATTATTTCACTCATTCGTAACTTCGGATAAATTCATATTCATTATGTTCACTAAGAGCCAAATTTCAAAGGAAATTCCAATACATACAATTTAATAGTTTATAACTATTATTATTAGTTTTTATTATTATTATTATTATTATTTATTATTATTAAATAATAATTAAAACAAACTATAATAATGGTTAATAATTTAATTATAATAGAAAATAAGAAAAACAAAACTATCCGAATGTCTTTCATTCTTTCGAATTTTTAGATTTGCGTTTTCTCTGATTTTTGGATTTTCGTTCTTTTGAAATTTTCATTCCTTTAGAAAATTTGTTTTAGAAAAAAAATTGTCAAATAGTCTTTCGTTCATTCGGATGCTTTCCGAATGAACGAATATGCAGAATTTTGATGAGAAAAACTAATTTGAACAAAACTAATTGCACATGTCTATTATGGACCTTGCTTTGTGTACTGGTGGGCAGTCATGTTGGAACAGGAAGGGGCCGTCCCCAAACTGTTTCCTACAAAGTTGGGAGCATGAAATTGTCCAAAATGTCTTGGTATACTGACGCCTTAAAGTGGTTGTATACCCTGTACACCCTGTATACCCTGTACACCCTGTACACCCTGTATACCCTGTACACCCTGTACACCCTCTACACCCTCTACACCCTCTACACCCTCTACACCCTGTATACCCTGTACACCCTGTACACCCTGTAAACCCTGTACACCCTGTACACCCTTTATACCCTGTACACCCTGTACACCCTGTATACCCTGCACACCCTGTACACACTGTACACCATGTATACCCTGTACACCCTGTACACCCTGTACACCCTGTATACCCTGTACACCCTGTACACCCTGTACACCCTGTATACCCTGTATACCCTGTACACCCTGTATACCTTGTACAACCACTTTTACCTACAGGTAAGCCTATATTAAGGCTTACCTGTAGGTGCTTGAAATATCTCCTAAACCTCCATGGTTCAGGAGATATTTACTAAAATGACGAGCGGCGATGACTACGACGCATGTGCCCTTTAGAAAGGGCACATCATGCGGTTTCTAATAGGGGTCATGCCGTGTCTGGCGGCTTCCGCGTGAGTGACGTCACGTGACTCCGGCCAGTCACAGAGCCGGAGTTCGCGGCCCCGGAAGGAAGAGGGGCGAAGATGGAATCTCCCTGCTCGTGTGGACAACGGCGACAGCGCTGGCTTCAGTGTCAGGTAAGTGACACATAATGGGCTACTATGCTTTACCCTTGCAGGGAAATAAAATGGAAGTAAATCCTACCAGGGTTTACTTCCTCTTTAAGAGTTCCCTTCAGTGGAACTAAGGGGCCAAGCCCAACCACTGAAAAACAACCCCACCCCATAACCTCCCTCCCCCTTCCAACAAATGATTTGGACCAGTGCACAAAGCAAAACAAAAAGAAAAAAATTGAAAAAAAAGACAAAAATTTTACAAAAATGTATACATACTGTCACCAGTCAGTGTTCCTGATCACCCCCACACCAGATATATGATGATGCTGTACTGCACTGGTGACAGTATGTAAAAAAAAAAAAAAAAAACTGAAAAAAGTTTTCTTCAATTTCTTCATTTTCCAAATAATTGTGACAAACATTACAACTTCAAAAAAACTCGCCGTGCCTCTTACTAAATACTTTGGACTGTCTACTTTCCAAAAAGGGGTCATTTGGGGGTATCTGTTCTGTCCTGGCATTTTCAAACTTCGGGAAATGAGATCGACCGTCAGTACATCAGGATCGACTCTATAACTTTCCCTACAGAATAAATAATATACACTGATTTAGGTTATATCTTACGGGGGAAAAAAAGGAGCAGAATACATTTTGACCTAAATTTATGATGAAAGATAATTTATTTTCAAAATTTTATAAAAGAAACTAACTTTTCTAAATTTTTTTGTCTTTTTTTTTTCAATTTAGCAAAAAAATCAAAAGCCCAGTGGTGATTGAATTATCACCAAAATAAAGCTCTATTTGTGTGAAAAAATTCTAATTATTAATGGTAAAAATGTCATATGGGTACAGTGTTGCATGACCGCACGTTTGTCATTCAAAGTGTGTCAGCGCTAAAAGCTGAAAATTGGCCTGGACAGGAAGGGGGTGAAAGGGCTTGGGATTGAAGTAGTTAAATACCACCAAAAGAAATCTCTATTTGTGTGGGGAAGAAAATGGCAACAAAATGGCCTTCTCACGAAGGGGGTAAAATCTTCCGGAGCTGAAGTGATTAAGAACATTTATTTTGTCATTTTAAAGTAGAAAAAAATCTGAATGGTTGGTCCCGGTCCTGGGAGGTTCAGTGTTTGGAGTACGGGGATCAGGAATGGGGGTTTTCTCTGACTTTATGGAGACGGAAAATAAAGTTTTGTGCCACACACTGTGCTGGAAAAATTAGGGCTTGATTTTTATTCAGCACGCAATGCCCAGGTAGGGGACGAGGCCTTTGCTTTGTCTTGTGGCGGGAATGCTCTTGTAGCGGCCCAATGCCTATGTGCCAGGGAGGCCCTTAAGCGCAAAACCACGTAACTGTACGTGATTCCTTCTTCCGGGTCTGGGGCGCGTGCCACCGGAGACCTGCTCCCACTGTGATTGGACATAGTGGGAGCCAATCAAGAGGATCGGGAATGGGGGTTTTCTCAGACTTTATGGAGATGGAATAAAGTTTTTTGCCGCACACTACGGCTTGACTTTTATTCAGCATGCAATGCCCAGGTAGGGGACGAGGTCTTTGCTTTGTCTTGCGGTGGGACTGCTCTGTAGCCCCCCCAGTGCAGTTCTATCACCCCCAGTGTGTTGGACACTCAGAAATGATTTTGAAGCCTCGGGTTCAGCTTCACAGCCAGGCAGAGAGCATGTTCACAAACCAAGGCTAGCAAAGGCGACCTCAGTACTGTCAGGAGGAAGTGCCCCCCACCCTTCCCTCACCCAGAAACACCTGGGGGGGTCACCACAATTCCTCAAGCTCCGATTCTCTGCCATGTGACAGAGAATTCACCACGAGAATGCTGATCTGATAAAATCTCCTTTATGGCAGAAACAAGAAGTGAGAGAAAGATTCAGATTTCCTCTGTTGTCCTCTATGATGAAATATCAGAAATCTGATCTCGGGGAGGGGGGGGGGGGGTGTTATAATAATTCTATCATTAAAGTCCAATCGCAGATGTCGAGCGATTATTACGATGAGGCTGCAACTTTCACTTCTCACTAAATAACTTTAATCATCTATGATGGGAATTACCCAATACAGAGGGGGGCACCCCTGCAATCTGGATATACCATGCCCTGGCCTCTGGGGTGGTCGGGCTATTTCTATAGTACAGCAGCCTTAACTCTAAAGGGGGGCACATAACCCCCCCCCCTTCCCCCCCAATGTGAACTGGGTTGGAATATTTTTGGAATGACACTGTTGTCCTCTCCACCAAGGGGATGATTTATCAAAGGGTAAAGTTCAGGTGCAGCGCAGGAAAGTTAGTTGAACCGTGACTTAATTCCCATAAAGTGGACCTGTCATCAGATATCTTCATGTTAAGTCCATACATGCTCAACATTGTGTCAGTGTGACCCTTCCAGGGATTTATTACCTCTCACAGAGATCATAGGACTTCCCCTGGCAATGCTTTCATCTTTTACCATCTTTTTTCATCCAGGGTCACCATCTACTTCTTGGACTGAGGTGGTGGCTCAGAGATGACACAATTTTGTTTGCAAATGTCTGACACAGATCAGATCTAAGTTTGTGACTCGCAACAAAGTTGCAATGTAAAGGCTGATCACTGGGGGAGGGGAGACTCCAACTGACACCAATGGTGGGGCACTATTCTTCCAACTGATACCAGCGATCAGGCATTCTTGCATGCACTGACACCAATGATGGGGCACTATTCCTCCCACTGACACCAATGATGGGGCACTATTTCTCCCACTGACACCAATGATGGGGCACTATTCTTCTAACTGATACCAGCGATTGGGTATTCTTGCATCCACTGACACCAATGAGGACACTATTCAACCCCCCCCACACTGATACTACTGACGGGACATTATTCCTCCAATGATGGGGCACTATTCCCCCCACTGACACCAATAATGGCCCACCCCCCCCCCAACACCAATAATGGAGCCCTCCCCCCCATCCACTGACACCAATGATGGGGCACTATTCCTCCCACTGACACCAACAATGGAGCACTGTTCCCCCCACTGATACCAATGATGGGGCACTGTTCCCCCCACTGATACCAATGATGGGGCACTATTCTTCCAGCTGATAGCAGTGATTGGGCATTCTTGCATCCGCTGACACCAATGATGGGAGACTACCCCCCCCCACACTGATAGCACTGATGTGGCTTTATTCCTCCACTGACATCAATGATGGGACACTATTCCTCCCACTGATACCAATGATGGGGCACTATTCCTCCCACTGACACCAATTATGGGACACTATTCCTCCCACTGACACCAATGATGGGACACTATTCCTCCCACTAACTCCAATGATGGGACACTATTCCTCCCACTGACACCAATGATGGGGCACTATTCCCCCACTAATGGGGCACTATAGCCTTGGCAAAGTCACTGATTGGAGCTCCGGGATGGACTTTGTTTCTACTGCTAGTTGTCCTCACTCTGATGGCCCAGTATCATTGCATAGCTCCCAGCTGTCCCTGATTTGGAACGAAGTCCCTCTTCCTCCCTCATTTGTCCCTCATGTTGGTCTGATCCATATAGTTGTATATAAAATTCACTTTTATCTTTCATAAAGTTTTTTTTACGTTGCTAAACCTTTCATCCAATTTCTAAATGGCTGCATTTGTAAATATCGAAATCCAGTATAAAGGAGTAGTGGTGGTAAAAAAAAGCAGTTTAATCATTTCTTTTATAATTCTCCTTTAAAGGATAACTCCACTTTCAAAAATAGCAAATAAAGAAAAAAACAATATAGTATAAACAATTGCGACACAAATCATATTGTATTTGAATGTTATTAAAAATGACCTAAGCTTTCCTTTCCAATCTGTAGGGGGCGTGTCCTATGCCAACATACTTTTGCTAATAGGTGTCCCTCGTTCCCATCTCAAAAAGTTGGGAGGTGTGTCATTGAACCCCTTCCTCTTAGGACCTAGGCTGTCCTGGATCCACCCCTAGCCTGTGACTGGGCAGTGAAAAGAGAAGCAGCACAGTGGTGAACTTGTGTCTCTGTTCCTCTGCTCTTTCCTCCTCTCAGCATGCCCCTTGCCAGCTGATTGGCTCCTTGTGTTGCTTCTCTGAGCTCTGCTGTACAGGGGATGGGGAGGGGCTGATTTCAGGTCACATTCATATATTTAAGCTGTTTGTACCTGAAGAGACATTTATTGACATATTTATGATTACAGAGCTGCAGTCATCAGAGTCTTCTAGATCTGCCCGGAGTTCTGCTTGAAGTGAAATATTCCTGACAGCAGCATTTCCCCCCCACAGAGAGTCACACGAATGTTATTAGAGAGCACTTCCCCTTTTATAAAAAAGAATTACTTTGTAAAAACAAAAAGAAACTGATGACCACAAAAAGTTCACTGGCACCTCCGAGAGAAAACCACAGAATTGCTCAATTCTACCGCCACCGAAATCTTCTACATGAGGAACGCCCCTTATACAGAAATAATAATAATAATAATGAGGAGAGATTGTGGGCGGAGCCTCCGGAGCGCAGTGTGCGTCTTCCTAACAGAACATGACAGCAGGGGGACAGCAGGGGGGGGAGGGGGAGGTCTTCCTACAGGCTCTTTCTGCAGTTGACTAAGCTGACCATTCAATAGACCCCCCACCCTACATAGACACCAATGATGGGGCACTATTCCTCCCACTGACACCAATCATGGGGCACTATTCCTCCCACTGACACCAATGATGGGATACTATTCCTCCCACTGACACCAATCATGGGACACTATTCCTCTCACTGACACCAATGATGGGGCACTATTCCTCCCACTGATACCAACAATGGGGCACTATTCCTCCCACTGATACCAGTGATTTCACATGGTGAAGGGACGTTTCATGGGCTCATAGACCGAACCCAGACCAGACCAAAAAAGACTTTACAGTGTATAAAAGGTCCTGTTCTGGAACCTATAGCAATGGCTTTTTAAAATCTCTGATAATCTCACGTTGGTTCAGTACCAGGACCGGTTGGATGTGAAACTGCACCCCCCTCACCCACTGCTAATGCATAACATAGAATGGGTATACCGCCCTGCACCCATTCTCTGCCCCCTTTGCTCTGGCTGCCCATGGTTGGCGTGGAGTGTGCACTGCACACACGTGGTCAGTGGCTTGCTTTCTAGCCTTTACGAGGCAGTTGCACATGCAGGGTGCATTTTCCATGTCAGCTGTGGGTGGAGAGTTGGCGTGTTGGAGCACAGTCTGACAGCAGATCTGGAGCGTGCAGTGAGGGGACACCCCTTCTCTACCGCTGCGCCCTGGGCACCTGTCCCTCTTGCCCACCCCTTGTCCTGGCTCTGGATTTACAAGCAGCTAGAAAGGATTGCGAGAGTTTGGGTTCCCCCGGATTAGAACCTCTGTAATGTTTGTACTGTTGTCTGTGTCCCCACTGGGGAGATTCTCTACAAGAGAAGTGAGGGAAATCTTCTAACGGGGACAACTGGCTAACGGAGGAAGTGAAGGAAAATCCCCCTTATGTGATAAAGACAACAAAAAGGAACCCAACAGGGGTTTAAACAATTTCCCGACTTTCTTGCTAAATAGATATAAAAAGTTTTAAAAGTTTTGAAATAAATATTTTCAAAAAGACCAATGCAAAGTTTGGTCATCAAACCAGGTTCAGCTCGGTCATTGCTGTGTGTGGCAGTGACAGGTACACTTGGCTATGGATGGACAGTAAAGTTCACTCCGATCTCTCCAATGTTTTCTTCCCTCCTCAGATCACAAGCCGAGAGGAAAATGCAAAGAACATACTTCTCGTGTCATTGCGGTGGTATCTTTTCTCCTTCTGACCTGCGGTTTTGTGTTCCTGGCCCTCAGAGGTAATGACCACCTACAACGGAGAGGGGCCTAACACCACACCTGGACTCAGCTGGGGGATTCAAACTGATCACATACACACAGCAGGCCTCGGGCATAGAGATGTCTAATGGAAGAACCAACTTTACTTTCTACAATAATACCTTAGACCTTAAATCTAGTCCAACCCCAATACTAACCTTCAACCCAAACCCCTAAACATTACCCTCAACCTAACCTCTAAACCTAACTCTAGTCTTAGTTCTCATCCTATCCCCCTAAGCATTTACCCCTAACTGTATCCATTAGCTCAACCTAAACCTCAAACTGCAATCCTCACCTTAACCTCTACTCAAGATGCTAGTCCTAGTCCTCAGCTTAAGCTCTACTTATTATCCCTTAAACTACACATAATTCCCTTAAACTTTAACCCTCAACCTAACAAATAACCCTATCCCTAATCTTAGTCTTTAACCTATTCTCTACTCTATAATCTCTAAACCTAACCATAATTTTGGTTCTTAACCTAACCCCTACTCGTCATCAACCCTAAACCTCTAAACATTGACCCTCACCCTAACCTCTAACCCTAGTCTTAGTCTTTAATTTAATCCCTACTTTATTAATCCAACCCTAATCTTAGTCCTCAACCTAACCCTTACTCATCAACCCCTAAACTCAACCGAAACTCCTAAAAGTTAACCCTAACCTCTCAATGTAACCCTAGTCTTAGTCCTCCACCCAACCCCTAAACATTAACCCTCACCCTAACCGCTAAACCTAACCCTAGTCTTAGTCCTCAACCTAATCTCTACGCTATAAGCTCTAAATTCAACTCTAATCTTAGTCCTCAATCTAACCCCTACTTATCAACCCTTAAATTCAACCTAATCCTCTAAACATTAACTTTAACCTCTAAATATAACCCTACTCTTAGTCCTCAACCTAGCCTCTACTCTCCAAACCTTAATCCTAACCCTCAAAATCAACCTAAACCACTAAATATTAACCCTTACCCCAACCTCTAAACTTAACTGTAACCCTTAGTCCTCAACCTAGCCCTACTCTTCCAATCTTCATTCTAACCCATAAAATCAAACTAAACTCTTAAATATTAACCCTCGCCCTAACTGATTAACCCTAACCCCAATCTTAGTCTTTAATCTAATCCCTACTCTATAAACCTAACCCTAATTTTAGTCCTCACCCTAACCCCTGATTATCAAGACTTAAAGTCAACCTTAACCCCTAAACATTAATCCTCACCTTAACCTCTAAACCTAACCCTAATTTTTGTTCTTAATCGAACTCCTACTCATCAACCCTCAATCTCAACCGAATTGCCTAAACATTAACTTTAACCTCTAAATATAACCATACTCTTAGTCCTCAACCTAACCCCTGCTCATCAACCCTTAAACCTAACCCTTAAACTTAACCTAAACCCCTAACATTAATCTTTACCCCAGCTTTTACACCTCACCCTAGTCTTCAAACTTTTTCTTTCTTATCAACCCTTAAACCTAACCCTTAATGTCAGCCTAAACCCCTAAACATTAACCCTCACCCTAACCTCTAAACCCAACCCTAATCTTAGTCCTCAACCTAATCTCTACGCTATAAGCTCTAAACTCAACCCTAATCTTAGTCCTCAATCTAACCCCTACTTATCAACCCTTAAATTCAACCTAACCATCTAAACATTAACTTTAACCTCTAAATATAACCCTACTCTTAGTCCTCAACCTAGCCTCTACTCTCCAAACCTTAATCCTAACCCTATAACTTAACCTAAACCACTAAACATTAACCCTTACCCCAACCTCTAAACTTAACCCTACCCTTAGTCCTCAACCTAACCCCTGATTATCAAGACTTAAAGTCAGCCTAAACCCCTAAACATTAATACTCACCCTAATTTCTAAACCTAACCCTAATCTTTGTCCTTAACCAAACTCCTACTCAACCGAATCGCCTAAACATTAACTCTAACCTCTAAATATAACCAATAAGTCCTCAACCTAACCCCTGCTCATCAACACTTAAACCCAACCCTTAAACTCAACCTAACATTAATCTTTACCCCAGCTTTTACACCTCACCCTAGTCTTCAAACTTTTTCTTTCTTATCAACCCTTAAACCTAACCCTTAACGTCAGCCTAAACCCCTAAACATTAACCCTCACCCTAACCTCTAAACCCAACCCTAATATTAGTCCTCAACCTAGCCTCCACTCTTCAACCCTCAATCCTAACCCTTAAACTCAACCTAAACCCCTAAACATTAACCCCCACTCTAATCTCTAAACAAAACCCTAGTCTAACTCTTCAATCTAATTCCTACTCTTCAACTCCTAAACCTAACCCTAATCTTAGCCCTCAACCTAACCCCTACTCATCAACCCTTAAACTTAACCTAAACCTCTAAGCTTTAACCTTCACCCATACCTCTTAACCCTAACCCTAGTCTTAGTTTTCAATCTAATCCCTACTCTATTATACCTAATTCTAATCTTAGTCCTCGACCTAACCCCTAAACATTAACCCTTACCCTAACCACTAAACCTAACCCTAGTCTTAGTCCTCAACCTAATCTCTACACTATAACATTTAAACCTAACCCTAATCTTAGTCCTCAACCTTACCTAACCTCTACTCATAAACCCTCAAACTCATCCTAATCGCCTAAGATCGCTAACCTCTAAATATAACCATACTCTTAGTCCTCAACCTAACCCCTATTCATGAACCCCTAAACCTAACCCTTAAACTCAACCTATACCCCTAAACATTAATCCTCATTCCTCACCCAAACCTTTATACCTCACAGTAGTTTTAGTTTTCAACCTCTTTTCTTTCTTATCAACCTTTAAACCTAACCCTTAACGTCAGCCTGAACCATTAAACATTAACCCTCATCCTAACCTCTAAACCTAACCCGAATCTTAGTCCTCAATTTAGCCTCTACTCTTCAACCCTTAATCCTAACCCCTAAACTCAACCTAAACCCCTAAACATTAACTCTCATCCTAACCTCTAAACCACACTGTAGTCTAAGTCTTCAATCCAATCCCTACTCTTCAACCCTATAAACCTAACTCTAATCTTAGTCCTCAACCTAACCCCTACTAATCAACCCTTAAACTCAACCTAAGCCTCTGTACATTAAGCCTCACTCTAACCTCTATACCTTACCCTAGTCTTCATCCTCAATCGAATCCCTACTCTATAACCCCTAAACATAACCCTACTCTTTGCCCTCAATCTAATCCCTACTCTATAACCCCTAAACCTCTCTACTCTTTGCCATCAATCTAGGTCTTGCTCATCAACCCTTAAACCTAACCCTTAAACTCAACCTAAACCCCTAAATATTACCCTCACCCTAATCTTAGTTCTTTTCCTTTTTTATTAACACCCAAACCCCTAAACACTGACCTTCACTGCAGCATACATTAACCCCTACAAAATTTCACATCAATTGTTTCTGATAATTGTATCTCCTCCTCCCCCCCGGTAGATATGTCCATTCGCCATGAGCTCTCAGCATTGAGGGATGAGATCTGCAACATGAAATGCCTGCATGAGACCATCAGCAGTGATAAGATAACTGGAGAAAAACAGGAATCCCCCCCTGATTCTGGGCTGGAGGGAGATATAACCATGAGAAATGCTACATGGCAGTCAGCAGGGTCCCCAGAGGCCACACCGAGACTGAAGGACCTGAAGGAGGAAATCCAATTCATTAAAGACCAAAACATCCAGCTCAGCATGAGAATCAACAACATCACCCTTATACCAGGTACAGATCTCATCCATTCCTACAAATCAGAACATGCACAGATACAAATACAGATCTGATCTTGATACTTTGAGTAACAAAGTAAATAGTTTTCTTGTAAAAAAAAAAAAAAAACAAAGTAAATAGTGATTGATACATTGTTGCAGAATATTCTGTAGAATTGTCATCTTGTCTCCTGTGTTGGATTCTCCTGGCAGATCACTGAATATTTTGTCCTTCACTCTGGTTGAGTTTTTATTCCTCTGTGTTTGCTTATTTTTCATTAGGAAAGCCGGGAATGAACGGAGAGCGAGGAGCACCGGGGACCCCAGGAGTGAAAGGGGAGAAGGGGGACACAGGTGAGATCACATGTCCCAAAATACAAAGTGTTCTATTATTACATGAAGGAGCGAGCACCTAAAGATCACAAATCCGACCAAACACCATGCTGGCCCCTCCCACCATCCAAGATCTGCCTGCATTGCATAGAGAAGCACAAAGACCCTATGACAACATCACCTGGCCTAACATAAACTATGCAATAAAAATTGAAGTTTTATTTAAAAAATTCCATTAGCATGTTGATGAGGGGGGAGGAAATATAAGTGAAATATAAGCAGAGTAAACTTTAACAACAAGCTACTTTGAGGTTCCCCCACAACTTCCTAAAGGTACGGGAACACAGGAGAGATCCAGATTCACAAGGACTGCCGACGTTTTCTTTTATTAGCAAAACAAAAATGGCGGCTGCTACGTTTTAAGGTGCACATGGCAGAGGTTATTCATTCCAAGTGCACAGCCAAATCCCCTGAGACTGAATGCCAGTAAAGTGAATCTTATTAATACGTGATTCTTCTTACTAATACATGGCGTTAGAAAACTTGTGATGTTATCTGAACATCTGTGAATCTGGTTACAGGAAGTCCTGGAGCTGAGGGCGGAAGTTTAGCCACAGAGGGACCTCCGGGACCCCCCGGGCCTCAAGGACCAGCTGGGCTCATTGGAAGAGATGGTGAGGAATAGTCTTTATAAATGTCATGATGGGGATTTGGTGATGTCATAATCATTCCCAGTGATCATAACGTGAGCTAAGTGCAATCTCTGTCCTCTTCAGGGATGAAAGGTGAAGCAGGAGCCCCAGGACGTGATGGGCAGAAAGGTAAAATAGTTTCACGTTACACGTTCTTGTTCCAGTAAAATGAAATTTATTTTCTAGTGTTTGTGTCTCCAGGGGAAATATGGAAACTACATATACTGTAGATTCTGTACTTTAAATTCAAATGGGGAGGAGGGCCGAGGGGCCAAACCTAGACCGAAAAACGGACTGTAAGACACTAAGTTCAGCTACCGACTCGCCACGGAGAGGCCACCACACTTCAGTCAACTACCAAGCTTCTCCAGCATTTCAGGTTTCTCAATTAAGATGAGGTTCTTCAATGGTACTTCAGTTCATCCATCCTTAGCCTCTGTCCAGACATATGGTCCCCCTCCTCAGGCAGCAAGCCTTGGAAACCCCAATAACCACCTATGTCCCTCCCCCATACAGGAGGCCTGAGAAGGTCCAAGTTCAACAGCCACCTACATTCCTCCCTCAGACAAGAGGCCTCAGAAGCTCCATTGGCCACCTAAATCCCACCCCCATAAATCAGGCCACAACAGCCACCTACACCCCTTCTCCTGACAGGAGGCCTGAGAATCCCCAGCAGCCACCTACATCCTCCCCCAGACTAGAGGCCTGAAATGCTCCATCAGTCACCTACATCCCTCACCCCGACAGGAGGCATCAGAAGCTTCAACAGTCACCTACATCCCACCCCCATAAAGCAGGCCTGAGAAGCTCCAACACTCACCTACACCCCTTACCCTGACAGGGGGCCTGAGAAGCCCCAACAACCACCTGCATCCCTCCCCCAGACAAGAGACCTGGGAAGATCCAAAACCCACTTACACACTCTCCCAAACTGGAGGCCTGAGAAGCTCCAACAGCCATCTACATTCCTCCCCCAGACAGGAGGCCTCAGAAGCTCCATCAGCCACCTACATCCCATCGCCATAAATCAGGCCTGAGGAGATCCAACAGCCACCTAAATCCCTCTTCCAGACAAGAGAGCTGAGAAGGTCCAACAGCCACCTACATCTCTCCTCCAAGCAGATGGTCTGGGAAATTATAATGACCACCTATGTCCCTGCCCCAGGCATGTGGCCTGAGAATATCCAAGACTCACCTACACCCCTTTCCCAGGCAGGGGGCCTGGGAAGACTCAACAGCCACCTACATCCCCCCTAGACAGGATGCTTGATCAGGTCACTCATGAATATTTCTACCCTCCAACCAGCACCACAATCTCATAGTGGGTCTCCTAGTGGGTGATGAGTGCAGCCTCCTGCACCATTGCCAAGGACACTCCCCATAAGGAAAAGCAGAGCCCAGGAGAGACCCAAGAAGGTTAAACTTTAAATTCAGCTCAGGCTAACTACAGCCTAGCAATCACTAAATTTAAAGACTACATTCCTGCTTTAGGCCGGATGGCTATACACACAGATCAGAACCCAAAGACCCGCCATGTTTTGTCAATACAATGGCTTCATCAGGGAAAATAAGATAATAGGGAAAAATATCTAGTGAACAATTATTGATAAACTCATACTGATTTGCATATTTTTCAGAGCTCTGAATTTTAGTAGTGAGGGAAGAAGATATAGAGAGGATAATAGAAGCACATAGAGCTGGGAATGTACTCAGTGCTTCATAAACTGTACATTTACATCAGTCCCTGTACCCACAGAGCTTACAATCTAATCTAATACATACCATACTACACATACACATACTAGGGCCAATTTAGGCCGCAACTAGACATGTGCGGTTCGTTTGGTATCAAATTGAAATTCGAATGAATTTTTCGTTATTCGAAAATTCGGATGTATCTGAATGTCCGAACTATAATAGTAATGAATTTAAATCAATCAAAAATAAGGAAACAAAATTTTGGACAAAATTCAAATAGTTTTTTAATCAAATTCGAATAATTTTTTTAACAAACATTCAAATAGTTTTCGAAATCCAATAGCTTTGTAATTGGAATAATCTTTTAATTGAATTGGGATTCGAATTTCTGAAGAGAATACAATAGAATAGAAAATTTAAAAAAAAATAGAATACAATAGAGTAAAACAGAACAGAATAGAAAATAAAAGAATAGAAAAAAAAAGAATAGAATATAAAGGGATAGAATAGAAAATAAAACCGGAATAGAAAAGAATAAAGCAAAATAGAATAGAAAATAAAAGAACAGAACAAAATAGAATAGCAAATAAAAGAACAGAATAAAATAGAATAGAAAATACAGGAATAGAATAAAAAAATAGAATAGAATAAAATAAAAAAGAATACAACCATCCCCTGAAATTGGAATTTCAAATAGAATAAATTCAAACTTGAATACAATAGAAAAGAATAGACTAGAAAAAATAGAATATAATAGAGTAAAACAGAACAGAATAGAAAATAAAGGGATATCATGGAAAATAAAACAGTATAGAAAAGAAAAGAGCAAAACAGAACAGAATAGAAAATAAAGGAATAGAATAAAAACTAGAAAAGAATTAAAAAAAGAATATAACCGTCCACTGATATTGGAGTTTCAAATAGAATAAATTCAAATGCAAATACAATAGAATAGAAAAGAATAGACTAGAAAAGAATAGAATATAAAATAAGAGGAATACAATAGAATAGAATAAAATAGAAAGACTATAACCTTCTTCCGAAAATTTGAGTAGAATAGATTAAAATTAGAGTAGAATAGAAAAGAATATAATAGAAAATAAAAGAATAGAACAGAGAATAAAAGAATAGAATAGAAAAAAACAATATAATAGAATGGAATAGAAAGAATATAACCATCTTCCAAAACTTAAATTTAGAATAAAAAAAGAATGGAATATAAAAGAAAAGAATAGAACAGAAAATAAGAGAATAGAATAGAATAAAAAACAATAGAATAGAATGGAATAGAGAGAATATGACCATCTTCTGAAATTTGAATAGAATAAATTAAATTAGATGTGAATGCAATTTGACTGAAATTTGAATGTAATTCGATTTGAATTTGAATCGATTTGAATTTTCTGAATTCGGTTGAATTGCGTTTAAATTGACCGAATTCGGAAATTCGAATCTATTCAAATAAACAAAACAAATTAAACAAATTTAACTAAACAAATTTATGTAAATAACAAATCGAAATGAAACACATGTTTTCATTCTGCACATCTTGTATACAGATGGTAGTGGTGTATATACTATTAGTGATAATCCAGGATATGTTTATTATCACATTGTAGGTGACACGGGGGCTCCAGGTGTCTCCGGCCCATCTGGTGCCCAGGGCCCCGCGGGACAGAAAGGAGACAAAGGTGACAGCGGGAAAATTGGACTGCCAGGTGAGAAATGACTAATTAAAAGGTGTGATTAAGGAATGCGGTCTGATGACATCATTGCGCACTTCGCCATTCACAATTCAGTGCCAGTAAACTTCTAATCCAGTCTGATCAGGAGTCTGGGGTCAGGGCTGTTGTAGAGGGTCCAGGATGTTCAGTTACTATTCACTATTGATAACCCTCGTGTGTTTCCTCCTGTACAGGACTGCCTGGAATACCCGGATCTAGCGCATCGAAGGGAGAGAGAGGAGACCCAGGTAGACCAATCATTACCGGCTCCCTGTACTGAGCCCACTCCATCCATGTATAGTCCAAGATACATCACACCCACACTGGGCGCTTCCCACTTCCCAGCTTGTAGTTTTGTGCAACAGTGTTGCAGTTTTCTAATATGTATATACAGTATGGCTTTTTTTGCAGCTGAAACATTGCCTGGCCCTGTGCTTTCTGCTTACTACTATCACTTCTAAACACAAAAGCCCGACACCCTCCTGACCTCTGCACTCTGTACGTAGCACCCTCCTGAACTCTGCACTCTGTTTGTAGCACCCTCCTGAACTCTGCACTCTGTATGTAGCACCCTCCTGAACTCTGCACCCTGTATGTAGCACCCTCCTGAACTCTGCACTCTGTATGTAACACCCTCCTGAACTCTGCACTCTGTAAAAAGTGCACTCCTGAACTCTGCACTCTGTAGGACCCTCCTGAACTCTGCACTCTGTATGTAACACCCTCCTGAACTCTGCACTCTGTAAAAAGCGCACTCCTGAACTCTGCACTCTGTAGCACCCTCCTGAACTCTGCACTCTGTATGTAACACCCTCCTGAACTCTGCACTCTGTAAAAAGCGCACTCCTGAACTCTGCACCCTGTACACATCCTCCTGAACTTTGCACCCTGTATGTAGCACCCTCCTGAACTCTGCACTCTGTATGTAACACCGTCCTAAACTCTGCACTCTGTAAAAAGCGCACTCCTGAACTCTGTACTCTGTATGTAGCACCCTCCTGAACTCTACCATCTGTATACAGCACCCTCCTGAACCTTGCACTTTGTATGTAACACACTCCTGAACTCTGCACTCTGTAGGTAGCACCCTCTTGAACTCTGCACTCTGTAGGTAGCACCCTCCTGAACGCTGCACTCTGTATGTAACACCCTTCTGAACGCTGCAATCTGTACAAAGCGCACTCCTGATCTCTGCACTCTATATATAGCACCCCCCTGAACCCTGCACTCTGTACAAAGCGTACTCCTGGACTCTGCACTCTGTATGTAGCACCCCCCTGAACTCTGCACTCTGTACATAGCACCCTCCTGGACTTTGCACTCTGTATGTAACACCCTCCTAAACTCTGCACTTTGTATTTAGCCCCCTCCTGAGCTCTGTCATCTGTAAACAGCACCCTCCTGAACCCTGCGTTCTATAGGTGACACCCTCCTGAACTCTGAACTCTGTATGTAACACCCTCCTGAACCCTGCACTCTGTAGGTAACACCCTCCTGAACTCTGCACTTTGTATTTAGCCCCCTCCTGAGCTCTGTCATCTGTAAACAGCACCCTCCTGAACCCTGCGTTCTATAGGTGACACCCTCCTGAACTCTGAACTCTGTATGTAACACCCTCCTGGACTCTGCACACTGTAGGTAGCACCCTCCTGGAATTTAAAGTATAACTCAAGGCAAAACCTTTTTTTTAGTTTGGGATGGAGTGGAGATGGATTAGAACACCTGTCAGTGTTTATTGCTGTCTGTGCCCCCATTAAGAAGATTCCCCTTCTCTATTTTCCCTGTGTACCATTGTCATTGAGAGGAAAAGTAAAAAGAAAATCCCAAATTTTGGGTTTTCCCCAGAAAAGTAATAAAGGGGAAATCTTCCAATGGGGACACTAGTTCTGGTGACCCATGATACCAGACTGGATCCTCAGATGACAGTCCCTCAGTCAGCTTCAGCAGCTCTCAGTAGCATAGACCCTCGGTTAGCCCAACTGAGGCCTCGAAACTCCGTAAGCACATGGTAGAATGGCCTAGGGGGCTAGCAGCCCCCCTAGGCTGTGATCTCCTCCTCAGGCAAATAGACCAGGCTGCTCTCAGTCTCAGAGTATTTATACGGACTTCCAGTCACCCTGAACTCTGCACTCTGTAGGACCCTCCTGAACTCTGCACTCTGTATGTAACACCCTCCTGAACTCTGCACTCTGTAAAAAGCGCACTCCTGAACTCTGCACTCTGTAGCACCCTCCTGAACTCTGCACTCTGTATGTAACACCCTCCTGAACTCTGCACTCTGTAAAAAGCGCACTCCTGAACTCTGCACCCTGTACACATCCTCCTGAACTTTGCACCCTGTATGTAGCACCCTCCTGAACTCTGCACTCTGTATGTAACACCGTCCTAAACTCTGCACTCTGTAAAAAGCGCACTCCTGAACTCTGTACTCTGTATGTAGCACCCTCCTGAACTCTACCATCTGTATACAGCACCCTCCTGAACCTTGCACTTTGTATGTAACACACTCCTGAACTCTGCACTCTGTAGGTAGCACCCTCTTGAACTCTGCACTCTGTAGGTAGCACCCTCCTGAACGCTGCACTCTGTATGTAACACCCTTCTGAACGCTGCAATCTGTACAAAGCGCACTCCTGATCTCTGCACTCTATATATAGCACCCCCCTGAACCCTGCACTCTGTACAAAGCGTACTCCTGGACTCTGCACTCTGTATGTAGCACCCCCCTGAACTCTGCACTCTGTACATAGCACCCTCCTGGACTTTGCACTCTGTATGTAACACCCTCCTAAACTCTGCACTTTGTATTTAGCCCCCTCCTGAGCTCTGTCATCTGTAAACAGCACCCTCCTGAACCCTGCGTTCTATAGGTGACACCCTCCTGAACTCTGAACTCTGTATGTAACACCCTCCTGAACCCTGCACTCTGTAGGTAACACCCTCCTGAACTCTGCACTTTGTATGTAACACCCTCCTGAACTTTGCACTCTGTAAATAGCACCCTCCTGGACTCTGCACACTGTAGGTAGCACCCTCCTGGAATTTAAAGTATAACTCAAGGCAAAACCTTTTTTTTAGTTTGGGATGGAGTGGAGAGGGATTGGAACACCTGTCAGTGTTTATTGCTGTCTGTGCCCCCATTAAGAAGATTCCCCTTCTCTATTTTCCCTGTGTACCATTATCATTGAGAGGAAAAGTAAAAAGAAAATCCCAAATTTTGGGTTTTCCCCAGAAAAGTAATAAAGGGGAAATCTTCCAATGGGGACACTAGTTCTGGTGACCCATGATACCAGACTGGATCCTCAGATGACAGTCCCTCAGTCAGCTTCAGCAGCTCTCAGTAGCATAGACCCTCGGTTAGCCCAACTGAGGCCTCGAAACTCCGTAAGCACATGGTAGAATGGCCTAGGGGGCTAGCAGCCCCCCTAGGCTGTGATCTCCTCCTCAGGCAAAGAGACCAGGCTGCTCTCAGTCTCAGAGTATTTATACGGACTCCCAGTCACCATCTGGGCACCTCTCCCCAGGGTTTGGCCATGGTTGTATGAATATTCACCTGCTGATTAGACTCTTCCTGCCCACCAACTTCCAGTACATTTCTGGACCAACCAGAGGGAAGCAGTCAGTTCTGCAGCCGCTGAAACATAGACTGGGTCAGAACCAGAACTAGAGGTGTAACTAGAACCTTCAGGACCCTGGTGCAAGAAACCACGAAGGGTACCCCTGACCCCCTGGTAAGGGCCCTTCCCGCTGATCCCAGGGCCCTTTACTCCTGTCGTTGGACCCTTTATTATGGTCCTGTATGTAGCACCCTCCTGAACCCTGTATGTAGCACCCTCCTGAACTATGCACTCTGTATGTAGCACCTAGAACATTCAGGACCCCGGTGCAAGAAACCACGAAGGGTATCCCTGACCCCCCGGTAAGGGCCCTTCCCGCTGATCCCAGGGCCCTTTACTCCTGTGGTTGGACCCTTTATTATGGTCCTGCATCAATATCCTTTCAAATGTTCTGCAGCGTCCCCCCCCCCCCCAGGGTGGCAGAGCACCAGGGTCCAGTCACATGTGTGACCTTTGTGACCCTGGTATTTTTTTATTTTTGATATTTCTTTTTTTCTTTTTATATCATTTTTTTATTATTTTTTTTACTACTTTTTTTAGGACCCATGGTGCGGGGCTTGGCTGAGATATCAGGGGTCTAAACAGACCTCTAATGCTTCACCTTTAGGGACAGAGAAATAAGATTGAGGACAGCAGCCCCCAATCGCCATCTCTGCAGCCCCAGCAGCACAGAATGAATGGACAGGAAGGGCTCTTCCCCTTCATTCACAAACGGAAATATAGTAAACACAATTCACTATTTATGAATGGACACAGATTACTGAATGTCCGTTCAGAAAAGGAAGGGGCCGGTAAGTGACACATTTACTCGCCCCTTCCCCCGCTCTCCATCTTGGCACATCCCCTGCAGCAGCTGGCAGGATAGGGGTGGGGGGAACCTGTCAGTGATGGGGGGGGCAAGGGAGGCCGGGAGAACACACAGGGGCTCGAGGGCAGCATGAAAAGGATAGGAGGGGCAACGGGGGGCAAATGCATATAGAGGAACCGATGTACTACACTTTCATCATGCACTTGCTGAATACCTGTGGGAGGGAGAGGAGGAGAAGTGGGCATTCAGCGACTGCATGGAGGAAGATAGAGAGATCCGGTTCCTCTATATGCCGCCTCCGCCACCCCTCCTCTCCGAGTGTACAGGGGAACTGGATCGCAATTGCGACCCCTGTAGGTACGCCCCTGGCCAGGACAATCAACACAGCCAGTGAGCCAAAATGAAAGTTACCTAATCCTAGGACCTATCTAGGAGGGTGCTACATATGCCTATGGAATTTCATGTACATTTGTGAAGATTGAACAAGTTGGACGCGTTTCGCTTTCATTGTGCATTTCAGGCCTTCAAAAAAAATTGTCAGATTTTGTGTTTCCGTATGATTTTGATGAATCTAAAGAACAAAACAATATATATTTTTTTTAATTCCCCATTCACACCTGAGTGTTGTGTAGCCCCCAGGCTCTAAACCCCGCACCTTTCAATGTTCACATTTGGGGGTTCAAGGTCCTGTAGCTTAGGTTTAGTGCACAGCAGCTGTAGGTCCCCCCCCCTCCCCCCGAGAACCCTTCTAACATTTCCTAACTGAGATCTTATCTTCCAGGAGCCAAAGGGGATGCTGGTCAGAAAGGAGGATTTGGACCGCCAGGTGAGACCATCCGTCCGTCCATCCTGTGTGAATGTATATTACAGAGGAGACTTAGGAAATTGAGGGTTTTATTCTCTTGTTGCGATGCATTTCTGAACTTCTGGCAGACTCAATCCCCTACCTAGCACAGCCCCCGCCATGCTTGCATGTCACTTTTAGGAGTGTCTAGTTACTGCCTGTGCTGGACCAGCTCCTCCACCCCTCCCTACAGCTCCATACATAACCTTTTATGCACAGCCAGAGGAGGAGTGAAGGGAAATACTACAGAACAGTGGTCTCCAAACTGCGGCCCGGAAGCCAGATGTGGCCCTTTGCTTGCTTTTATCCGGCCCTTGGGGTACTATTTCATCCACTGATACCAACAATGGGGCATAATTCCCGCCCACTGAGACCAATGAAGGAGCACAATTCCTCCCAAATACACCAAGGATGGAGCACCATTCCTCCTAATGACACCAACAATTGGGCAAAATGACATCAATGATGAGACACAATTCCTCCCACTCACTAACAACGATGGGGCACTGTTTATTCCCACCAACACTGGGACCTTCTCTACTCCCATTGGCCACAGTCTGCCCCCCCCCCCCACTGACACTAGTGATGGGGCACATCTCCTGCCACCGACACCAACAAAGGGGCATAATCCCCCCCCACTGAGACCAATGATGAGGCACAATTCCTCTCAATGACACCAACAATTGGGCCCAATAACACTAATGATGGAGCATGATTCTTCTCTACTCCCTATGACCACAGTCTGGCCCCCCTAAAGTCTGAGGAACAGTAAACTGGCCCCCTGTTTAGAAAGTTTGGAGACCCCTGCTATAGAATGTCACTTGAGTGACAGCCCCCGAGTCTGCTGACATCGCATCCAAGATGGCGGCACCCAGCAGCGGTCTCAGGACTTTCGGATGCCTACACAAGGGAAGGATTTTACTGGAAACATGAATAAAGTACAAGAAGTGTACATAGAATCTTATAGGAACTTTGTTGTTAAAACAAATGCTCTGGTGATGGGGGTTCCTCTAAGGTCAACCAGCCCCGGGGTCCCTTTTAATAGGGTCTTGAGGAAGGATTGGCTATCACAGTGATCACATGACAGGGAGCCGGTCCCACCCCTTTTGCTGATGCACATATATGTGCCACGGGAGGTAACAGGTTACGTGTACAATGGGATTCAAAAGATACCTGAGGGTTACAGGAGCCCCTTTCACCAATCCTGGACCAAAAATGGGCCCTCATTTTAACTTTCAATATTTCATGTTTTTTAAGGGGAGAAAAAGGGAAAAATAAAACATATGAAGCACCAATACACAAAAAAAAAGAACCCACCAAAAATACAAAAAGGAAAAAAATAAATCACAAATACAGAGAACACCGAGGGGCCAATCACACTTCTGCGTTGAGTGGCTTGAGTGAAATTTAACCCCCTCAGATTCAACCTTTAGGGAGTTAAATCGTGCAAAACAAATCAATTCTTATGTGTAGTTGACTGAATTATTGATTGGTTGTAGACACGGGTGGTTCCGTTTAGTTCCCAAATAAAATTTGGATTTGTTTTTTGTTGTTCGGAAATTCTGATATATCCAAATTCCTGAATTACCATAGTAACAAATTTAAATAAATTCAAAATAACGAAACGAAATTCGGCCAAAATCGAATTTGAAAAAAAATATGGAATAAAATAGAATAGAAAATAAAGAAATAGAATGGAGTTTAACCGAATAAAAAATAAAAGAAGAGAATTAAATAGAATAGAAATTAAAGGAATAGAGTGGAACAGAATAGAATAGAAAAAAACATTAGAATAACATAAAATAGAAAAAAATAGAATATATTTGTTTTCCGAAATACAAATAAAATAAATTAGAATTCAAATAGAATAGAAAAGAATAAAATAGAAAATAAAAGAATACAATAGAAAATAAAGGAATAGAATAGAATAGAGTTTAACCGAATAGAAAATAAAAGAAGAGAATTAAAAAGAATAGAAAATAAAGGAATAGAGTGGAACAGAATAGAATAGAAAATAAAAGAATAAAATAGAATAGAAAAAAACATTAAAATAAAATAGAATAGAAAAAAATTGAATATATTTGTTTTCCGAAATACAAATAGAATAAATTGGAATTCAAATAGAATAGAAAAGAATAAAATAGAATAGAACAGAAAAGAATAAAATAGAAAATAAAAGAATAGAATAAAAAAAAAACTATAAAATATAATAGAATAAAATAGAATATAACCATCTTTCGAAACCCAAATTTGAATAGAATAAATTAGAATTTATTCTAGATTAGATCACAAAAGAATGGAATAAAATAGAAGAAACCATCAAATAAAATAGAATATAACCATGTTCTGAAATTCACATTTCGGATTGAATAAGTTAGAATTGAATAGAAAAGAATAGAAAATAAAAGAATAACATGGAATAGAAAAGAATAGAATAAAAAAAACAATATAATTGACTAGAATAAAATAGAAAAAATGTAACTGTATTCAAAAATGTGAATTTTGAATAGAATAAATTTGAATTGGAATAGAATATAACAGAACAGAATAGAAAATAGAAGAAAAGAATAAAATAGAAAATAAAGGAATAGAGCATAAAAGAAAAGAAAATGAATAGAATAGAATTGAAAAAACATTAGAATAAAATAGAATAGAAAAAATAGGAAGAATATATCCATCTTCCAAAATACAAATAGAATAAATTAGAATTCGAATAGAATAGAAAAGAGAAAAACAGAATAAAACAGAAGATAATAAAATAGAAAATAAAATAATAGAATAAAATAGAAAAAAAATATAGAATAGAATAAAATAGAAAGAATATAACCATCTTCCAAAACCCAAATTTCGAATAGAATAAATTAGAATTCAAATAGAAAAGATTAGAATAGAAAAAAAATGTAATAAAATAGAAAAAAACAATAAAATAGAATAAAAATAGATAGAATATAACCATCTCCTGAAAGTCTAATTTTGGATTGAATAAATTCAAATTTGAATAGAAAAGAACAGAAGATAAAGGAATAGAATGGAAAAGAAAAGAATAGAATAGAAAAAAAAAACAATATAGTATAAAAAACAATATAATAGAATAAAATAGAAAAAATATAACCGTTTTCCAAAATAAATTTGAATTAGAATAGAATAGAAAAGAATACAAAATAAAAGAATAGAATGGAATAGAAAAGAGTAGAATAAAAAAAAAAACAATATGGTATAATTTAATTTAATTCTATTTAATTCAATTTAAACAAATTTGGAAAATGCTAATGGAATTCGAAAATAAATATACAAAGTGATTTCCCCAAAAATGAATTTAACAAATTTAACTAAACAAAATTATTTAAATAATGAATCAAAACAAAAGGAATGATTCCATTCTGCGTGTGTCTAATTGGTTGATGAATTGATTGATTTCAGGTATTCCTGGACAGAAGGGAGAGAGGGGAGCGGATGGATCGCCGGGCTCACCAGGAATTGCGGGACCTCCAGGCCGGAATGGCACAGTTGGCACAGATGGTGAGATTTGGTATATAGAAGTTGTGTTATGGGGGGAAAAAAACAATTATCCTCTCCACTCAATGTACTTTGATTGACGTTCATCCAGAAGACAGCAAAACAAATCCCCACCCCCACAGTCAAGCGCCAAAACGAAAAACAATGACAGAAGTTCTAACCATTCCCACTCCATCCAATGCAAACATTTATTACAAAGGTTTGGGCTTTACCTGGGGAAAAAGAGGGGGGAAAACCTACCTGATCGATGGGGAACGGTGGGAAAGGTGGGGCATCTGAGAACGCCTACAATGACGCAGAGATAGTGGAGTATCCAAAGACCTCAATGTGTCAATTTTTAGCAATTGGGCAGGACAAACTCTGATAGGCCGCACTAGCAAACCTGGGAACTTTTTAAATTGTCCATGCTGGAGATTTCCCAGGGTAATGGGAGAGCAGGGGTCAATGAAGGGGTAGGTGAACGATGAAGGGGGGGAGGGAAATGGGCAGTGGTGGTTGATGAAGGTGAGGGAATGATAAAGAAGAGGGGGGCATGGTCAGTTTTGGTCATTGAAGGTGGGTAAATGATGAAGAAAGGAGAGGATGGTCAGTGGTGATCAATGAAGATAGGTGGACGATGAAGAAGAGGGACATGGTCGGTGATGGTTGATGAAGGTGGGGGTATGATGAGGGGGGGGGGGTCAGTGGTGGTTGATGAAGATGGATGGATGATAAAGAAGGAAAGGATGGTCAGTGGTGGACGATGAAGAAGAGGGACATGGTCGGTGATGGTTGATGAAGGTGGGGAATGATGAAGGGGGGGGTCAGTGGTGGTTGATGAAGGGTGGGTGGATGATAAAGAAGGAGAGGATGGTCAGTGGTGGACGATGAAGAAGAGGGACATGGTCGGTGATGGTTGATGAAGGTGGGGAATGATGAAGGGGGGGGGTCAGTGGTGGTTGATGAAGGGTGGGTGGATGATAAAGAAGGAGAGGATGGTCAGTGGTGGACGTTGAAGAAGAGGGACATGGTCGGTGATGGTTGATGAAGGTGGGGAATGATGAAGGGGGGGGGTCAGTGGTGGTTGATGAAGGGTGGGTGGATGATAAAGAAGGAGAGGATGGTCAGTGGTGGTCGATAAAAGTGGGTGGACAATGAAGAAGGTGGGGGGTGGTCGGTGGCGACTAATGAAGGCAGGTGGATGATGAAGAAGAGGGGGACATGGTCAGTGGTGGTCGATGAAAGAGGGTGAATGATGGAAAAGGTGAGTGGTCGATTGTGGCTGATGAAGGTGGGAGGATAATGAAGAAGAAGGGAGCATGGTGGCCGATGAAGGTGGATAAATAAAGAAAGTTAGGGTGGTCAGTGGTGGCTGATGAAGGCGGGTGGATGATGCAAAAGTAAGGTGGTCGGTGGTGGTCGATTGAAGGCAGGTGGATAATAAATAAGAGGGGGGTATGGTGGTTGATGAAGAAAAAGGTGTGGTCAGTGGTGGTCGATGAAGGCAGGTGGATGATGAAGAAGAGGGGTCATGGTCAGTTGTGGTGGTCGATAAGGGTGGGCGGATGATGAAGAAAGGAACACGGTGGTTGATGAAGGTATGTAAATGTTGAAGGGAGGGTGGTAGGTGGTGGCTGATAAAGGCAGGTGGAAGATGCAAAAGGGGGGTGGTCGGTGGTGACTGATGAATACATTTGGATGATGAAGAAAAGGGGGATGATCAGTGATGACCAATGAAAGCAGGTGGATGATAAAGAAGAGGCGGGCATGGTCAGTGGTGGTCGATGAAAGAGTGTGAATGATGAGAAAAGGGATGGTGGTCAGTGGTGGGGTGGCTGATGAAGGAGAGTAGATAATGAAGAAGAGGGGGGCATGGTCGGTGGTGGTTGATGATGGTGGTGAATGATGAATAAGGGGGAGGGTGGTCGAAGAAGGCGGGTGGATGATGAAGAAGAGGGGGCATGGTCAGTGGTGGTTGACAAAGGTGGGTGGCTTGTCAGGTGGGACCTTCCCCCTTGCAAACCACCTTGCCCCCATATTGATGAGAGCAAGGGTCTCCTGTAAGGGGGTTTTGGGGGTCTCTGGGCAGGGGACAGCCCAGCATTAAGCCTTACCTGCCGTACTGCTTTCAACAGGAACAGGTTGACATAGTTAGATGTATTTTTCTTTTTTTTGTTAACACAAGAAGCCGATCAGTTAATGTACCGACTAGGAACACGCTGATAGAAGGAGAGAACAGAGTGACAGCGTGATGGGCTCCTCACAGTGCTCCTTCACTGTCTATTTATAGGCTGGGGGGCGGGTCCATGACCAGGAAGTGAGTTGAATGATGCTGGTCGTCATTCAATGCAGAAGACTGAGGACATCTTGTGGTGAAAATAAAGTACTGCTGGGGGAGGGGAGTGGTTGAGTTGACAATCAGGACATTTTATGTTGAATTGGAGATTATCTCCTCTGATATAAACATTATTGTGTTCTGCAGGGGTGCCTGGTAAGCCGGGGATACAGGGGATGTCGGGACCACCTGGAGTGAAAGGTAACATCATTTTTTTATTGTGTGTGTAATGGATACCATGACATGGTGATAAAGAAGGTGGTCTGTCTTTATCCTTGTTGCATAATGATTGTTTTGCTGTATTTTTTATTACTGAAAAGGTCCGTCCATCCAAAAGTGAAACTTTAGGCTTTTGTGCGCTCCAACAAAAGAGATCTCCCTGCCAATTCCCCGCTCTGTTCCTGTCCATCTGAGGAATTTGGTATTCCCATCTCCATATGTATGTCCCGGGAACTCAGCACAGGGATGGTGGGAACTCCTCATAATGGGCACAGCGGGTGTACAGACCCGGGAACTCAGCACAGGGATGGTGGAAACCCCTCATAATGGGAACAGCGGGTGTACAGACCCAGGAAATCAGCACAGGGATGGTGGAAACCCCTCATAATGGGAACAGCGGGTGTACAGACCCGGGAACTCAGCACAGGGATGGTGAGAACCCCTCATAATGGGCACAGCAGGTGTACAGACCCGGGAACTCAGCACAGGGATGGTGGGAACCCCTCATAATGGGCACAGCGGGTGTACAGACCCGGGAACTCAGCACAGGGATGGTGGGAACCCCTCATAATGGGCACAGCGGGTGTACAGACCCGGGAACTCAGCACAGGGATAGTGAGAACCCCTCATAATGGGCACAGCGGGTGTACAGACCCGGGAACTCAGCACAGGGATGGTGGGAACCCCTCATAATGGGCACAGCGGGTGTACAGACCCGGGAACTCAGCACAGGGATAGTGAGAACCCCTCATAATGGGCACAGCGGGTGTACAGACCCGGGAACTCAGCACAGGGATAGTGAGAACCCCTCATAATGGGCACAGCGTGTGTACAGACCCGGGAACTCAGCACAGGGATGGTGGGAACCCCTCATAATGGGCACAGCAGGAGTACAGACCCGGGAACTCAGCACAGGGATGGTGGGAACCCTCTCATAATGAGCACAGCGGGTGTACAGACCCGGGAACTCAGCACAGGGATGGTGGGAACCCCTCATAATGGGCACAGCGGGTGTACAGACCCGGGAACTCAGCACAGGGATGGTGGGAACCCCTAATAATGGGCACAGCGGGTGTACAGACCCGGGAACTCAGCACAGGGATGGTGGGAACCCCTCATAATGGGCACAGCGGGTGTACAGACCCGGGAACTCAGCACAGGGATGGTGGGAACCTCTCATAATGGGCACAACAGGTGTACAGACCCGGGAACTCAGCACAGGGATGGTGGGAACCTCTCATATTGGGCACAGCGGGTGTACAGACCCGGGAACTCAGCACAGGGATGGTGGGAACCCCTCATAATGGGCACAGCAGGTGTACAGACCGGGGAACTCAGCACAGGGATGGTGGGAACCCCTCATAATGGGCACAGCGGGTGTACAGACCGGGGAACTCAGCACAGGGATGGTGGGAACCCCTCATAATGGGCACAGCAGGTGTACAGACCCGGGAACTCAGCACAGGGATGGTGGGAACCCTCTCATAATGGGCACAGCGGGTGTACAGACCCGGGAACTCAGCACAGGGATGGTGGGAACCCCTAATAATGGGCACAGCGGGTGTACAGACCCGGGAACTCAGCACAGGGATGGTGGGAACCCCTCATAATGGGCACAGCGGGTGTACAGACCCAGGAACTCAGCACAGGGATGGTGGGAACCCCTCATAATGGGCGCAGCGGGTGTACAGACCCGGGAACTCAGCACAGGGATGGTGGGAACCCCTCATAATGGGCACGGCGGGTGTACAGACCCGGGAACTCAGCACAGGGATGGTGGGAACCCCTCATAATGGGCACAGCGGGTGTACAGACCCGGGAACTCAGCACAGGGATGGTGGGAACCCCTCATAATGGGCACGGCGGGTGTACAGACCCGGGAACTCAGCACAGGGATGGTGGGAACCCCTCATAATGGGCACAGCGGGTGTACAGACCTGGGAACTTAGCACAGGGATGGTGGGAACCCCTCATAATGGGCACAGCGGGTGTACAGACCCGGGAACTCAGCACAGGGATGGTGGGAACCCCTCATAATGAGCACAGTAGGTGTACAGACCCGGGAACTCAGAGGTGAGACAAATGAAGTCCCTAAACAATAAAATAAACCATCAGATAGTTTAGTTCTCTAGCACACAGGGAACAATATAATGCCAGTTCTGGGTGGAGTTACCCTTTAAATGATCAATTAAAGAGCAATAGAATTGTTTCTGTCAAATCCTCTTTGAGATCTCCATCTTCATGCCTTGTGGATTGGATCTCTGATCACTACTACACTCTATGCTTGTCCTATCTGTTCCATATAAGAGAATGTTCTAGAATTCTTAGCTGGGACCTGCATTGTATATGGAGTTATAGACAGGAGAGGACTGAAAACAATGAATCACCCCACTGAATGTAAAGGAAAGGTGCAGAGATGAGAACAAAACCCTATGAGGCAGAAACACATTTTTTCGCTATACTGTAACAATGTTATCATCCTCCTTGTATTACAGGAAGTATGGGGGCCACTGGAATCCCCGGTCCCCAGGGCCCACGAGGAGAGAAAGGAAGCAAAGGAGACAGCGGCAGTAATGGGCAGTCAGGTAAGGAGGATCTCATGGACAAGGGTCCAGAATGGACAGATAATAATTTTTATGTGTTGGGGGAGCTGTAATCCGATGTCTAAATCTATCTATAGACATAAGATAAGACAGAAAGTGAAATCCTGAGCACTTCGCTCTCCATGGAGGGACAAAACCCATAGAAGCACTGGTATCTTTAATCATGTAGGAGATTTTACTGAAGCACGAACAATAACCCAACATGTTTCAGGCAATTAGAGCTCCTTCTTCAGAGCTGATCGATGTGCATAGTAACAAAAAATTATATTGAAGGGCCACACCACTGCTAAGAGGTCCACATAGAACTTTATTCCAATAAAAGTAAGGAGGACAATCCAAAAAAGAATCTTGGAGGTCCAAGAGCCCCCCCCCCCCCCCCTTCAGCAGGGTTTTTCCAGTGTAATTGCAAGCCATGGACAGCAGTCCATGGCCACAGAGAAAGGATAGTCCTGGTGAATGTGGAAGGGTACCTGGAGGCAGGGCTTTTTTTCAGCAGGAACTAGGGGGAACTCAGTTCCACCACCTCTGGCTCAGGTCTTCTGCTCCCTGCTCACCACTATCACTTGGTAATATTGAAGTCCAGCTTCTGCGTTTACAAGTAATAGCTTATCTCCCAGTAGCTCCCACAGGTCAGATCTCCTGCGCAGATCCCACTGAGTGCCGGACAGGGACAAGGGAGATACAGAACAAATAACCAGGGTTCAGTGCAGTCATGGGCAGGAGAGGATGCGTGGTAGGCTGCACCCTCTGTGGTCTCCATTTTTTCCCTGGGGACCAGTTGTTGATGCTCCTACTGAATGATCTCCCTTGCAAGTGACTGTAGTAAAGTATGCTGGAAGGTACTACAGCCGGATAGGTGCTTCAGCTTAATATTGCAACAAAGGTAAGAAATATGACAGATGGTGGAGCTTTTAAGGAGGGGGGAGAAGATGAGGGCAGTGGAGGGAGGGGGTTGTATGCAGAGGGAAGAGCTACTATTTGATGCCATATGTCAGGTATGTGTGTGTGGCGGAATATATAGAATAATTCTGCGCTACCCTAAAAAAAAGGAACAGAAAAGCAGCCAACACGACCAACAAAGTGTAAAATAGTAAAACAACAAAAAAGTGTGGCGCTAAACAATGTCATATAAAACTGTAAACAAGTCAAATAGACAATAGGAAGGATCAATTATGTCCGCTTGGAGCATGTAGTCCTCATGTAAACATTAGAGATACATAGTCTGTATGGCAATATGTTAAGCAGAATATTAAAGAATTATGTAGATATCTTGGCTAAAAATCCGCTCACTACCACCAAGAGTTGAGGAGGCTTACCGGATGAGGTGGACCCAATGGGGCATACGCCGGATTGGGTCGGACAAGGCTTAGGTGGTGAGTGGCTGTGTATACTCCGAGAAGGATGCAGTCTCACGGGTTTGTTGTATTCATCCAAATTATACCAGGAACTTGGAAGGTGTACGTAATCTCCCGGATGTGGGAGGTCATGTAGATCTTAAGGAGGTGATGGGGTGTTCCGTAAGCAAACCCCTCAAGGCAACATTCCGTGGACCAGAAATTGATGTGGAAAGATAGGGAAAGAAAAGAAGGGCCACATAGTGTAAATCCAAAAAACAAAAAGTATTTATTTGAGATAAAATAGATGTACACTCACATGCAAATCCAAAATTTTAAAACAGCGCTGTATGAGAAAAAGTGGCGACAATGGGGTCCTGTCCGACGCGTTTCGTCCTCGAAGACGTCATCTGGGGGTCTTCGAGGACGAAACGCGTCGGGCAGGACCCCATTGTCACCACTTTTTCTCATACAGCGCTGTTTTAAAATTTTGGATTTGCATGTGAGTGTACATCTATTTTATCTCAAATAAATACTTTTTCTTTTTTGGATTTACACTATGTGGCCCTTCTTTTCTTTGCCTATCCTTCCACATCAATTTCTGGTCCACGGAATGTTGCCTTGAGGGGTTTGCTTACGGAACACCCTATCACCTCCTTAAGATCTACATGACCTCCCACATCCGGGAGATTACGTACACCTTCCAAGTTCCTGGTATAATTTGGATGAATACAACAAACCCGTGAGACCGCATCCTTCTCGGAGTATACACAGCCACTCACCACCTAAGCCTTGTCCGACCCAATCCGGCGTATGCCCCATTGGGTCCACCTCATCCGGTAAGCCTCCTCAACTCTTGGTGGTAGTGAGCGGATTTTTAGCCAAGATATCTACATAATTCTTTAATATTCTGCTTAACATATTGCCATACAGACTATGTATCTCTAATGTTTACATGAGGACTACATGCTCCAAGCGGACATAATTGATCCTTCCTATTGTCTATTTGACTTGTTTACAGTTTTATATGACATTGTTTAGCGCCACACTTTTTTGTTGTTTTACTATGTGTGTGTGGCGGGCATGGTTAAGTTCCTGCACCTATTCACCTAGTCACCTGCGCCTCTGGACCTGGCCTAAAGACAAATAGGGGCGGCACCGGCTTGCTTCCTCTCCCCAGCCATGGTCCGCAGGCCCTGGGCCCGCACCTGTTCCTCTGGACCCGGGCAGAAGACCCGGAAGACAAACAGCACTGGTGCACTTGCTTAACACACCTCGGCACGCCAGCGCGGCACCCCCGACTGATGTGCATTCTAGGCCGATGCTTACCTTGCCTATAGGTAGCACCTTGCTCTGCTTCTCCAAGACATTTCTTCAGTTCTGATAAAAGTCTGGAAAATATCCCAACATTTATATCCACACAAGTATCACCAACGCCATTACCTGTCTTTCATTAGTAACTGGATGAAGGTGTTGGTGTTACCTGTGGATATAAATGTTGGGGTTGAATGTGAGCAACTACTTCTAGATATACCACAACCTGGAAAACCTTCACAGATCAAAACAGCTCAAGTCACACATTAGAATAAGGATATATATTTTTTATATTTTTGGTTTTCGGTTGAGTCCAGTGAGGTGTTAAAAATTTGTGAATGGAGCCTCATGGCTGTTGCCAACCTGGTGGGGGATCCATAATGGTATGGGCAACCTTGTTGTGAGGACCATTGGAGCCAATGATTACGCTACATGGCAAAAATGTATATCCACAGTTAGCACCAACACCTTGATCCAGTTCCCAGTCAAAGGCGGATTGAGGTGTTGGGGCTCCCTGCATGCATATAAATATTTGGGATGCTCATGACACTCTTTAGAACTGAAGAAATGTCTTGTAAAACCTACAAAACATCTTCAGCATGACAGAACAAGTCCAGATGAATGTGACCAACTGATACTAGACATGGACCTTCTCGGCTTTATCCCATCATAAACCTGTTCAGTTATTGGATAAAGGTGACCTATTGCCATATTATAATTGCATTGTTGTATATTGGCCTTGGATACAAATTGTGTCCAAATGGCAACCTGGCTGTAAATTGCACCTTGGTGAAGCTCATCATCATATACAGGAGCTATAGAGGTGCTGGGTCAGTCCCATATCCATAAAGTATAAGAAAAAAAGTGTAGCGCTATAATATGTCAGTCAAAAACGTTAAGGTGTACTGATTGACCAGTAGTGTATATCCCAAAAGTTAAATAGTATTGAATCACATATACAAAAGCAGTAAAACAGTGAAAATTCCAAGATTTGCAAAGAGAACCACTCTTATTTAAGACCTTTAAGATATAACAATATAAAGAGTGTGCATCACACAGATTGAACCCAAACCCTTATAGCCGACAACAAGCATATAGGGATGGGAACAAGTGATAAGTCCCTGGAGTGAGAGAAGTTCTTTTAATCAGGTAGAGACTTCTTAGAGCATGGATCCGAATCCCATAGAAATAGTTGTTACTGGTGGACTCCTCCACTGATCAGCCTGATGCAAAAAGTAATATAAAATGCCCTTACCAGACGCGGTGGACTCACAAGCCATACAGCGGTGAGTCGTACGAGCTTGAACCGTGTAGCACGGTAGGGTTATAGCTGTTCCTGGTCTGCAACCGGATGGTCTTGAGAAGGACTCCAGTCCTAAGCAGTCTCTCGGTTCGTCCTCCAGCACTCTCTTGGGTCTCAGGTAGTTAGAGATAGGGAGAAAGTGGACGAAAAGAAGCTCCACATAGTGTAAATCCAATCAATCAGGAGATTTATTGTATAAAAAAATTCCAACGAAAAAATTCCAGATAAAAACAAACATTCATAAAAACTGGGGTACCCCAGTTGATGTCTTCTCAGACGAAACGCGTCGGGTGTAGGACGCTACCTTATACCATCTGTCTACTGCGCTAATTACGTTTTTATGAATGTTTGTTTTTATCTGGAATTTTTTCGTTGGAATTTTTTATACAATAAATCTCCTGATTGATTGGATTTACACTATGTGGAGCTTCTTTTCGTCCACTTTCTCCCTATCTCTAACTACCTGAGACCCAAGAGAGTGCTGGAGGACGAACCGAGAGACTGCTTAGGACTGGAGTCCTTCTCAAGACCATCCGGTTGCAGACCAGGAACAGCTATAACCCTACCGTGCTACACGGTTCAAGCTCGTACGACTCACCGCTGTATGGCTTGTGAGTCCACCGCGTCTGGTAAGGGCATTTTATATTACTTTTTGCATCAGGCTGATCAGTGGAGGAGTCCACCAGTAACAACTATTTCTATGGGATTCGGATCCATGCTCTAAGAAGTCTCTACCTGATTAAAAGAACTTCTCTCACTCCAGGGACTTATCACTTGTTCCCATCCCTATATGCTTGTTGTCGGCTATAAGGGTTTGGGTTCAATCTGTGTGATGCACACTCTTTATATTGTTATATCTTAAAGGTCTTAAATAAGAGTGGTTCTCTTTGCAAATCTTGGAATTTTCACTGTTTTACTGCTTTTGTATATGTGATTCAATACTATTTAACTTTTGGGATATACACTACTGGTCAATCAGTACACCTTAACGTTTTTGACTGACATATTATAGCGCTACACTTTTTTTCTTATATTTGTTGTCACAATTAGTCTAATTGGTGGTGTTGGCAGCTTATCGTTTTCACTACACTTTGTATTCCATATATATATTTGGTTTGTTTGGTGGGCGCAGCAGCTTTTTCCTCTATTGTATTTTTTTGCCATATCCATAAAGTAATGATACTATGAGGACACAATGATAAACACGATGCAGAGCTACAACACAATGGGGAAGATTTACTAAAACTAGAGAGTGCAAAATCTGGGGCAGATCTGCATAGAAACCAATCGGTTTCCAGGTTTTATTGCCAAAGCTTAAGTGAACAAGCTGACGTTAGAAGCTGATTGGCTCCCATGCAGAGCTGCACCAGATTTTGCACTCTCCAGTTTTAGTGATTTAACCCCAATGAGTCATGTAAGGTGACCTTTTTTGCTTTACTCCAACACAGGTCTCCCCGGAATACCCGGAGCCATCGGACAGAAGGGCCAGAAAGGAGACACAGGTACACTTTAAATTATATATACCCATATGGAACACTAGATCAGGGGTATTTAATCAAAATTTCCATAGCGTTTCAACAGTCTATATCCCCCATCAGATTGCCCCTTTATATCAGGTGTCCCCATAAAGCAGGTGTCCCCATCAAAGTGCCCCTATAGATCAGGCGTCCCCATCAGAGTGCCCCCATAGATCAGGCCTCCCCATCAGAGTGCCCCCATAGATCAGGCCTCCCCATCAGAGTGCCCCCATAGATCAGGCCCCCCCATCAGAGTGCCCCCTTAGATCAGGCCCCCCCATCAGAGTGCCCCCCATAGCTCAGGCATGCCCATCAAAGTGCCCCTATAGATCAGGCATGTCCATCAAAGTGCCCCCATAGATCAGGCCCAGGGCCGTCTTTAAGGCAGGGCAAAAGGGGCAGCTGCCCTGGGCCCTGTCATTGTTGTGGGGCCCAAAGCAGCTGCCTCATACTTGCCAACTATCCCAGTTTAAATCCCCTTGTCCCTTGAATTTTTAGTTCCATGCTGTGTCCTGATATCTCAGTGTGAAGTGCTGCTACTAATGCTGCCCAGCTCTGCCCTATTGTTGTGTACAGATGACTCACCTGCAGAGCCTGTGTTTACATGTAAATAACTGTCTTTCATATGTAAACAGTGGCAGCATTCATAAGTAAATAGCAGCTTCATTCATACGTAAATAGCTGAGGCCGGCTGCATTGATATGTAAATAAAGGCAGCATTCATATGTATATCATGCCCCCCTGCAGTGAGGAGGATGTGCTGTAACCTATAACAACCAATCAGTGAACAGTATTACTGTACAGTAATCTCTAGCAACCAATCAACAAGCAGAAATCATATGCTGTAACCTCTAGCAACTAAGCAGTGAGCCCTAATGTGTGTTGTAACCTCTAGCAACCAGTCAGTAAGCAGTAATGATATGCTATAACCTCTGGCAACCAATTACAATCGCTGCCTGATCTTTTACAGTAAACTGATTTTAAGTCTAGCTGCTATTTATTGTATGTCTCAGAGCAAGTAAGAGAGCAAAACTGCATGGGGGGCCCCAAGAAAATTTTTGCCCAGGGTCCAATCAATATTAAAGACGGCCCTGATCAGGCCTCCCCATCAGAGTGCCCCCATAGATCAGGCCTCTCCATCAGAGTGTCTTCATAGATCAGGCATCCCTATCAGAGTGTCCCCATAGATCAGGCGTCCCTATCAGAGTGTCCCCATAGATAAGGTCTCCCTCTTTTTTTAATTTTTTTTTTAATTTTGTATTTCTGTTATTTCTTTTATATTATTATTGTTAATAATATAAAAGAAATAAAAGAAATACATACAAAATAAATACAAATTATTATTATTATTATAATAATAATAAAATTGAAATAATAATAATATTATATCAATTTCCTTTTTATAATAATAATAATTATTATTATTATTTTATTTTGTGTTATTATTATTATTGTTATTATAATTATTATTTTTTCAATACTATTATATTTTATTTTTATTAAATTTTTTATATTATTATTATTTCAATTTCTTGTTTAATTATAATTGTTGTTGTTTTATTTTTTTATTATTATATCTATTTCTTTTTTATTATTAGTATAGCTATTCATTTTTTTATTTTTATTTTTATTTTGTTTTTAAATGTATTTATTGTATTTATATATATTTTTATATTATTATTAATATTATTATTATTATTTCAATTTCTTTTTTAATTATAATTATTATTTTATTTTTTATGATTATTATAATAATAATAGCTATAGCTATTATTATTTTTATTTTGCTTTTTTTTATGTATTTATTTATATTATTATTATCTGAACTATTTTGCTATAAACATCTCTGGGATCCTGTGACGCTGTGTGACCGTATTCCATCTCCGGGAACAGGCCGGAGATTCTGTCCATCATCTGCAGTGAAATCCTCGGGATAAGAGTTCTGTAAATTTCTCACGATTTCTCTTCCAGGAACGAAGGGAGACGCGGGACAGAAAGGTGACAGCGGACCGGCAGGTGAGTCCGCACGCTCTGTATGAGTCCATCTGATTGGTGACTCAAATATCTGTCCTCAAATCCCACCAGAAAGGAGGAATCCTGAGGTGCACGTCAAGCCAAAAACGTTCTCCCTAGTCTCGGATGGAATGGGGTCGCATTAGATCTCCTGTCGGGTTTTTACTGCTTGTCCCGTTAGAGAGATTTATTTATTCATCCCACCCCTACTCATTTTCAAGAGCCCCCCCCCCCCACACACACACACTTCCTTCCCATCAGCAGAGCAGAAGTCTCTCTAATGCCTGGTTCCAACTAGAATGCGGACGTTTTTGCGCATTCTGTTTTTGACAGCCTATTTGTTTAATTGGGAATGCGCAAAAAGTATGGCAGGCGCCAACTTTTAAAAATCAAGTTCAACCAAACCTCATGGGTTTGGTGGGTGCAAACACGCCGTATTTGTTAGATTTTTTTGGGGGTGACATTAGGAATTTCTGGCAACCGCGTGCTTTAGGACAGAGCATTCCCACGCGGTACGGGAATTGCGCCTTTCCGCCACAACATTGTGATGTGAACGGGTCCTAATGGAGCTCCAGATAGAAGAAAGAACCCAAAAGGGGTTCTTATCCCCCCATTCCATTTAAAACTAAGAGAAAAAGTTTTGGCTGGACGTAGTTTTTGAAGTCGGAATTTGATGCTTTTCAGAACGAGACCCGAGATTGAGATTTCAGATTTGTTTTTGGTTGTGATCAATCGTTGTGTCTTCATCCACTGCAACCTCATCATCATCCACTGACTGTCATTTTGCAGGGACCAATGGAGCTCCGGGAAGCAAGGGAACCAGTGGACCCCCTGGTCCTCCAGGGCCAAAGGGGCAGCCTGGGGAGAAGGGTTCTGGACCTTCAGGTAAGACCAAATGCCAGGAACCAGGACAGTTGGACCAGAAACTGAACTTGAGTAACCAAACGGAATGTATGGAAGGTCTGGTACAGTGCCTTGAAAAAGTATTCATACCCCTTGAAATTTCCCACATTTTGTCATGTTACAACCAAAAACGTAAATGTATTTTATTGCGATTTTATGTGATAGACCAACACAAAGTGGCACATAATTGTGAAGTGGAAGGAAAATGCTAAATGATACAAATAAATATGTGAAAAGTGAGGGGGGGGTGGCATTTGTATGGCGCCCCCCGGAGTCAATACTTTGTAGAACCCCCTTTCTCTACAAGTCTTTTTGGGGATGTCTCTACCAGCTTTGCACATCTAGAGAGGACATTTCTGCCCATTCTTCTTTGTAAAATATCTCAAGCTCTGTCAGATTGGAGAGCGTCTGTGAACAGCAATTTTCAAGTCTTGCCACAGATTCTCAATGTGATTTAGGTCTGGACTGTGACTGGACCATTCTTTTTTTTTTTTTTTTCTTTTTTGCCACTTCAGCGAACTCTTTGAGAGACTTAATTCACCTTTTAAAGTTCATATATGTCCCTTCTCGTTTTCACATCACCGTAGCGTTTTATCAATGCTTTTACAAAATTCCTTCGTCATAAAAAAGATAAATATGAAACTTATAAACCCCCCCCTTTTTTTTTTTTTACGAAAACTAATCCATATCTCCCCCCGCCCCCCCCCCCTCCCTTCCCTGTGTGTTCAAGCACCTTTCCCTATTACAGTTCTATATTCTCAATTCTTCTGCGTAGCTCCATGTTTTTTTAAATTCTCTCCAACACTCCCACTTATCTTTTATCTCCTCCCTATACTCGTCTCTACAATATCTCCCACAGTCCAAGTTGTGTGTTACTTCCACTGCATTAATCCACTCCCATATTAAAGGACTTTCTGCTGCTTGCCATTTCCTGGGAATGAGTCTTTTCGCTGCTTTTAACAGATGTGGCACTAAGGTTTTTTTTATACTGTTTAACTTCACTATCTGTTCCATGTAGTAGTACTACCCAGGGGTCTCTCACCACTTCTAGTTTAGTGATTTATTTTATGAAAAATAAGATCTTTGTCCAATAGTTTTTAATTATGGGACAGTCCCACCAGAGATGAACCATTGGACCAACCTCCTTGCAGCCCCGCCAACATTCCGCTGATTTACCCCTTTGGAATTTACTGATTTTATCCGGGGTTGCATACCACCCAGTTAAACATTTGTAGTTCATTTCCGCTGTGTTAACATCTGCTGCCAAAACTATGGGCTAATCCCAAGATTTTCCCTATCGTGTTTTTATCTTTCTGTGTCCCCAATTCCCTCTCCCATTTTTTAATATATGGAGCGACCTCCACCTCGTCCACCGTCAGCAGCAATTTATATAACTTAGAAATCGTACTTTTTGTGTCATCCGCTAAGCACAACCTCTCCAACCCTGTCAGGTCGTCTCCTGATCTTATTGGCTGGAGTAAATTACTGACAAGGTGTCCCAACTGGAGGTATCTCCATTTATCCATCACTCGTGCTTCCTTATTTTGGCTTAATTCTAGATATGGTAATATCTTCCCCTTTTTAATAATATCCCTTAATTGTACCCTATCATTTTTAATCCAATTTCCCCCAATACTTTTTTTCCCGGTGCGAAGTAATCATTTTCTTTTAGATCTATTAAAGGTGAATTATATGTCTTATTAATCTGTTTGTACGTTGTGTCCCAAAATCTAAGTGCCACCCGTGTCAATATGTGTGTATTTTCGTCTAGAACTCTATATTTAGGGGGGTTCCACACCATAGTTCCCAGTTGTGCTTTACCAAATTCTTTTTCAATATTTACCCATCTTTTCTCCTCATTGTCTCTAACCCACGCTATCACTCTTGACAATATTATCGCCTTGTAATAATTTTGTATGTCGGGGACTGCCAACCCCCCTCTTTTTTTTTCCTGTTTTAATGTTGAGATGGAGATTCTTGGCTTCCTGTTCTTCCATATGGTGTTCGTCAATATCGATTTCAGCTTTCTAATATAGAACTGAGGGAGCGCCACTGGCAACATCTGAAACTTGTATGTAATTTTTGGGAGGAGAACCATCTTTATGGCAGTGATGCGACCTATCCAGGATATAGGTTTGTTTACTAATCTTATACTTTCAGTTTTAATTTCGTCTAATAGGGGGATATAGTTTATCTTATAGATCTTCTCCAAGGAATTTTCTAACTTTATTCCTAGGTACTCTATTTCTTTTTTCCACGCAAATTGGAATTCCTTTTTCAACTTCCCTACTTCTATTTTGCTAATGTTTATATTTAAGATTTCCGATTTCACGAAGTTTCTTTTAAAGTTTGATATTTCTCCGTATTGTCTTAAAAGTTTTAATAGGTTGGGCATTGTAATCCTAGGCTTTGTTATATAAAATAATACATCGTCCGCAAACGCTTTGAGCTTGTGCTCCTCTTCCCCTACCTTAAATCCACTAATATCCAGATTACTTCGGATTGTTGCAAGCAATGGTTCTAAAGATAGAATGCAAAGCAAGGGGGACAGGGGGCAGCCCTCTCTCGTTCCGTTTTTCATTTTGAAGGAGGCAGATAGACATCCGTTGACTTTTTATAGACGCCGTGGGATGGTTGTAAAGCGTTTTGATCCACCTGCTTATTCTCGGACCCATTCCCATGGTGTCTAATGTCTATAACATGAACCCCCAGTCTACCCTTTCGAATGCTTTTTCGGCATCTATCGACAGGAGTAGATCTGGGGGTCCCTTTTCTTTTATCTTTTGGAGTAGGAGTAGAGTTCTAACCCCATTATCCCTCCCCTCTCTTCTTGGGGTAAATCCTACCTGATCGGGGTGTACTAATGTGTTCATCAGCCCCTTCATTCGCCTAGCCAATACTTTGGCATATAATTTAGTATCCGCATTTAGCAGTAATATTGGCCTATAACTGGAACACCACAGACTATCCTTCCCCTCCTTTATTATGACTGTAATTGTAGCAGACAAGGCCTCTCTACTCATCTCAAATTCTTTGCCCTCTCAAAATCTTTGCCCATGACTGGGCCATTCTAACACATGAATATGCTTTGATCTAAACCATTCCATTGTAGCCCTGGCTGTATGTTTAGGGTCGTTGTCCTGCTGGAAGGTGAACCACCGCCCCAGTCTCAAGTCTTTTGCAGACTCTAACAGGTTTTCTTCTAAGATTGTCCTGTATTTGTCTTCATCCATCTTCCCATCAACTGTGACCAGCTTCCCTGTCCCTGCTGAAGAAAAGGATCCCCACAACATGATGCTGCCACCATGTTTCACGGTGGGGATGGTGTGTTCAGGGTGATGTGCAGTGTTAGTTTTCCCCACACATAGCGTTTTGCTTTTAGGCCAAAAAGTTGAATTTGGTATCATCTGACCAGAGCACCTTCTTCCACATGTTTGCTGTGTCCTCCACATGGCTTCTCACAAACTGCAAACAGGACTTCTTATGACTTTCTTTCTCCAATGTCTTTCTTCTTGTCACTCTTCCATAAAGGGCAGATTTGTGGAGAACACGACTAATAGTTGTCCTGTGGACAGATTCTCCCACCTGAGCTGTGGATCTCTGCAGCTCCTCCAGAGTTACCATGGACCTCTTGGCTGCTTCTCTGATGAATGTTCTCCTTGCCTGGCCGGTCAGTTTAGGTGGACGGCCATGTCTTGGTAGGTTTGCGGTTGTGCCATACTCTTTCCATTTTCTGATGATGGATTGAACAGAGCTCCGTGAGATGTTCAAAGCTTGGGAGATTTTTGAATAACCTAACCCTGCTTTATACTTCTCCACAGCTTTATCCCTGACCTGTCTGGTGTGTTCCTTGGCCTTCATGATGCTGTTTGTTCACTGAGGTTCTCTAACAAACCTCTGGGGTCTTCACAGAACAGCTGTATTTATACTGAGATTACATTACACACAGGTGGACTCTATTTACTAATTAGGTGACTTCTAAAGGCAATTGGTTCCACTAGATCTTAGTTAGGGGTATCAGAGTAAAGGGGGCTGAATATAAATGCCGCCCCCACACTTTTCACATATTTATTGGTATCATTTATCATTTTCTTCCACTTCACAATTATGTGCCACTTTGTGTTGGTCTATCACATAAAATCCCAATAAAATACATTTATGTTTTTGGTTGTAACATGACAAAATGTGGGTAATTTCAATGGGGTGTGAATACTTTTTCAAGGCACAGTACATGCAGATTCATTGGACGAACGGCTATACATTTTTTTTTTATAAATAGACCCCAAAGTTTCAGGTGCAGAAAAGAGAAAAGTTTCCAAGAGTCTAATCTGTGTACAGAGGAGAGGATATCGCCACCCTGCTGGTGAGGATTATAACTCCCTTTTTTTTCTTTTTCTAGATCTTGTGCGGATCATTGGAGGGAGTAAAGGTCGAGTGGAACTTAAACGCAACAACGAGTGGGGAACGATCTGTGACGATGAATGGGATATTAATGATGGAAAAGTCATCTGTCGGATGCTGGGCTACGCCCAGGCCGTGGAAACATTCACCCCTGGTGGAGGTAATAAGAAATCGCTGTCTCCTTGAGCTCTCCTGGGCTTTTCTTGCCGTCATTCCCTTCCTGATGCCAGTGATGATGAGGTGGGGGGAGGGGGACTCTATATATGTATATGGGGGGTCTCTATATATGTATATGGGGGGGCTCTATATATGTATATGGGGGGCCTCTATGAATCGCCCTGTATATAGGGGTGGAAAAGGTGATGGACATAATACATTTATTGTATTGGGATACAGAGTAATTTGTGTTTAATTGGGGTTCAGAACAAGGCAAACTGTGATGGGACATTAGAGTGTAAGCTCCTCTGGTACAGAGACTGATGTGACTGGCTCAGTGATCTCTGTACAGCACTGCGGTATATGTAAGCCATATAAATAATAGGACATGTATTTGTATCGGTGTGATACGTTGTTACACATAGAGATTGTTGTTACTCTTAATGATACGTTGTTTCTCTGATTTCTGGGAGTTTGTGGTTCTCTGGTTAAACTTTCGGGGGTTTCTCTCTCCGCAGGCTCTGGTAAAATTTGGCTGGATGATGTGAAGTGTACTGGAGATGAGTTGAGTATTCTGGATTGTCCGAAATCTGACTGGGAGAAGCACAATTGTAACCACGGCGAGGACGCAGGCGTGCACTGCTCATAGTCGGCCATCGGGGGTGGGGGGGGGGGGGGTGGTTTCAGTCTTCCCTTATGTACTACAAATGTATTTCTTTTGTAACTGGGTTTATTTCGTTTTTCTTGATAGAACAAAGACAGCAAAACTAGTAAGTGACATGGTGTGAGATGTCACAGTGATCATAAACAATTCTAAAGTCTAAGAATTCCAGAATTGTATCAACAGGGATATCAGAACCCTGAATGTCACAGAATCATATACTGTATATAAAGACATCACATGTCATTTTTATTCCTGTCTGTTTCCTGTTGGAACGTTCTGCTCACTTCCATTGTAAAGGGGGTTTCACTTAAAAAGACCGAATTGTTGCCGACATCCCCAAAAGTAGATTCAACAAGGAAAAGAGTACCCCCCCCTCCCCCTCCCCAGGAACATGGGACTTTTAAGGCAACTTGATAAAGAGGTCAAAATATATGTAAAAAATTAACAAAATTTATTGAGGTAATATTAAAAAGTACTAGATGCATACATCACCAATTAGGACATAAAATAAAAAGAGAAAACAAATGGTTGAGAACTGACGGTCGCCTCTGTAGTTCGCTCCGACGCGTTTCAGGATTTCAGGATTGATCCTTTCATCAGGGGCATTTCTTTCAGGAAAAAAATTAAACAAATGATGATCTATAATAAAAGATAATAGAGGTCTGAACATATACATCACCCCATGGGGCCGAGAATGAGCATCATTGGAGACGGAAAAGGGGAAAAAAATACTCACCAATCAACCGAATACTGCACTTCTGCACTGCCAATGTTTTTTCAGTGTATGTGTACATATATATAGATGAATGTACACCGATGTGTAAGACTTGTACAGATGGATCAGTACTGAAGGGACCCCCCGCTTTGATCATTCAAACAACCGGATCCGAGAAACTTTGTGGCTATGGTGTTTGGCTCTGTGAGGATCCCGAAGGAGCGCGTCAAAGCTAGAGCAAGTCAAAAATGGCGATCAGCTTATTGATGGCCTAAGGTGGCTGGAATCAGGACCGACGCGATGTATAGGAAAACCCAAAAGTTCTGAAATCATACAACACACATGCACATAAGTCAAAACGTTTTAGTTTGGCACATACAGTATATATTCATTCACAGCATATAGTCACTTATATTAAGTGAGTACAAAAGGGAGAGTGGGACTTTAAGATGAAGCGCTTGGGTAGTGGAGGTAAAATAGACCATGTTTGAAGATCATCATGAAATGTTTATTGGTTATAATAAATAACAGACAATAAAAAAAGAGTATTCATTTCATATGCGGTAAAGAATGTTCATTTCATATACATATAAGAGGCGTGCACATGGCATAAGCATAGTAAAGAATTACACTTATAACAACACATGATTTGATGGTAAATAAGTGAGATAGTAAAGCATAATAATGCTAGCAACAACATGCCCGATACCGACAGATTTACGATCTTGGCCCACCCTGCGCCCACCACCGCGCACTGCATTCGCTCCCTGAGTTGGTCAGTGTGTTTGGTCAACCATCTATACACACCAAGTGTTCATTTATTATTTTTTACTCTTTTATATGGACAACAACATGGTTCATAATGTTTTTTATACAAATTCCATAGGAATTTTGGCCGCATCAGCTCCTGGTGAGTGGAGAAACATCCACGAAACGCGTCGAGATTTGTTTTGATGCCCCAGCTACATCTCATACGGAATTATATTTATTTGTACTATCTGTTTTACTCAATTACATCATTTTTACCATGTGGGTACATCTGTCGGTATCGGGCATGTTGTTGCTGGCAATATTATGCTTTACTATCTCACTTATTTACCATCAAATCATGTGTTGTTATAAGTGTAATTCTTTACTATGTTTATGCCATGTGCAAGCCTCTTATATGTGTATGAAATGAACATTCTTTACCGCATATGAAATGAATACTCTTGTCCGTTATTTATTATAACCAATAAACATTTCATGATGATCTTCAAACATGGTCTATTTTACCTCCACTACCCAAGCACTTCATCTTAAAGTCCCACTCCCCCTTCTGTACTCACCTATTACCGGGATGGAGGTACTTAATGGTGCTTCATTTAAAGTCCCAATTCCCCCATATTCATTTATATTAAGAGGAATCATTTGAATAAGTACTTAAAATGAAGGGCAATCCAAATTATTTGTACTATTTATATGTGCGCTATGTCCACACTTAAACACACGTGTATACTGTACATTTGCACGCCATGCCTCCATACCGGATCTGAAAATCTGTATAGGAAAAGCCATATATATGAAAAGGGCATCTGTGAGAGGAAAAAAAAGTTTTTCTACTTACTTGTTATCATGTCAAAAAAAATAATAAAAATCTATTTTTAAGAGTAATGCTCGGATTTTACTATATAGAATATCTTGAGATACAGTAAAACCTTTGGTTTGAGAGTAACTTGGTTTGAGAGCGTTTTGCAAAACTAGCAACATTTTTAAATAAACTTTGACTTGATATACAAGTAGCGTCATGTCACAACAGGGTATAAAAGAGAAGAGAAGTGTAGCAATATGATTACATTTAATTAAAAGTACAACATTTAGCAACACATTGCTACACTTAGAGGCGCCTCTCTTCTCTTTTATACTCTGGAGCTCCTGCTGGATTTTGCTTCTAATCCCCTTGTGGAGGCTTCTATTTGTAGATAGACATTTTATGGCTACACAACCTACATTGCTATAATCTTTTTATATGGACTATAAACTGAAGGACTTCTGAATAAATGTTTGTGGAACAAATCATCTGAGTTTCCATTATTTCTGTTGTGGACATTCACTTTGATATAGAAGTGTTTTGGATTACAAGTATGTTTCTGGAACGAGTTATGCTTGCAATCCAAGGCTTTACTGTATTAACTAAACTATTAGATGTCTAATATAGTTATGTATCATAATTATAATAATAATAGAGTCAGATCGGTGCAATGTAATCAAAGAACTGAATTTACATGGCTAGTGACAGACAGAGTTAGTAATGCCCATTTGTTGTGTGTTGATAAGCAGCTGAGTGCTAATACAGACATATCCCAAAAATTACATCAGTCGCCCAAATCAATTGCATGTATTAAAGAGGAAGTACTGTAAACCCTGGTGGCTTTTACTTCCTCTTTTGCTCCCCGCAAAGCCTGCAAATTAAAAGCATAATGGGCTAGTATGCATCGCATACTAGCCCATTATGTGACACTTACCTGCAAATGAATCCATCGCTGTCCCCTGTGCAGGCCGCGTCCATCCTCACCCCTCTTCCTTCCAGGGGGCCGCGGACTCTGGCTCTGTGACTGGCCGGAGCCACGTGACATCAGTCCCGTGTTATTTTGAGGGGACAGCAAATTTACACTGTTATACAAGCTGTACACTCACTACTTTACATTGTAGCAAAGTGTCATTTCTTCAGTGTTGTCACATGAAAAGATAGAAGAAAAGATTTACAAAAATGTGACTGATGGGGTGTACTTACTTTTGTGAGATACTGTATGTGCAATGTGTGATATGAATGGAATCTCAAAGTGGGCCAAAGATGCATATATATATACACACACACACAGTGGGGACGGAAAGTATTCAGACCCCCTTAAATTTTTTACTCTTTGTTATATTGCAGCCATTTGCTAAAATATTTTTTTTTCCTCATTAATATACACACAGCACCCCATATTGTACACACAGCACCCCATAATTGTACACACAGCACCCCATATTGTACACACAGCACCCCATAATTGTACACACAGCACCCCATATTGTACACACAGCACCCCATATTGTACACACAGCACCCCATAATTGTACACACAGCACCCCATATTGTACACAGCACCCCATAATTGTACACACAGCACCCCATATTGTACACACAGCACCCCATATTGTACACACAGCCCCCCATATTGTACACACAGCACCCCATATTGTACACACAGCACCCCATATTGTACACACAGCACCCCATATTGACAGAAACACACAGAATTGTTGACATTTTTGCAGATTTATTACAAAAGAAAAACTGAAATATCACATGGTCCTAAGTATTCAGACCCTTTGCTGTGACACTCATATATATAACTCAGGTGCTGTCCATTTCTTCTGATCATCCTTGAGATGGTTTTACACCTTCATTTGAGACCAGCTGTGTTTGATTATACTGATTGGACTTGATTAGGAAAGCCACACACCTGTCTATATAAGACCTTACAGCTCACAGTGCATGTCAGAGCAAATGAGAATCATGAGGTCAAAGGAACTGCCTGAAGAGCTCAGAGACAGAATTGTGACAAGGCATAGATCTGGCCAAGGTTGCTAAAAAATGTCTGCTGCACTTGAGGTTCCTAAGAGCACAGTGGCCTCCATAATCCTTAAATGGAAGACAATTGGGATGACCAGAACCCTTCCTAGAGCTGGCCGTCCGGCCAAACTGAGCTATCGGGGGAGAAGAGCCTTGGTGAGAGAGGTAAAGAAGAACCCAAAGATCACTGTGGCTGAGCTCCAGAGATGGAGATGGGAGAAAGTTGTAGAAAGTCAACCATGACTGCAGCCCTCAACCAGTCGGGGCTTTATGGCAGAGTGGCCCCACGGAAGCCTCTCCTCGGTGCAAGACACATGAAAGCCGCATGGAGTTTGCTAAAAACACCCAGAGGACTCCAAGATGGTGAGAAATAAGATTCTCTGGTCTGATGAGACCAAGATAGAACTTTTTTGGCCTTAATTCTAAGCGGTATGTGTGGAGAAAACCAGGCACTGCTCATCACCTGTCCAATGCAGTCCCAACAGTGAAGCATGGTGGTGGCAGCATCATGCTGTGGGAGTGTTTTTCAGCTGCAGGGACAGGACGACTGGTTGCAATCGAGGGAAAGATGAATGCGGCCAAGTACAGGGATATCCTGGAGGAAAACCTTCTCCAGAGTGCTCAGGACCTCAGACTGGGCCGAAGGTTTACCTTCCAACAAGACAATGACCCTAAGCACACAGCTAAAATAACGAAGGAGTGGCTTCACAACAACCCCGTGACTGTTCTTGAATGGCCCAGCCAGAGCCCTGACTTAAACCCAATTGAGCATCTCTGGAGAGACCTAAAAATAGCCGTCCACCAACGTTTACCATCCCCCCTGGCAGAACTGGAGAGGATCTGCAAGGAGGAATGGCAGAGGATCCCCAAATCCAGGTGTGAAAAACTTGTTGCATCTTTCCCAAAAAGACTCTTCAAAAGGGGCTTCTACTAAATACTGAGCAAAGGGTCTGAATACTTAGGACCATGTGATATTTCAGTTTTTCTTTTTTAATAAATCTGCAAAAATGTCAACAATTCTGTGTTTTTCTGTCAATATGAGGTGCTGTGTGTACAATATGGGGTGCTGTGTGTACAATATGGGGTGCTGTGTGTACAATATGGGGGGGCTGTGTGTACAATATGAGGTGCTGTCTGTACAATATGGGGTGCTTTGTGTACAATATGGGGTGCTGTGTGTACAATATGGGGGGGCTGTCTGTACAATATGGGGTGCTGTGTGTACAATATGGGGTGTTGTGTGTACAATATGGGGTGCTGTGTGTACAATATGGGGGGCTGTGTGTACAATATGGGGTGCTGTGTATACAATATGGGGGGCTGTGTGTACAATATGAGGTGCTGTCTGTACAATATGGGGTGCTTTGTGTACAATATGGGGTGCTGTGTGTACAATAATGAGGAAAAATGAACTTAAATGATTTTAGCAAATGGCTGCAATATAACAAAGAGTGGAAAATGTAAGGGGGTCTGAATACTTTCCGTCCCCACTGTATATATATATATATATATATATATATATATATATATATATATATATATATATATATATATATTAAACGCTCTGTGGTTAATAATAGCACAAAAGGGACACAAAAAGATGACACCAGCACAGCACATAAGTGTGTGTATGTCGAGTATGCAATGTGATAAAATAGTATGGCAGTGCATGATAGACAAATTGTTTTTGTTTGTGAAGTCTGGCTTACAGATCCGCAAGAATTTCCCAGTTCCATCTCCAAGGGATTATACAGTAACTACAATGGGCACCAGAACCCAGTAATTGAGATGATATGTATTACAGAGTGTATACAATTTATAAATCACCAATAAACAACCTACCGTATATACTCGAGTATAAGCCGAGTTTTTCGGCACATTTTTTCGTGCGTGTGTGTGGGGATGGTGTGTTCAGGGTGATGGGCAGTGTTAGTTTCCCCCACACATAGCGTTTTGCTTTTAGGCCATAAAGTTGAATTTTGGTCTCATGTGACCAGATCACCTTCTTCCACATGTTTGCTGTGTCCTCCACATGGCTTCTCACAAACTACAAACAGGACTTCTTATGACTTTCTTTCTCCAATGTCTTTCTTCTTGTCACTCTTCCATAAAGGGCAGATTTGTGGAGAACACGACTAATAGTTGTCCTGTGGACAGATTCTCCCACCTGAGCTGTGGATCTCTGCAGCTCCTCCAGAGTTACCATGGACCTCTTGGCTCTTCTCTGATGAATGCTCTCCTTGCCCGGCCGGTCAGTTTAGGTGGACGGCCATGTCTTGGTAGGTTTGCAGTTGTGCCATACTCTTTCCATTTTCCGATGATGGATTGAACAGAGCTCCGTGAGATGTTCAAAGCTTGGGAGATTTTTTTTTTATAACCCAACCCTGCTTTATACTTCTCCACAACTTTATCCCTGACCTGTCTGGTGTGTTCCTTGGCCTTCATGATGCTGTTTGTTCACTAAGGTTCACTAACAAACCTCTGAGGGTTACACAGAACAGCTGTATTTATACTGAGAATAAATTACACACAGGTGGACTCTATTTACTAATTAGGTGACTTCTGAAGACAATTGGTTCCACTAGATTTTAGTTAGGGGTATCAGAGTAAAGGGGGCGCCATACAAATGCCCCCCCCCCCACACACACACACACTTTTCACATATTTATTTGTATCATTTATCATCTTCCTTCCACTTCACAATTATGAGCCACTTTGTGTTGGTCTATCACATAAAATCCCAATAAAATATATTTGTAGTCAGAGTCTTTGAGTGAGAAAGTGATACTCCTAAGCACCAAGGCCTGAGGTGTGCCTTGGCCTGATTGGTCAGTATGCCTGAAAAGAGGGCATACCCTGAATGTAAGAAAAGTATTGTGAGCAAGTATGAAGATTGGGGGAAACGGGTGGGTGGGAACCCAGAAACGCCGACGAGCCCTGGCCTGTGAGAGGAGGAGGCTTAAATAGCCCTCTCAGACTCCTCCCACAAATACAGGCTAGCCACTGGCTAGCCTTAACACTTGTAGTCAGAGTCTTCGAGTGAGAAAGTGATACTCCTAAGCACCAAGGCCTGAGGTGTGCCTTGGCCTGATTGGTCAGTATGCCTGAAAAGAGGGCAAAAAGACACAAATTTAGGTGAAGAAGGGAAGGTGAGAATCCATCAAGTGGAGAAGCGCGCGCCCAGATGGCAACAATATATCCGATAAGTATCCACTATGACAGGAGAAACTTCCCCCGACTCCTGACTTGGTGATGAGACCGAACCCCCTATAGAACGTGTGAAGCTACCCAGAACCCAACTAAACGTCCCGTGAACGATTGGATGAAGCCTGAAACGACCCAGACATGAGAATGAACTGCTTGTGAATGAGAGGATACGTGGAGGAAGGGGAGCAATGGCTGTCCTGAGGAGCCCCTGCAAAATGATAGCCGAGAAGATCGAAACTTCGACAGGACACCAGGGAAGTACTCAGTGACACCCCCCCCCCCCCCCAAGCCCTGACCTACCCATAGTGGTAAGGGAAAGTGCAAGGGTGAGTGCCAAAAGACAATTGGCAGGAGTTCAAAATGCTAAATACCTGAAGGATGTGATGGAGTAGTTGGATGAGGCCCATGCAATAAGCATTGTCAACATGGCTAAACCAAGCCAGACACAGAATACTGGTCCCACCGGATTTGATTCCGGTCATGCTTCAGCCTTTGACCTGGCAAGCGAGTCTGAATCCTGAACCGAGGAAGGAGGGCCAGACTCCACCCCGGGGAAATGAGTCCCATGGCCTGAAACAGTCATACCCAAAGTGACTGAAACCCCCCTACCTGGAACTGGCTGGGGAACGGAAAAAATGACTGGACTGACATCCCTGCACAGTCTTCCAGGCCACATCCTAGCCCAGAGATCAAAGCAAAGAGTGGAATCCAGAATCATGATGACGTTTGCCCAAACCTACCACTTAAGGACCAACAAAGGGATGATGGATGCCAACACAGCCCAACCTGAGAACACGAACAAGAGAAATGACAGACAAGACATGAGAACAACAACGCCCCTCTGTGCCTACCTAAGTATGAGAACAGGAGCAGAAATGTCAAGACCACTGCGCGTGAATGAACCTGCTGACGGATCCCCCTCCCCCCCGTGTGAATGGTAAGTAAGCCCGAGTAACCTGGCAGACAGGTAATTAAACTGAAAACTCAGGGCTGGTGTACCCACAGACCGTGGTGGGTGATTGTACAGGTGTGGTGAATGAACGTGCATCGTATGACGTATGGTACACGGGCGAGAAGATTGTGGTCAACAATCATTAACAAACGAAACCTCAGCCCGTATGGATCTGTAGACGTGACAGATCCTGACATGTGAGCCCTAGCTAACTGACCCAGGTACAAACATGAACAAAGATACGATGAGACATGACAAAAGACAAAGATGAAAACAGCTACTGGAGTATGCCGTGACTGAACAACGCCCCTCTGAGAAACGATGATGGCTGAAACCCCGAGCCTGAAACGCTATGACAGAAATGCTGAGACTGAATGCTGTGGCAGAAACGTTATGACAGGGGGGCGTGGCTCGGACATGGACGGGTGAGGACACGTCTGGATAGAGCTCCGGTGCTCGTATCTTCGCTCAGATAATACCCATGGACTAGAGGCTGACAGTGCAGGATGAATACAGGCAACAGGTATCAGACACGCTCCGCAAAAGAGAGAGTACATCCCCGCGTTCTCCAGGGGGACATTCAACAGTATTTCACTATACCTCCACGTACTCCCCTGGTGCTGTATCGGACACACTGCAGGACCGAGATCAACGTGACAGTTTGAAGACGCCGGCAGCGGTCTCGCCTCGTGTAACAGGCTTGGAGATAGACTCGGGGATGGAGAACCCGGCGTCTCTGCTGGTGAACCCCGCTCGTGAGCCTGCCTGTGAAACGGCTTTTGCTGGATTGCCGAGAGAGGAAGGAGGTTTGGAGGGAGACATTCGCGGCATCCGAGCATTGCTAAGTACTCTACCTACCTGCCGAGATATTGAAGCTCTGATAATCAGGGTAGAGGAGACACACCGTCAAGACATCCAAGCGGTAAGATCTGAATTAACCACTTTGACAGAGAGAACTAAAGTGGGAGAGGAAACGGTATCCCTAGTGGAACAAAGAGTGGAGACATTAGAAAAAGCATTGGCCACCCAGACATCTATGATGGTGGACCTGCAGCTCCACACTGAGGAACTTGAAGACAGAAGCCGCAGGAACAATCTGCGGCTTCGGGGTCTTCCAGAGATACAGGGAACGGAGGATCTCCAGGCAACAGCCATTGCGGTCTTTCAGATAATATTGAAATCTCCTGAAAAGGTGGTAGATATAGACAGAGTACATAGAGCTGCGGGCCCTAAACCAAAAGACTCAGAGAAACCGAGAGACATTGTTTGTCGGATCCACAGCTACCAAGAGAAGGAGAGAATACTTAGAGCAGCGTGGGGGACAGGAGACATTGATTTCAATGGGACCCCTATTAAGATCTTACCAGATGTATGCCGAGCAACCCTTCAGCGCAGAGCCTGTTTACGCCCTATCCTGGACTTAGCTAAAAAACGGGGGTGCACCTATAGATGGGGTTACCCGTTGGCGGTGAGATTCCGTAGAGAAGCGGCCTCATTTTCTGTCTATACACCTGAAGACCTCCCGGGACTATTTACTTTCTTAGATGTCGCCTGTATTCAGATTCCCAATTGGCTTTCATATATTCCTCATATGGGGGGGCGGTTAGATCCCTTGAACAGACAAAGACGGCAGATAGAATCCCAAAGAAACCAACGGCTACCTCAAGGGGGACTTTAAAAGGATGAGGGGGACTATCGACAAATATTGCATAAACTGAGTTGAAGGGGAGAGGGGGGTGGATGGGATAGATTTGAGATGAAGTAGATGGGCGGCACAGTGGTGTAGTGGGTAGCACTTTCACCTAGCAGTAAGAAGGGTCGCTGGTTCGAATCCCAACCATGAAACTACCTGCATGGAGTTTGCATGTTCTCTCTGTGCCTGCGTGGGTTTCCTCCGGGTACTCCGGTTTCCTCCCACACTCCAAAGACATGCTGGTAGGTTAATTGGATCCTGTCTAAAATTGTCCCTAGTATGTATGAATGTGAGTTAGGGACCTTAGATTGTAAGCTCCTTGAGGGTAGGGATTGATGTGAATGTACAATGTATATGTAAAGCGCTGCATAAATTGACGGCGCTATATAAGTACCTGAAATAAATAAATAATAAAAAATAAGTAGATCAAGAGGTAAAAGGTAAAGGGAATCAATGGATCCTAATTGAACTTAAGTGTATGATCGAATATAATAACAGCCACATTTATTTAGAGAGATAGGAGATTAGATTTTTGTTCTTGAATTTTCCATTCCTATTCATTTTATTTTTTTTCTCTTTCCCCTCTCTCTCCCTTTTCCCTTTTTTTTTTTTATTTATTTAATTTTTTTTTTATAATATAAGAGCATTTACGTATTATAGAGTATAGATCTTTTTGGTTCGGGCTATATCCTCAGGTTGATGGTTTTGGGGGGAGGGAAGGGGGAAAGGAAGGGAACAGAAGGGTGTGGGGAGGGAAGGAAAATGACTCTTTCAGGGTTGGTATCTTGGATTGTGTGCTGTATTTTTTTTTTTTTTTCCTCACTGAGATTTGGTTGAGATTGTATAGAGATATAGCACGTGACACTTGATTGATAATGTATTAGCACAAGCACGTTGATTGCCACACGTTTTTGTTGAGAGGTGGTTGTAGTTTTGGCAGCTCATATGGGTAGGGGGGGGGGGGGGGGGAGAGAAGACGGAGTTCCCGCTCTCTCTTCTCCTCCTCTTAACCCCCCCTCCCGCCCTCTGACAATGACTATGTTCACAAATGTTATAATATTTCTTCTTTTTTCTTGGTCACTTAATTTTCACTCTTTATTTATTTAATTATTGATTTACTTATTCTTTATTTGTGGGTGCCGTAATAGATATATATTATACATTTTGTTTCCCTCCCCTCTAGGAGCCTTATAAATAGGGATAGTTAAAATATGGTATGAAGTGAAGTGTAGGAAATATTAGCCCCCGCTCTCACCCCCCCCCCTTTTTTTTTTTTTTTGGTATATCTAGAGCTATACCTCTAGGATAGGCTGAATCAGAATAGGCAGCAAAGTTAGCTGCTAGGTCTCAATTAGGGAATTTAGAAAGCTCCCTCCCCCCCCCCCTTTTTTTTTTTTTTTTCTTTTTTTTGTTGTTTTCTCCTCTCCCCCCCATTGCTGGTTAGCCCTGGTCCTAAAAACGCCCGACTACTAAAAGGAGAGATGGCCCTGGAGCTCTTCATCCGACCATCTCTGGCCACAACCCCGGATAAGCTGACGCTCAGATACCGAATTTAAGCGGTGAGCGTTTATTTAGCAATATATTGCTATTTTTTTTTCGTCGGTTTTTTTTTTTTTATTTTTTTTTTTTTTTTTTAGAGCCATTCCATGGAGACTTTAAAAATCATATCATTGAATACCAAGGGCCTGAACACCCCAGAAAAAAGGCGGATACTTTTTCATGACTTGCAGCGCTATGGATCAGACGTGGTATTTATACAGGAGACCCACTTTAGACAGGATAAAATACCTACTTTAAAAAGTCGGGCATTTCCGTCAGTCTATCATGCCGCAAATCAAAATGCAAAATCGAAGGGAGTCTCTATTCTCCTCTCAAATAGACTACCTTGGTTCTTTACGGATATGATTAACGACCCTGAGGGGCGTTTCTTGTTTGTAAAGGGCAGGGTAGGTGATGTTTGTATCACATTGGCAACGTTGTATGCCCCCAACGAACATCAAGAGATTTTTTTGGGTAAGGCGCTTAAGCAACTGATTAAATTTACAGAGGGTCAGCTGATCATTGGTGGAGACTTAAATGTTTCATTGAATCCAGCCGAAGATACCTCCTCTGGAGTATCATCATTTCCTTATAACGCTCGTAATCGCATAGCTAAAATTCTTCACAAAAGTCAATTGACTGATATATGGCGTGTACTCCACCCCACAGAAAAAGATTACACCTTTTTTTCACCGCCCCATAAATCTTATTCTCGCATAGACTATTTTCTCATCCCACATGCCCAACTCCACTCAGTGCGTGAGGTCAATATTGGCTTGATTACTTGGTCAGACCACGCACCTATTTTCATGACATATGATTTACAGGATATTCAGAATAGGAGATCAACTCAGTGGAGACTGAATGAAAGTCTCTTACAGGACCCAGAAGTTTTAGAAGATGTAACCAAAGAACTAGATTTCTATTTTTCTACTAACGACACCCCAGATTGCGATCCAGGAATTATATGGGAGGCACATAAAGCAGTCATTAGAGGAGTATTAATCAAACATGGGGCTAGGATTAAACAAAAGCGGGGGGAACAATTAAAAATATTACTAGAAGAATTAGCTAAGCTAGAAACCTGTCATAAACGGACTTTGTCACCGTCGGTGGGGAGGGAGCTTCATGTCAAGAGAACACAAATCTCAGACTTGCTGCATTACAGGGCTAAAGCGGCATTACAGGTTTGCAGGAAATTCTCGTATGAGTCTGGCGACAAATGCGGAAGTTTCCTAGCTAAAACACTACGAGAACAGAAACGGATGAATTATATACCTCATCTTCTTTCAGCTAATAAGGACAGGATTACAAAGCCATATGACATAGTGGGGGAATTCCAGGAATATTATAAGTCATTATATAACCTACAGACTAGGTCACCTTCCCAAGCCCAAATAGATATGTATCTGTCTCGGTCACTAATGCCTCGGCTGGCAGAGACAGATAGGGATAACATGGAAAAACCTATTACAATGGAAGAACTTCAGAGAGCAGTAAAGATAACTAAACTGAATAAGGCTCCGGGCCCTGATGGGCTGACAGCCCAATATTACAAAACCTTGCTCCCTTCACTAGCTTCATATATGCTCAAATTATTTAACGCGCTTGGATTATCAGCAACATTTATAAGGGATACAATGTTAGCACACATTTCGGTAATACCGAAAGAGGGAAAAGATCCGACTTCCAGTGGAAGCTACCGCCCAATCTCTTTACTTAACGTAGATTTTAAGCTTTTCACAAAAATCTTGGCTAATAGAATTCAACAATACATTCCAAATTTGATACATCTGGACCAAGTGGGATTCGTTCCAACACGTGAAGCAAAAGATAATACAACAAAAGTTCTTAATCTTCTTCATGTAGTGAAAAATTCTCAGATCCAATGTGTGTTTTTGAATACAGATGCGGAGAAAGCCTTCGACAGGGTAAATTGGAATTTTATGTTATCAGTTTTGCGATATGGAGGATTCGGGGATAAAATGCTGCAATGGATTGCCTCTATCTATTCTTGCCCGACAGCTCGTGTCCGGGCAAATGGAGTACTATCAGAAACCTTCCAGATCGCAAACGGGACACGTCAGGGATGCCCCCTTTCACCACTCCTTTTTGCCCTGTCGTTGGAACCATTTCTCTGCACTATACGTTTAAATCAAGATATTACAGGAGTAAAGGTAGGAGAAGCACAATACAAGATCTCGGCCTACGCAGATGATATGATGTTTTCTTTGACGAACCCCCTAGTTACGATCCCTAACTTAATGAAGGAGTTCGAGAAATACAGCCAATTATCCAATCTTCGTATTAATTTTACTAAGTCGGAGGCAATGGGGGTTAATTTCCCTCAAACGTCAATTGATCAATTAAAAAAAAATTTTAAATTCAAGTGGACGGATAAGGCACTTACATACCTGGGCACGCTGTTGGTGCCCAATATTGATAAGATCTTCGGGTTAAATTTCCCCCCATTGCTGCAAGGACTAAAGATATTACTAGACAGATGGAAATTGGGTTTACACTCATGGATAGGACGCTGTAATATTGTTAAGATGAGCGTTCTCCCCAAATTTCTTTATCTTTTACAAGCACTACCAATAAAGATTCCAGCTACTTATTTTAAACAGTGCCAAAAGCTGATTTTTGATTTCATATGGGCGGGTAAGCAACCACGACTACGTCGCAATCAATTAACTCTCCCGAAGAAACAGGGGGGACTGGCGGTGCCAGACATACGCAGATATCATCGGGCTATACACCTTAGCAGAGTAGTTGACTGGAACAGACATAGAGATTCTAAACTTTGGGTACAGATAGAATATGCCCAGTCGCCTGTCTTATTAGGAAGAGTTCCCTGGTGTTTGGCACATGCCCCCAAAGAGCTTATTAAACATCCACTGATAGGAAATACTCTTAAAATCTGTGCGGTTACGTTTCCTACCATTGGCGTAATACCCGAGACATCCCCCTTATACCCAATAATTGGGAACCCCCTGTTTCCCCCTGGGAACGAAGATAAAGCGTTTAAACATTTAACAAATATGGGGGGTACACAAGTGTCTACTTATATAAAAGGAGGGACTTGGTTAACAGTTACAGAGATGATGGAGTTATTTAGACTTAGATTCTGGAGTGCTCTCCAGATTTCTCACTTTCTTGGTTCCCTCTCAGACCCAAGGAAGTTTGAAAGGCCCCTTGGTAGTTTTGAGAAGATGTGTTCAGAGAGGGGAGCAAAATCGTATACTCTATCAGCGAATTATGAAATATTAAATGTAGCGAGAGAAACCGACTCCTTGAAATGTGTACGGGATTGGGAACGAGAGTTGGGAAGGAACTTTAGTACAAAGGAGTTGCGACAAATTATTAGGTTTACACACGAATCTTCTATTTGTGTGAAAACCCAGGAGACCAATTTTAAAATCTTGACTCGATGGTACAGGACACCAGAGAGATTGAAGAAGTTTTTTCCCAACTCTTCAGACCTTTGCTGGAGATGTCATGTTGATAGAGGCACAATGTTGCATATTTTTTGGGATTGTCCTAAATTGAAGAATTTTTGGGCAGAGATCAGACATATTCTCCAGACTGTCACTAACTATAGGATACCGGAAGACCCAGTCTTTTTCCTTCTTCATGGGTCTCAGATATCAGAAAAGGTTTATAAGAAATCTGTGATATGACATCTATTAGATGCCGCTAAGGCTTGTGTTCCCCTGGCGTGGAGATCAACGTCACCACCGACAATAGAGATGTGGCTGCGTAAAGTGAGAGAGATTAATAAATTGGAAGAGCTGGTTCTCTCTGCGCGAAATCAACAGGAAAGATATTCCGAGACTTGGTCTCCCTGGAACTCTTTCCTGACCTCGGAAGAGGGAAGGATCCTCTATGAGGGTAACTAAAATGGTTAAAGTAGTTATTTAAGGGGGATACCTTGATTTGCCTGTGTTCTCTTTTTGTGGGATGCAAAGGCCCTTGAGAGATATTTCCATGGATTGGCTCTCCCCCTTTTTTTTTTTTTTTTTTTTGGGGTGCGATTGTTTTGTTTTATATAGGGGTATAAAAATGACTGGGACCGGCTCGAGACTATAGGGGAGGCAGGGTAATAGTTGAGTAGGAGCTATTATTGACATAGACTTAATTTCTGTTAGATGATATGAAACTGTGATTTCTGTTAGATGATATGAAACTGTTTTAAGTATGTCTAAAAATGTTAATGTTTGAGACTCTCCTATTGTTTTTTCTTTTTTTTGTGTTCTCGAGCATGTCCTATGTTTAAAAATAAATAAAATGAAAAAAAAAAAAAGAAACGTTATGACAGAAATCCTGGGGCAGAAACGCAAGGACAGTGACGGAATGACAGAAAACGCTTACGGACAGAAATGCTGAGACTGAACGCTGAAGCAGAAACTCTATGACAGAAAATCTGGGGCAGAAAACGCAAGGACAGATTTATTTTTTTTTTTTTCTCCTTTCTTTTATACTATGACAGCAATGCTGAAACTGAACGCTAAGGCAGAAATGAAATGACAGAAATCCTGGGGCAGAAACGCAGGGACAGCAACGCTATGACAGCAATGCTGAAACTGAACGCTGAGGCAGAAATGAAATGACAGAAATCCTGGGGCAGAAACGCTATGACAGAAACGCTGATACTTGAATGCTGAAGCAGAAATGTAATGACAGAAATCCTGGGGCAGAAATGCCATGACAGAAATCCTGGAGCAGAAACGCAAAGACAGAACGCTAAGGCAGAAATGCAATGCCAGAAATCCTGGGCCAGAAAGAAAGAAATTCTATGAACAAAATGCCAAGACTGAACGCTGAGACAGAAATGCTGGGGCAGAACACCATGACAGAAAAACGCCATGTCAGAAATCCTAGGGCAGAAATGCTATGACGGAAATCCTGGGGCAGAAACGCTGTGACAGAACTCCTGGGGCAGAAACGCTGTGACAGAACTCCTGGGGCAGAAACGCTGTGACAGAGCTCCTGGGGCAGAAACGCTGTGACAGAACTCCTGGGGCAGAAACGCTGTGACAGAACTCCCGGGGCAGAAACGCTGTGACAGAACTCCTGGGGCAGAAACGCTGTGACAGAACTCCCGGGGCAGAAACGTTGTGACAGAACTCCCGGGGCAGAAACGCTGTGACAGAACTCCTGGGGCAGAAACGCTGTGACAGAAATCCTGGAGCAGGAACGCTGTGACAAAAATCCTGGGGCAGGAACGCTGTGACAAAAATCCTGGGGCAGAAACGCTGTGCCAAAAATCCTGGGGCAGAAACGCTGTGACAGAAATCCTGGGGCAGAAACGCAATGACAAAATGCCGAGACTGTACGCCGAGACAGAAATGCTGGGGCAGGACGCTGTGACAGAAATGCTGGGGCAGGACGCTGTGACAGAAATGCTGGGGCAGGACGCTGTGACAGAAATGCTGGGGCAGGACGCTGTGACAGAAATGCTGGGGCAGAGCGCTATAACAGAAATGCTGGGGCAGAGCGCTACAACAAACTCTGAGGCAGAAAAATGCTATGACAGAAACCCTGGGGCAGAAATGCTGTGACAGAACTGGGGCAGAAATGCTATGACAGAAACACTGGGGGAGAAACGCCATGACAGAAAAGCTGGGGCAGAACGCTATGACAGAAAAGCTGGGGCAGAACGCTATGACAGAAAAGCTGGGGCAGAACGCTATGACAGAAAAGCTGGGGCAGAAATGCCATGACAGAAAAACTGGGGCAGAAATGCCATGACAGAAAAGCTGGGGCAGAAACGCCATGACAGAAAAGCCGGGGCAGAAATGCCATGACAGAAACGCTATGACAGAAACGCGGGGCCAGAACGCTATGACAGAAACGCCAGGCCAGAACGCTATGACAGAAACGCTGGGGCAGAACAATGCAATGACAGAACTCCTGGGGCAGAAATGCTATGATAGAAACACTGACCAAGAAAAACACAATAACCAAGTAAAAGCAGCAATGTGTGTGGATTACATCCTCCCTGTCTTGCCAGAATGCTATGACAGAAACGCCGGGCTAGAACGCTATGACAGAAATGCCGGGGCAGAAGGCTATGGCCGAAACGCCGAGGCAGAACGCTATGGCCGAAACGCCGAGGCAGAACGCTATGACAGAAATGCCGGGGCAGAACGCTATGACAGAAACGCCGGGGCAGAACGCTATGACAGAAACGCTGGGCAGAACGCTAAGACAGAACAATGCAATGACAGGGGCAGAAACGCTATGATGGAAACACTGACCAAGAAAAACACAAAAACCAAGTAAAAGCAGCGATGTATGTGGATTACATCCTCCCTGTCTTGCCAAGCCCTGCTGACAATGAATGAGCCCTTATGTAAGCTTGGGAATGACATGCGACTAAAACCATGATGAAAATTGATGATAATGAATGATAAACAATCCAGCATGGTACATCTACTGCAAGCCACCACCAACCCTTCACCTCACGACTAGCCGTTGCCATGACTGCTGTGTGCAGGTCTGATGTCCTCTGTGACTGGGCTTGCAGCGATACCAATTGTGGGGAGAGAGAGGAGCAGGCAGGCATCCCCCCATGTGAGTACCGGGAGAAACGGGCGGGCGCCCCCCTCGTGGAGCCGCATGAGGAGAGGAGCAGGTGGCCAGCTGATCACCCCCCCATTTAAACACCCGGAGAAGCAGAAGAGCAGCTCCCATGGCGCAAGATGTGCATGGGGAGAGAGGAGCTGCAGGGGGGGCGGACGATCACCCCCCCCCCCCGGCGGGTGGCTCCCTCGTGGAGCTAGATCTGCATGGGGAGAGAGGAGCTGGCGGGCGGCTGACAACCCCCCCGGCGGAACGCCGGGAGAAGCGGGCGGGAACACTGTGGGAAGGCCCCCCTTTTGCTGGAACTGCCCAGGAAAAGAGTAGCTGCTGGGCGGCCGATCACCCCCCCCCCCGGCGGCTCCTTCGTGGAGCTGGATGTGTACGGGGAGAGGAGGCCGGCGGCGAACACCCAGAGAAGCTGGCAGCTCCCACATGAAGCAGATGTTCATGTGGAGAGAGGAGCTGGCGTCCGATCATCCACCCCCCGGCAGGTGGCTCCCTCATGGAGCTAGATGTGCACGGAGAGGAGGTGGGCAGCGAACACCCGCCCCCCCCAACACTGTGAGAAGCGGGCCAGACCAACCCAGGGAGAATGAAAGGAACTGTGAGCGGCCGATCGCGCCCCCCGGCAAAACACCGGGAAAAGCGGGGGGGAAATGTACTCAGAGGTAACAAGGTGGGTGGCAGGCGGAATCCTCGGTGTGAGCACCGAGAGAGGTACCGCCACCATGCTTGCAGCCGACTGTGGCTCAGCAAGGACCCGGAAGTGACGTGTCAGCCCCACCCCCTTCTAAACCCAGAAACGCCGACGAGACCTGGCCTGTCAGAGGAGGAGGCTTAAATAGCCCTCTCAGACTCCTCCCACAAATACAGGCTAGCCACTGGCTAGCCTTAACACTTACGTTTTTTTGGTTGTAACATGAGAAAATGTGGGAAATTTCAAGGGGTATGAATACTTTTTCAAGGCACTGTGTGTATAGATAGATAGATAGATAGATAGATAGATAGATAGATAGATAGATAGATAGATAGATAGATAGATAGATAGATAGATAGATAGATAGATAGATATATTATGACTTGGAAATAAAACTCTCCACTCACACATGTATTTAAAAGCAAACAAAAAACAAAACAAAACCTATAAAATTCCTGTTGCGGTTTCGCTGGAGGTTTAGGTAACGGGCGCAGTAAACAAGCTCCATTTTGTTTATTTCTAATAAAGTTCAGGGAAGCGGAACTGAGGACAATAAAAGGGAAACACTGCAAGTTAACGGCACACGCTTCCAGCGGGATGTGCTGCGCCGCGCTCGGCGTAACTGCGACTCAAAGGGTTACCAGCCTTTCCCGGGCAAACGGGGGTAATCTGTCTTCATGGAAATCTCCCGAATCCCTTTTATGTTTCCCTTTTGAATGCTAAGAAGCATAACAAATTACATCGACAACTTTAAATGAAAAGGCTTTCTGGTCTATTAAGCTTCCTCTAAGTAATGGTGCAATTCAATTAAGTTCCCATTTCTGCGGCATTTGTGACGGTAGATACTTATTCCGCTTATCGCAGAGAGCCGGGGAAATAAAAATATCACACTCCGCAAATACCGCCACCGCTCTGTACATTCATAGAGGTGAGGCACCCTCCATGGACACTTCTATATATATTTATTTATATAGCACCTTCATCTCCCATGGCGCAGTACAAAGTATCAGTCAATACCGAGGGAGGGGAATACAGGAGATGTAATTCATACTAAATGTATCAAAAACAGGATAGGAATGTATAGAGTAAACCACCTCAATCAGGGCTATGCTGAACCCCAATGTTCCTCCAGAGGTTGGTAGGAGTTACTTGAGTAGCGATCTATAGGAGCATTCCTCCCACCGACCACCAATGTAAGGAGCATTCCTCCCACCGACCACCAATGTAAGGAACATTCTTCCCACCGACCACCAATGTAAGGAACATTCCTCCCACCGACCACCAATGTAAGGAGCATTCCTCCCACCGACCACCAATGTAAGGAGCATTCCTCCCACCGACCACCAATGTAAGGAGCATTCCTCCCACCGACCACCAATGTAAGGAACATTCCTCCCACCGACCAGCAATGTAAGGAGCATTCTTCTCACTGATCACCAATGTAAGGAACATTCTTCTCACTGATCACCAATGTAAGGGACATTCTTCTCACTGACCACCAATGTAAGGAACATTCTTCTCACTAATCACCAATGTAAGGGACATTCTTCTCACTGATCACCAATGTAAGGAACATTCCTCCCACCGACCACCAATGTAAGGAACATTCCTCCCACCGACCAGCAATGTAAGGAGCATTCTTCTCACTGATCACCAATGTAAGGAACATTCTTCTCACCGATCACCAATGTAAGGAACATTCTTCTCACTGATCACCAATGTAAGGATCATTCTTCTCACTGATCACCAATGTAAGGAACATTCTTCCCACTGATCACCAATGTAAGGAACATTCTTCCCACTGATCACCAATGTAAGGAACATTCTTCTCACTGATCACCAATGTAAGGAACATTCTTCTCCCTGATCACCAATGTAAGGAACATTCTTCCCACTGATCACCAATGTAAGGAAGATTCTTCCCACTGATCACCAATGTAAGGGACATTCTTCTCACTGATCACCAATGTAAGGAACATTCTTCCCAATTTTTCTTTATTAAAAGTCTTGCAATCAATAAGCATAAAATCACTATATATAATATACATATTTACATAAATGAAAATAAATATAGCAAATCTGCTCTCAAACAAAAAATGACTTTACAGCAAAAACAAAACTCATCATGAACATGTCATTATTGGGGATAATCTCACTACAACTCACACCAATACACCAGACATCTAAACTATGAGGTCAAGAAACAAACCCGCACCCATTATGCATGCAGCCCTTCTTCAAAAAGAAGATACTAACCAAAAAAAGCTAAGGGAGTGAAAGAAACAGAAAAAGAAAAGAGCTCCTCACCCAGAGATGGGCAGTTCACCAAAGGCAGGTCTGATATTCCTCCACGCCCGTTTCCAGACCGCCCGAGGCTCCCTGCCTTTCTCAAGACCCCGAATTTTCCCAACCTCACCCAGAATATCGTGCACCACCACCTCAACAGAGAGGACTTTTTTCCGCAGGGTAATCTGGCACCGTGCATTCCATGTGAAGTAACGGACAACAATACTAACTAAAAACAGTGTATCCAAATCAAAATCCCAGCAAGTCGGGAATGCCCCGTACACCCACTCCGCATAACTCATGCGATAGAAAAAGGGGATGCCTAGAGCCCTCCCCACCCCTTTATACACCTCTATGTTAAAGGGACACTGCAGCAAAAAGTGGTCCATAGACTCCACTTTACCAACACACTCCGCTCTAGGACAATCCCGATCATCCACAGGGCGATGCTTCAAGTTCCCTCTGACATAGAGCCTTCCATGGAAAGCGAGCCAGGCTTGGTCCCTAAACTTCAAGGGGATTCTTTCTAAATTGATTAAACGCAACCCCTCCCTCATTACAGAGCCTGGGCAATCCCTTAAGGCCAGTGACACACTGAAAGCAGAGCTCAAAATCCTCTTCTCCAGAAGCTTCCTGGGGAGGGACTTGATATCCTCCACTGTCACCTGCCACTGCCGAAGTATTTTCAGACACGGGGCAACATAAGCCGGGAGCTTGCCATGTCGGACTCTCAGACTTTTCACTGGCCCGCCATCTTCCCAGCATCGCAGAAAAGGCCTAAAACAAGATTGAAAAATGCCCACCCATCCCGGCGGGTTCTCTGCTAGCATGTTACCAAGATTGTACTTTAAAAAGAGCAGAGAAAAGAAAACTATTGGGTTGACCATTCCTAGGCCACCCTCCCGCCTAGACAGGTAAGTTACATTGCGTTTGATCAGGTTCAGCCTACTTCCCCATAACAGTTGGAAAAAACAGCTGTACACCCTTGCATAGAGAGATGCTGGCAAGATACAGACGAAGCTGACATATAAAAAGATTGGGACCAGGTACGTTTTGATCAAGTCTACCCTCTCCCTCAAGGAAAGCTTCCATTTCTTCCAGCTTGCTACTTTGGCATTGGCACACACCAACCTGCTTTCCCAATTTCGATGACCATAGTCACCAGGACCAAATTGGATGCCCAACACTTTAATTTCCTGCTGGGGCTCTGGGAAGGCATCCGGAAGTTTGAAGCTTTCACCCTCCTCACCCATCCAGAAAACTTCACTCTTTTCATGGTTGACTTTAGAACCAGAAGCCTCCGTGTACTGTTCTATCATAGAGACCACCTCCTGCGCCTCCTCTGTCCCAGAGACAATAACAGACACATCATCGGCATAGGCCACGACCTTCAGAGGCGGCACACCAGCAATGCCCAAAGGCACCCCGCACAAAGATCCACTCTCTAGCCTTCTTATGAAGGGGTCGATTGCGAATACATATAACAGGGGGCTCAGAGGACATCCCTGGCGCACACCAGAGCCAACCTCAAAAGGCCGTCCAACCCAACCATTAACCAGTGGGAAGCTCTCAGCCCCTCTATATAATGTCTTCAGCCAATCTATAAACCTCCCCTGCAGGCCGTATCTACCAAGTAGCAAATACAGGTACTCGTGATTGACTCGATCAAAAGCCTTCGCCTGATCCAATGCCAGCAAGTACTTTCTCCATCCAGCAGCCCTGCATCGTTCCAAAGCCTCCCGGACAGCTAAAACCGCTGAAAAGGTACTTCTACCTTGGACCGAGCAGTGCTGATGACTGGACAACAAATCGCCTGCTACTGACGACAAGCGCCAAAAAAGAATCTTCGCCAGGATCTTTCTATCAACATTGAGAAGACTGATGGGGCGCCAGTTCTCAATCATTGAGGGGTCCTTACCTTTTGGCAGAAGAATCACAGCGGATTGCCTCATGGAGGGAGGGAGCGAACCCTCTTCTAGACAGCCGTTATAAACCTCTGCTAAAAAGGGAGCCAGAATGGACTTAAAACACTTGTAGAATTCAGCTGTCAACCCATCTGGCCCAGGCGATTTTTTGGTAGCCAGCTTCTCTATAGCATGAACTACCTCATCCACTGAAATTGGTTCTGTCAAATCCATCAAAGGCAATGTACCATTTCCCAATCCTGGAGTAGAATCCAGAAAGCTTTCCATCCTGTCCCGACAAAGGTCCTTTCTTCCCAGAAGGTCTGCGTAATATGACCTGAAGATCTCCAGGATCCCTGATCTGGACTTCACCAGGGAACCCGTACTATCCCTCAGGCCTATGACCGTCTTAACTGCTATGCCTTGCTTACAGTTCTGGTAAGGATCAGGCGAGTGATATTTTCCATAATCCCTCTCCAGAACCAAGGAGGCATGCCGGTCGTATTGACACTTCCTAAGAAGAAACTTCACCTCAGAGATCTCCCCTGGATCTCCTCTATACGAGACAAGATGATCAAGCTTCCTCCGCAAATGCTGGTAGGCAATGTACATACCAAGCTGCTTCTTCTTACTTATGGCCTTGAAAAGTCCAATTGTCCTTTGTTTCACAAGCTCCCACTACTCTGACTTACTGCTGCAAAAGTCCAGAATAGAAACCTGTGCCTGAAAAAAATCCTCAAAGGATTGTCTTACCTCTACATCTTCCAGGAGAGCCGAATTCAGTTTCCAGGTACCCCTTCCCCTGGGTGGAGTGTCCGAGGCATTCAGAGTCACAGACAGCATACAGTGGTCAGAGAACTCCACCGCCCTCAACTCAGGAGCCGAGAAAGCAGAGTTCTCCTTTAAAAAAAACCTATCTATCCTACTCTGACTATTCCCTCTCTGAAATGTGAATCCCGTGCTGTCAGGGCAGTGCTTAATATGCACATCTACCAGGCCTGCTTGTCTCACCATATCTCTAAGAAAAACGCTATCATAACCCAGCCTGTCTATGGAGCCTCTCCTGTCTTCAGGCCTAATTATGGTGTTAAAATCACCTCCAAAGACAACCTGCTGGGACGTAAAAAGGAAGGGCTTGATCTCTGTGAGGAGGCATTTCCTGCCCCATTTTGACTGCGGTCCATAGATATTAATCAGGCGCAGGTCCTGCCCCCTAACAGAGACGTCTAAGACCATGTATCTCCCCATTTCTACCTCAATTACCCGCCGGCACGTTACCATATCGGTTTTAAAAAGGACCGCAACTCCGCTGCAGGGCTCAGCCGCAAGAGACCAAAAGGAGGGACCGCATCTCCACTCCCGTTTTGCTAGGTGGACATCGGCCAAAGTATTGAGCCAGGTCTCTTGCAAAAATAAAATCTCGGCATCAAACTCGCTGAGCAAAAATAAGGCAATATCACGAGCTCTTGCAGATTTAATGCTGGCGACATTAATGGTCGCCACCTTTATCGGAGTGGGAACTGCCATCAGGATGATTGGGGTAGTCGTTTCTTAACCTTTGCCACACTCTCATCACCAGAAACAGCTCTCTTCAGACTACGTGATTCCCCCTCATCCATGGATGATAAAGAGAAAGATAGATCAGACATCTCATCACCCGACAACACTGAAAAGGTATTACCAAGAGGAACCCCTCCTGGGTCCGACCCTGAGGAAGAAATTACCACTTTACTTGTCTTCCTCTTCTTCCTCCTAAACTTCTCCCACCCCTCATCATCCGAATCCCCCTCAACAGAGGGTGAGACATAGGATATGGACACCCTTCTATCAGCCCCACCCCCATCCAGCACCCCCACATTCCCCTGACCACGTTTGTGCCGCTGAGGGACAGGGACTGGAGGCCGAGTGGGAAGATCCGCCAAACCTGCCCCCCCAGCAGCTTCTGCCAGTCTGGAGGATCTACGTACAGTAGGATTAGGGACCACCACATGGGGGACAGACTCAGGGACCACATTACTGGGGGAAACAGAATCCGAAACAACAGATGTAACAGACACAGGAGGGACAGACTCAGGGACCACATTACTAGGGGAAACAGAATCTGAAACAACAGATGTAACAGACACAGGAGGGACAGACTCAGGGACCACATTACTAGGGGAAACAGAATCTGGAACAGATATAACAGAAACAGGAGGGGCAATAACAGTTTTAGCGGCCTCATCCTCCTTATCAAGTCTCTGCAACTCAGCCTCCAATCCTGGCAAGTTATGTAATGCCTCCGGGCACTGACTATAAGGATGACCGAGCTTTTGGCACAAATTGCACCGAATTTCAGTACAATCCTTAGCCAAATGGTCCAGATCCTGGCACAGTGAGCATTTCTTACGGGTACAGGTAGATGCAAAATGGCCTTTGTCTCCACATTTATTACAGACTTTAGGCTGACCCTGGTAAAAAATAGTCAGCCTATCTCTCCCCAGAAAAGCTGAACAGGGAAGGTGTTGAACTACATTTCCAAGCACCCCCAATTTTAGTGACACTGTCCAGGCCCCTGTCCATATCCCATGCTCATCAAGGACCTTCCGCAGTGGAGCGAGGACCTCACCATATCGGCGTAGCCATACTATCAAATCAGCCTCTGGTATGGATTCGTTACGCACCAGGATCGTCACCGACTTTATCAGAGGCTGCCTGGAAATCACCTTTGGCACCAAACCACTCCACTGCGGAAGGCCCTTGGACCTCCTATATCGCTCCCAAAATAAATCCAAACCCTCAGGCTTTACAAAGGACAAATCAAATTCATAACTGCCCACTGGGCAAATCAAAGCAAAGATATCTGATGCTTTAAACCCCATTTCCAGAACCAACTCAGCCACCCTCCCCCTTACTGGTGGGGTCCCCTCCCCCTCCCACTTCAATTGAACCACATTCCTCCTCCTGTACCCACCAACCATCCCACCACCAAGCCCCCCCAAATTGTGACCACTAAAATTCCCTCCACCCTCTTTGGTGCGACTCCCCAGAACGGACGCATAACTGCCCACATTTCTCCCAGCAGAAGAAGCATTTGTGTGCTTTGAACCGTCTGACACATTCCTAGCAGATATCGATTGTACAGATTTGGTCTGAACAATCGATGAGTCTTTCCTCTGCTGAGCAGGGAGAGCAATGTCATTTTTATTTTTCCCAGCAGTATTAACCCCTTCACCACCACCCACCACATTCATAGTTTTATCATTACTGTCATTCTTAATACTTGCTGGTATATTCACAGTTCCTGTAGTCTTCCCAACAGTGTCCTTTCCCACTGCTGTGCTGGTGGAATCTTCAGCTGGCCTGTTTTCTTCCATCAGGACAGGACTTTCAGCAGGCTGGTCTGACACCTCCATGGCTTCCACTGCACATGGTGCAATGTGCTGATCCCCTCCCCCATCAGCATCAATCAGCTCTGCTGGAACACAGAGAGGCTCAGGTGAGGCAATCTCTTTGCTGGTGTCAGCCATACTGTGTGAAACACATGCAGAAAACTTGGTAGAGGAACTACTGGTCTCAGCAAATGCAGGAGTAGAAACATCCATGTTCAGGGTGTTTGGTGCAGGTCCATCTTCATTCCCTGGTTTATTTTTCCTCTCATCCTCAGGGATTTCTGATGGATCATCAGATATGGAAACCTTGTCTGCTCTCAGGGGTGACTCCATCTGCTGGATGAAGGTCAGGGTGCCATGCTCACTCTCAACCCCCTGGCTGGTTGCCGCTGGCGATTCCAAGGCCTTACATGGGGGGAGAGGTGCAGAGGCAGATGGACCCGGGTCATCCATAACCTGAGGCTGCTGATCCATGCAACTTACTGACGACTGGCTGGCAAATCTCTTCTCATTCTCAAATTTTTCTTTAAAAGCTCCACTTCTGGCTTTTAATTTTTCCAACAATAAAGTTTGCTGCTTTACTTTTTCCTCATATTCCTGTAACTCAGGCTTCATGGCTGTGCGATTTCTACTCCAGGCCTGGAAGTATTTGGCTTTGAAGTTCTTATGGTTAGTTTTCAAAACTTGAAGTTTCTCTTCAGCCCTTCCAATTTGCCTAAAGCGATCAACAATCTTCTGTCTGAAGATACTCGCTTCCATACCAGGGCCTGGACCCACAGTCAGATCCTCCACCTCCTCCTCACTAGGCCCCATGTCATCAGGGGGATCCCACCCTGGGCCTCCCCCAGGATCAGGCATTGTTCCTGGGCCAAGCTAGCAGGCAAGGCCCAGGCTTGAAAAAAGGCTGGTTCTCAGAGAGCTCCTTGGGTGTGTCCTCCTCCTCCTTCCCACCGACCACCAATGTAAGGAACATTCCTCCCACCGACCAGCAATGTAAGGAGCATTCTTCCCACTGATCACCAATGTAAGGGACATTCTTCTCACTGATCACCAATGTAAGGAAGATTCTTCCCACTGATCACCAATGTAAGGAACATTCTTCTCACTGATCACCAATGTAAGGAACATTCTTCCCACTGATCACCAATGTAAGGAACATTCTTCTCACTGATCACCAATGTAAGGGACATTCTTCCCACTGATCACCAATGTAAGGAACATTCTTCTCACTGATCACCAATGTAAGGAGCATTCTTCTCACTGATCACCAATGTAAGGAACATTCTTCTCACTGATCACCAATGTAAGGAACATTCTTCCCACCGACCACCAATGTAAGGAACATTCCTCCCACCGACCACCAATGTAAGGAGCATTCTTCTCACTGATCACCAATGTAAGGAACATTCTTCTCACTGATCACCAATGTAAGGAACATTCTTCTCACTGATCACCAATGTAAGGAACATTCTTCTCACTGATCACCAATGTAAGGAGCATTCTTCTCACTGATCACCAATGTAAGGAACATTCTTCTCACTGATCACCAATGTAAGGAACATTCTTCTCACTGATCACCAATGTAAGGAACATTCTTCTCACTGATCACCAATGTAAGGAACATTCTTCTCACTGATCACCAATGTAAGGAACATTCTTCTCACTGATCACCAATGTAAGGAACATTCTTCCCACTGATCACCAATGTAAGGAACATTCTTCCCACTGATCACCAATGTAAGGGACATTCTTCCCACTGATCACCAATGTAAGGAACATTCTTCCCACTGATCACCAATGTAAGGAACATTCTTCCCACTGATCACCAATGTAAGGAACATTCTTCCCACTGATCACCAATGTAAGGAACATTCTTCTCACTGATCACCAATGTAAGGAACATTCTTCTCACTGATCACCAATGTAAGGGACATTCTTCCCACTGACCACCAATGTAAGGATCATTCTTCCCACTGATCACCAATGTAAGGAACATTCTTCTCCCTGATTACCAATGTAAGGAACATTCTTCCCACTGATCACCAATGTAAGGAACATTCTTCTCACTGATCACCAATGTAAGGAACATTCTTCCCACTGATCACCAATGTAAGGAACATTCTTCTCACTGATCACCAATGTAAGGAACATTCTTCTCACTGATCACCAATGTAAGGAACATTCTTCCCACTGATCACCAATGTAAGGAACATTCTTCTCACTGATCACCAATGTAAGGGACATTCTTCTCACTGATCACCAATGTAAGGAACATTCTTCTCACTGATCACCAATGTAAGGAACATTCTTCTCACTGATCACCAATGTAAGGAACATTCTTCTCACTGATCACCAATGTAAGGGACATTCTTCCCACTGATCACCAATGTAAGGAACATTCTTCCCACTGATCACCAATGTAAGGAACATTCTTCCCACTGATCACCAATGTAAGGAACATTCTTCTCACTGATCACCAATGTAAGGGACATTCTTCCCACTGATCACCAATGTAAGGAACATTCTTCCCACTGATCACCAATGTAAGGAACATTCTTCCCACTGATCACCAATGTAAGGAACATTCTTCTCACTGATCACCAATGTAAGGAACATTCTTCTCACTGATCACCAATGTAAGGGACATTCTTCCCACTGACCACCAATGTAAGGATCATTCTTCCCACTGATCACCAATGTAAGGAACATTCTTCTCCCTGATCACCAATGTAAGGAACATTCTTCCCACTGATCACCAATGTAAGGAACATTCTTCTCACTGATCACCAATGTAAGGAACATTCTTCCCACTGATCACCAATGTAAGGAACATTCTTCTCACTGATCACCAATGTAAGGAACATTCTTCTCACTGATCACCAATGTAAGGAACATTCTTCCCACTGATCACCAATGTAAGGAACATTCTTCCCACTGATCACCAATGTAAGGGACATTCTTCCCACTGATCACCAATGTAAGGAACATTCTTCCCACTGATCACCAATGTAAGGAACATTCTTCTCACTGATCACCAATGTAAGGAACATTCTTCTCACTGATCACCAATGTAAGGAACATTCTTCTCACTGATCACCAATGTAAGGAACATTCTTCCCACTGATCACCAATGTAAGGAACATTCTTCTCACTGATCACCAATGTAAGGAACATTCTTCCCACTGATCACCAATGTAAGGGACATTCTTCCCACTGATCACCAATGTAAGGAACATTCTTCCCACTGATCACCAATGTAAGGAACATTCTTCCCACTGATCACCAATGTAAGGAACATTCTTCCCACTGATCACCAATGTAAGGAACATTCTTCTCACTGATCACCAATGTAAGGAACATTCTTCTCACTGATCACCAATGTAAGGGACATTCTTCCCACTGACCACCAATGTAAGGATCATTCTTCCCACTGATCACCAATGTAAGGAACATTCTTCCCACTGATCACCAATGTAAGGAACATTCTTCCCACTGATCACCAATGTAAGGAACATTCTTCTCACTGATCACCAATGTAAGGAACATTCTTCTCACTGATCACCAATGTAAGGGACATTCTTCCCACTGACCACCAATGTAAGGATCATTCTTCCCACTGATCACCAATGTAAGGAACATTCTTCTCCCTGATTACCAATGTAAGGAACATTCTTCCCACTGATCACCAATGTAAGGAACATTCTTCTCACTGATCACCAATGTAAGGAACATTCTTCCCACTGATCACCAATGTAAGGAACATTCTTCTCACTGATCACCAATGTAAGGAACATTCTTCTCACTGATCACCAATGTAAGGAACATTCTTCCCACTGATCACCAATGTAAGGAACATTCTTCTCACTGATCACCAATGTAAGGGACATTCTTCTCACTGATCACCAATGTAAGGAACATTCTTCTCACTGATCACCAATGTAAGGAACATTCTTCTCACTGATCACCAATGTAAGGAACATTCTTCTCACTGATCACCAATGTAAGGGACATTCTTCCCACTGATCACCAATGTAAGGAACATTCTTCCCACTGATCACCAATGTAAGGAACATTCTTCCCACTGATCACCAATGTAAGGAACATTCTTCTCACTGATCACCAATGTAAGGGACATTCTTCCCACTGATCACCAATGTAAGGAACATTCTTCCCACTGATCACCAATGTAAGGAACATTCTTCCCACTGATCACCAATGTAAGGAACATTCTTCTCACTGATCACCAATGTAAGGAACATTCTTCTCACTGATCACCAATGTAAGGGACATTCTTCCCACTGACCACCAATGTAAGGATCATTCTTCCCACTGATCACCAATGTAAGGAACATTCTTCTCCCTGATCACCAATGTAAGGAACATTCTTCCCACTGATCACCAATGTAAGGAACATTCTTCTCACTGATCACCAATGTAAGGAACATTCTTCCCACTGATCACCAATGTAAGGAACATTCTTCTCACTGATCACCAATGTAAGGAACATTCTTCTCACTGATCACCAATGTAAGGAACATTCTTCCCACTGATCACCAATGTAAGGAACATTCTTCCCACTGATCACCAATGTAAGGGACATTCTTCCCACTGATCACCAATGTAAGGAACATTCTTCCCACTGATCACCAATGTAAGGAACATTCTTCTCACTGATCACCAATGTAAGGAACATTCTTCTCACTGATCACCAATGTAAGGAACATTCTTCTCACTGATCACCAATGTAAGGAACATTCTTCCCACTGATCACCAATGTAAGGAACATTCTTCTCACTGATCACCAATGTAAGGAACATTCTTCCCACTGATCACCAATGTAAGGGACATTCTTCCCACTGATCACCAATGTAAGGAACATTCTTCCCACTGATCACCAATGTAAGGAACATTCTTCCCACTGATCACCAATGTAAGGAACATTCTTCCCACTGATCACCAATGTAAGGAACATTCTTCTCACTGATCACCAATGTAAGGAACATTCTTCTCACTGATCACCAATGTAAGGGACATTCTTCCCACTGACCACCAATGTAAGGATCATTCTTCCCACTGATCACCAATGTAAGGAACATTCTTCTCCCTGATCACCAATGTAAGGAACATTCTTCCCACTGATCACCAATGTAAGGAACATTCTTCTCCCTGATCACCAATGTAAGGAACATTCTTCCCACTGATCACCAATGTAAGAGACATTCTTCCCACTGATCACCAATGTAAGGGACATTCTTCTCACTGATCACCAATGTAAGGAACATTCTTCTCACTGATCACCAATGTAAGGAACATTCTTCTCACTGATCACCAATGTAAGGAACATTCTTCTCACTGATCACCAATGTAAGGAACATTCTTCTCACTGATCACCAATGTAAGGAACATTCTTCTCACTGATCACCAATGTAAGGAACATTCTTCCCACTGATCACCAATGTAAGAGACATTCTTCCCACTGATCACCAATGTAAGGAACATTCTTCTCACTGATCACCAATGTAAGGAACATTCTTCTCTCTGATCACCAATGTAAGGAACATTCTTCTCACTGATCACCAATGTAAGGAACATTCTTCTCACTGATCACCAATGTAAGGAACATTCTTCCCACTGATCACCAATGTAAGGGACATTCTTCTCACTGATCACCAATGTAAGGAACATTCTTCTCCCTGATCACCAATGTAAGGAACATTCTTCCCACTGATCACCAATGTAAGGAACATTCTTCTCCCTGATCACCAATGTAAGGAACATTCTTCTCACTGATCACCAATGTAAGGAACATTCTTCCCACTGATCACCAATGTAAGGAACATTCTTCTCACTGATCACCAATGTAAGGAACATTCTTCCCACTGATCACCAATGTAAGGGACATTCTTCTCACTGATCACCAATGTAAGGAACATTCTTCCCACTGATCACCAATGTAAGGAACATTCTTCTCACTGATCACCAATGTAAGGGACATTCTTCTCACTGATCACCAATGTAAGGAACATTCTTCTCTCTGATCACCAATGTAGGGAACATTCTTCTCACTGATCACCAATGTAAGGAACTTTCTTCTCACTGATCACCAATGTAAGGAACATTCTTCCCACTGATCACCAATGTAGGGAACATTCTTCTCACTGATCACCAATGTAAGGAACTTTCTTCTCACTGATCACCAATGTAAGGGACATTCTTCCCACTGATCACCAATGTAAGGAACATTCTTCTCACTGATCACCAATGTAAGGGACATTCTTCTCACTGATCATCAATGTAAGGGACATTCTTCTCACTGATCACCAATGTAAGGAACATTCTTCTCACTGATCACCAATGTAAGGAACATTCTTCCCACTGATCACCAATGTAAGGAACATTCTTCCCACTGATCACCAATGTAAGGAACATTCTTCTCACTGATCACCAATGTAAGGAACATTCTTCTCACTGATCATCAATGTAAGGGACATTCTTCTCACTGATCATCAATGTAAGGGACATTCTTCTCACTGACCACCAATGTAATGGGGGATTATTTCAGCTACTTCCTGTCTACATGCACTTGTTCCAGTGTCTGCTGTACATTATTGATCTGATATTGTCTTCCTCATAGTGCCAATGATGCTCCATGTCTGAGCAATGTGTGGTCAGGCTGCTTAATCCTCCATGAACATGTGACGGGGTGACAGCAGATGAACACAATGGGGAGTCAAGACAAGTGCTGTCACCCTACAACAGGAAGGGCCTTTCTGGCGGGAACGGCAGAGATTATTATAATGAAAGCTGCAGAATTAGAATGAAAACGACTTTGGAGATGATATGAACACGTTACAGCTGACAGCTGAGTTCAGTGATTGGGATCGCAGAGACTTCAATGTTTTTATTATATTTTTTTAAATACCTATTTAAAAATATAAAATGCCAGAAAGTATCATTTCTAAATGAAGAGATGAGACACAGATGAGTAACATTTGGAAACGTATTAATCCTGACATTTCCATTCGTGTTCAGAATAAAACTGTCTCTGGAAATGAGTTTCAAATGTCTAAAAACGGGGAAATGTTTTTTCTAAAATTCAGCTGAAAATCTGTCAGTTTAGAGGCTTTTCAGCAAAACCGTCCCTGACAGAGAACAAGGTGTAGACAGGGGGCGCCATCCATCACCTCTAGAGGGGTGTTTTTGAGGGGGGGGGTGCACATGTGTATAACGATGGGGGATCCCTCGCTTCCCCTCCCCCCCCACACTTAGAACGGGGCTAGAAAGATTTCAGTAAGGCACATGAATAGACCATCTCAATATCTACACCAGTGTTTCTCGACCTTTTTTTCAGTCAAGGCACCCTTCAAAATTATGGACATTCTCAAGGCGCCCTTCAAAATTATGGACATTCTCAATGCACCCTTCAAAATTATGGACATTCTCAAGGCGCCCTTCAAAATTATGGACATTCTCAATGCACCCTTCAAAATTATGGACATTCTCAAGGCATCCTTTAAAATTCTGGATAGTCTCAAGGCGCCTTTTAAAGTTATGGACATTGTCAAGTTAAGGGCGCCTTGGGGATGTCCATAACTTTAAAACATGGACATTCTCAAGGCTACCTTTAAAATTATGGATAGTCTCAAGGTGCCCTTTAAAGTTGGACAAAAAAATGGTTACAGGGGCATGTCCAAAGGGTGGTGATCAATAACGTGTACTCAGACTGGTCAGGAGTGGTAAGTGGGGTCCCCCCCCACCCAAGGTTCTGTCCTGGGACCAATCCTGTTTAATTCATTCATAAATTATATAGAGGATGGGATAAACAGCTCATTCTCAGTTTTTGCTGACGATACAATGCTAAGCAGGGCAATAACTTCATGGCAAGATGTGGAAACCTTATAGTAGGACCTCAATAAAATAATGGGGTGGGCACTTACATGGCCAATGAGGTTTAATGTTGAAAAATGTAAATCGCAGGGGGGGGGGGGGGGCTAACAAATTGAACACAAGGTACCTGCTAAGGGGAGAAGCTCTGGGGGATTCAAGGATGGAGAAGGATCTGGGGACCCTAGTAGATGACAGACCAAGCAATAACAAGCTCCAGCAAGCAAAGCCTGAAGACTATTGGCCTGCATTAAAAAGGGAATTTTACTCCGGAGATAAAATGATAATCCTGACACTTTATAAAACTCTGGTTCGGTAGCGTCTGGAGTATTCCGTCCAGTTCTCAGGAGGGATGTGCTGGAACTGGAGCCAGAGAAGAGCAATAAAGCTAATAAAGTGACTGGAGGACCTCAGTTATGGGGAAAGCATTGAACCTCTTCTCCATGGAGAAGAGACGCTTGAGAGGAGATATGATAGAGATATACAAATATCTCAACGGTGATCCCAGCATAGGGAGGAAACTTCTCAGTCTCAGGGAGTGTAAGAGGACACGGGGCCACACAATGAGATTGGAGGAGAAGCAGTTTAACCTGAAAGTGGAGTTCCACCCAAAAAATAGAATTTCCACTTTTCGGATTCCTCCCCCCCTCTGGTGTCACATTTGGTACCTTTTAGGGGGGAGGGGGGGCAGATACCTGTATAATCCAGGTATTTGCTCCCATTTCTGGGCATAGATCACTGCAATATCCGCAGATATCTATGCCATGTCCGGCCTCTCCTCCGCCCCCCCCCCCCCGCTGTTTTCTGGGGGACACACAGGTACCAGAAGACAGCAGGGACCAGTGAGATCATGCATGCGCAGTAGGGAACCAGGCTCACTTCCTGATTCCATTACCGAAGATGCCGGCGCCTCCACCTGGGAGCCGACGGACAGATCGGCATAGGGTGAGGATATCACGGGCGTCCTGGACAGGTAAGTGTCCATTGATTAAAAGTCAGCAGCTGCAGTATTTCTAGCTGCTGACTTTTTTTTTTTTTTTCGACGGAACTCTGCTTTAAGCTGTGTAAGGTTTTTTCACTGTCAGGGCGGTAAGGATGTGGAGCTCTCTTCCACAATCAGTGCTGTCAGGGGGGAGCATTGATAGTTTAAAAATTTTTTTAGATGGGCATCTTAGTGAAGACAATATACAGGATTATAGATTTTGACATGAGCACACACCCACACAGGATGGACTGGTGTCTTTATATAACCTTACCAACTATATATCACTGACATGGAGGGATTTTTTTTCCTTTAAATAGGTAAAGCTTCATTTAATAAGAAATTGAAAATTCCTAAATCCTCCCTCCGGCCTTCCCTCAGTCTTGCACAGGTGTACCGGCTCCTCTCCTGGACTGAAACGGCTTCCTCTGATTTCACCGCACACTGTGAGCTTTTTTCCATGTGCATTAGAAGCTGCAGCAAGTCAGATAGAGCCCCGCCCTCATTTCCTGGTTGGAGGATGCAGACTGTCCCTGGCTGGGCCCTTTCATTGGGGACACTATTCCTTCCATTAACACCAATGATGAGGCACTATTCCTTCCAATGACACCAATGATGGGACACTATTCCTCCCACTGACGCCAATGATGGGGCACTATTCCTCCCACTGACACCAATGATGGGGCATTATTCCTCCCACTGACGCCAATGATGGAACACTATTCCTCCCACTGACAGCAATGATGGGGCACTATTCCTCCCACTGCCACCAATGATGGGGCACTATTCCACCCACTGACACCAATGATGGGACACTATTTCTCCCACTGATACCAATGATGGGGCACTATTCCTCCCACTGATTCCAATGATGGGGCATTATTCCTCCCACTGACGCCAATGATGGGGCACTATTCCTCCCACTGACGCCAATGATGGGACACTATTCCTCCCACTGACAGCAATGATGGGGCACTATTCCTCCCACTGCCACCAATGATGGGGCACTATTCCACCCACTGACGCCAATGATGGGGCACTATTCCTCCCACTGCCACCAATGATGGGGCACTATTCCACCCACTGACGCCAATGATGGGGCACTATTCCTCCCACTGATACCAATGATGGGACACTATTCCTCCCACTGACAGCAATGATGGGACACTATTCCTCCCACTGACACCAATGATGGGGCACTATTCCTCCCACTGATACCAATGATGGGGCACTATTCCTCCCACTGACACCAATGATGGGACACTATTCCTCCCACTGATACCAATGATGGGGCATTATTCCTCCCACTGATACCAATCATGGGGCACTATTACTCCCACTGATACCAATGATGGGGCAATATTCCTCCCACTGACACCAATGATGGGGCATTATTCCTCCCACTGATACCAATGATGGGGCATTATTCCTCCCACTGACACCAATGATGGGGCATTATTCCTCCCACTGATACCAATGATGGGGCATTATTCCTCCCACTGCCACCAATGACGGGGCACTATTCCACCCACTGACACCAATGTTCCACCCACTGACACCAATGATGGGGCACTATTCCTCCCACTGACACCAATGATGGGACACTATTCCTCCCACTGACACCAATGATGGGGCACTATTCCTCCCACTGACACCAATGATGGGGCACTATCCCTCCCACTGACACCAATGATGGGGCACTATTCCTCCCACTGACACCAATGATGGGGCACTATTCCTCCCACTGACACCAATGATGGGGCACTATTCCTCTCACTAATACCAATGATGGGACACTATTCCTCCCACTGACACCAATGATAGAGAGAGCATTGTTTACTCCCACTGGACTCCAGGACATTCTCTACTCCCATTGGCCTCAATCCGCCCCCCGTAAAGGAGAGTAAACTGGCACTTTGTTTAGAAGGTTTGGAGATTTATAAGATAAAGGGGAGCTCCAATACACAATTAATGTGTTGTGAGCCGCATCAGTCCCTGTGCTGAAGATTCGGAATCAATAAAAGCAACTTATCTAATCAAAGGAATAGGAAAGCACACAAAGGAATACAAAGACTGACGTGGAGTGGAATGGAGTGGAGTGGAGTGGAGTGGCTCTTTTGTACATAAGAAAAGATTTTTAGCCCAGAATATAAGAGGTGGGGGGTAGCGGGACGCAGGTTTTCACCATGTGGATGAAGTCTTTCTTGGAGGCCCATTGGCCTCCAGGCCCATTGGCCTGTATTCAGCGGCTCACCACAAAGACGGCGCCCCCTCCAGGAGGACGTTCACCCGAGATCAGACATCCAAATGAAATGGGTCAAAAAAGAGCGCCGGATGAAAAATCCGCTGGACACCATAGTCTTCATCGTTCAGCTGGTTACAACAAGCAGAGCAAAGGACAGCCCGCCCCTCACCCGTCTTGTTGTTCACATCTATGCGTTTTTTTAGTGTGTTTTGCAGAAACGCACTGCAGTCCATTTTTTTTCATGGTTTCCCACATGTTCACATCCATGCGTTTTTCAGCTGCTCCGATTTTGGAGAGGGTCGGGGACTTTTGTTTCTCCCAGCAGGTTGTGTTTTGCATGTAACAGACTTCAATAGACCCGCGCCAAAAATCGCAAGTGTTGCGTTTTTGATGCATTTTTGCATGTGTTTTGCTTTTTTTTTTTTCTCAGAGCAGCGGACATTTTTTTAATTTTTTTTTTAAATATAGAATTTGTCAAAAACTACCTCCTTTGTTTTTTTTTAACACTACAATTTTCTTTTTGGGTGAATGAGTAGGGGTACTATCTACCCCATATTTATTCACAGAGGGGCCAGGATCTGGGGGCCTGACTTGTCAAAGGGGGCTTCCAGATTCCAACAAGTCACCCCCCCGCACCCTTACAACCACCGGTCCAGGGTTGTGGGGAAGAGGCCCTTATCCTCATCAACATGGAGACAAGGTACTAAGGTACTTTGGGGGCGGAGGGGTGGAGCCCCCTATCCCAAAACACACCCCCATGTTAAAGGCATGCGACCTGGTATGGCTCATGAGGGGGGGGCTCTCCCCCCTTTTCTGGCCTGCCAGGCTGCATGCTCTGATAAGGGGCTGGTATATATTTTGGGGGGGGGAACCCCACGCCTTTTTTTTTTGGCCTGGGGTTCCTCTTTAAAATCCGTTCCAGACCTAAAGGGCCTGGTATAGTTTGGGGGGACCCCACGCCATTTTTTTAAAATGCCAGCAGTTCTCGTTACATTAAGCGGTCAGTGGGGAATCCTGCTGACAGCAGATGAGTCATCGGTTGTTAAGGACACGGCGGCCACCCCGCTCCTTAACAACCGGCTATTCACAGTTTGTTAAGGAGACTTTCCTATTAGAAAAAAAAAAAAAGCAAAATGTATGGAATACACATGCAAACATGCATCAAAAACGCACAGCAAATGAAAAACAAAATAAATGGGTAAATAATTTTAGGATGGGGGTAAATTCCCAGTGTTGGGATTCATGGTTGGAAGGGTGGACCATACTCTTAAAGCGGTTGTAAACCTTTGTGCATCCTATGCATTAAGGTAAAAAAACACCTGGCAGTGACCGGCCCCCCAGCCCCCCCCCCCCCCCCGTCTTACTTACCTGAATCCCTTCATTCAGTTGGCGGGGACGTGCTGTCCTGCTGTCTCTCTCTTCATGGGCTCCTGGCTCTTGATTGGATAGATTGATGGCAGAGCAGCCATTGGCTACCGCTGCTGACAATCAAATCCAATGACGCGGGGGCGGGGCCGAGTCCGGCATTCGTGTCTGTGGACGCAAATGCTGGACTCAGGAGTGCGCCCGCAAGATAAATCCCCCGGGAGAGCGCTTCTCCTAGGGGGTTATTTGATGCGGTGAGGAGCCGTGAGAGCCACCGGGGGACCCCAGAAGAGGAGGTTTGGGGCCACTCTGTGTAAAATGAGCTGCACAGTGGAGGTAAGTATGGCATGTTTGTTATTTTTAAAAAATAAAAAAAACGATCCTTTACAATCACTTTAAGCCTCGTACACACGATGAGATTGTTGGCCAACCGAGCGTCTGATTTTTGTCCGAAGGGCGTGTGCCAGGAACTTGTCTTGCATACTAATGGTACACAATTGTCGGCCAACAAACACAAAGGTAGTGACATACTACGAGGAATTTCAGCTCTTGAGCGCCACCCTTTGGGCACCTTCTGCTAATGTCGTGTTTGGTGAGCATTGATTCCGAGCATGCCTGTTTGTACTTTCAACTTTTGTACTGAAGATACGAAAATCTGACAACAGACCATTGTCCGCCGAAAATTTTCTAGCCTACCATCCAACATTTGTTGGCTGAAAGTTGGACAACCATTGTCAGAAGGAGCGAACTAATGGTCAGATTTTAGGACAACAGTCTGTCAACAGACGATCCCCTGCCAACAATCACATTGTTCATATTTATTTCCTTCAATAGTTGGTGGCTCTGCCTCAATTAGGGGTATTATTTTACTTGTGGGGTGCAGACATTGCTCCGAGTTGGAAGAGTTGGAGGAAGTCTCTGGGTTGGAAGGAGTGTCCTACAGACTCATAATCATCATAACCCATAGAGAAGTATTTTTGTAAAGTGCTGATCTGTCATTGTGAAACCTCCTGGGTGGAGGTTATAAATGAGGGAAAATGGCTAGACTCCTCCAGATCCATTCCTGGTTTTGTGACGGATAACCCGCTCTATGTTCCGCCTGATGAAGATTTAAAGTTCAGCTCCTTGAACCTGGCGGGCAACATGGCGACCTCTTCGATGGCCACTTTTGAAATATCTGGTAAAAATTGTTTCATATTAGCAGGATGGTAATCTTGTTCTAGATCTGTTTTTTTTTGTTTGTTTGTTTGTTTGTTTTTTAGTTATTTCATGTTGCTGTAAAATGATACAGATTATCAGTCATCACCTCCCAGATATATAGAGAGTGACAACCTGTAAGATGCATTTTAATGCTCATCAGTGCAGGAGCAGATCAGGGGGTGTCCAAGGAATGCTCTCAGTATAATACCAACATTGGAATTATTATTCATAAATATTTAGTTATTATTATTATTTTTAGGGTTTGGCATTTTGTATAATAGTAGAATTTTTTGGTGTTTTATATTTAGTTTTTTTGTATATTATATTGTAGAATTGTATCATAGTGTAGATAGAGATGCAGATATTCCAGCTAAAGTGCTACAAATACTCATCCTGTGTGATAATATTTGGAAACCTAAAAGATACATTTATAATTGCAGTGAGGATACAAAGCATTTCTCTGGTGACATTTTTCTTTACCAAAACTGAAACATTGTAATCATAAAAGATGAAAAAAAAATCATCAACTTCTCTCTACTTGCAGCAACCTGCCCTTGTGATGTGAATGTCGGGTGTGATTGGCTAATTTGCATACGATGGGCTTTAAGCCCTGGTTTTATCTGCCAAATCGGCGGAAATTGCCGTCCTAACCGTTGCGACGTTGCACCGATTTAAAAAAGTAGTTTCTGTACTACTTTTTACGATTTGGGGGGGGGGGGGTGCGATTTCCGTAGACATCTGTGCAGAAACCCGCACAGATGTCTGTAAATTCGCAGCCGAAATCGGGGCTGACATGCAGGAGTGAGATATGAAATTGCTCGGCTTCATTCCCGCAGCTCAGTGTGAAGCTGGGCTTATATAGTTTAGGTTCTCCCCGAGCGTTCCATGAATGTGCACAACGTGTGTGTCACGCTTGCGGTGCCATGCATTGTTAGAGCCGGTTCACACCACAGAAACGCAGTCTTGATGTGTTCCAGAGGTGTGTCTGCATGCATGTTTACATGCGTTTTTGATGCGTTCTAGATGCCTTTTTTTTTTCCTCATATTTTTTTTCTTTTACAATTTTACATTTTTTACATTTACTTATTTATATTTTACGTTTTTCTTCATTTTCTGGTGTCGTGCGCTGTGCTGCATTTTTGATGCATTTTGCCTTGTTCCAGCACAGTTCCTTTGCAGAAATAAATGCAGCATTGTTCTATTTTTGATGACTGTACTGGGAGGCTCTGCTACAGTGTGAACTTTGCCTTTGGAACCCATGTGACCTATACTGTATACTGTCCATGCATTTTTGAGGAGAAAAAAAAAATCACACTGGACTGCATGTGGTGCAGCACAAGGAGATTTGGGGGGGGGGGGGGATTTGTGTTGGGAGGGGGAATTTGGGGGGCAGCAGGAGGTAAGAACTGTTGTAATGGGGGGAGGGATTTGTGCTAGGAGGGGACATTTTACTGGAAGGGGAATTTGTGCTAGTAGGGATGCTTGGGGGGCATTTGTGCTAGGAGGGGAAATTTGGAGGGGGGGGTTGTGCTAGGAGGGAAAAACATTTTGGGAGGGGGATTTGTGCTAGTAGGGATGATTGGGCGGCATTTGTTCTAGGAGGGGAAATTTGGAGGGGGGGGGGGTTGTGCTAAGAGGGGGAAAACATTTTGGGAGGGGGATTTGTGCTAGTGGGGATGATTGGGAGGGGGGCATTTGTGCTAGGAGGGGAAATTTGGATGGGGGTTGTGCTAGGAGGGAAAAACATTTTGGGAAGGGGATTTGTGCTAGTAGGGATGATTGGGGGGCATTTCTGCTAGGAGGGGAAATTTGGAGGGGGGAGGGTTGTGCTAAGGAGGGAAAAAAATTTGGGAGGGGGATTTGTGCTAGTAGGAATGATTGGGGGACATTTATGCTAGGAGGGGAAATTGGGGGGTGGGATTGGGATTTGTGCTAGGATGGGAGATTGGGGGAGGGAAATCAGTGCTAGGAGGGGGATTTTTGAGGGGGGGATTTGCACTTGGAGGGAAAATTTGAGGGGTAGAGGATTTGTGCTAGGAAGGTGGATTTTTTCCCCCCCTCCTATCGCTTGTCCACAGCAGCCAATACAGTCGCTTCTCCTGTCCTCCAATTGGGTCTTAAGACTCACTTCCTGATTGGTCAGGAGAAGAAGCAGGAGGACATTAGCGAATATTAATTCGCTATTGTCACACAACTGGGTGGGATCAGGGTGCAGTGCTCTGCGCCCCGAGTCCACCCTTTTCTGAAGCCAATTAGAGCCTCAATCTTTAATCATGTGCCTCCAAAAAAAAAAAAACCCCATTGGAATCCATGTGTCCAGTGCCCTGCATGTAGATTTGGGGCTAGACGCATGGATAGGGGGCGGTGCGTCTGCGCCCTGTATGGACAGGACGTCGCTGGCCACCTGCAGATATGTGAACCCAGCCTTAGGCCCCTTTCACACGACAGGCCCACTCAGATCCGCCTGTCTGTTTTTGGCGCAAATCCGAGCGGGCCATCCATTGACTCCAATGGGCCGGCGGATGTCAGCGGAGATGTGTCCGCTGACACCCGTCTGCCATCCGATTTTTTTTTTTTTAAACTAAAGCAGATTACAAGCAAGGATTGTCAAAAATGAGATTTTTGTTTTCCTCAAAATCTCAGCAAAATGTAGGGGATTTCATCAAATTTGACCATTTTGGCGAAATGTATTGGAGTCAGTGCAGAAGGCAAAACAACTTAGTCTTTGGTGTTTTTTTTTAAGGGTGCAACTGTAACAGAAGCTCCTTTCACCTCTTCTGGACTTGTTCTTGTGCCAAAAAGCAGCTCCTGATCAATCCTATTATTTTACATTTTTTCCCACAAAAAAAATACAATAAAAAAAATGTAAATATACAATAATGATTAAATACACACACACAAAAAATGTAAAATAAAAAAAGGAAATACACAATAATGATCAAATACACACAGAAAAAAAAAAGGAGATGCACAATAATGATCAAATATACACACACATAAAAGTAAAATAAAAAGGGGAAATATACAATAATCAAATACACACACAAAAAAGTAAGATAAAAAATAAAATAAAACACACAATAATGATCAAATACACACAAAAAAAGTAAAATAAAAAAAAAGGAAATATACAATAATGATCAAATACACAAAAAAATTAAATAAATAAATAAAAAAAAAAAAAAAAAGGAAATACACAATAATGATCAAAAACACACAAAAAGTAAAACACAAAGAACACTAAGATTGCAGTTAATTAATGAAATGAAAATCAATAAAACTTAATTATTAATTATAAACTTAACTATAATAAAAAATAAAAATCAACAAAATTGTGAAATCAATAAAGCTGCCTTATAAAAACCGAAACAAAACAACAAAGCATTTTTTTTTGTCTAAGCAGTTCATTAAGGGGAATTGAAAGTTTCTGTTTTTTTCCGTCATCTAAAAACACATAAAACATATTTAGCATTTTGAAAAAAAAAAAAAAAATCTGTATTTGTATTGCAGCTTTTAAGTTCTCATTTCTGCTTTTTTTGAGGACTACAAAAAATGCTCCCTGATTTATTTTTTTTAACATCATTATTACCAAAAATTATTTTTTGAGGTATAGATGAGCAGTAAGGGTGGGGAGGAAGAAGGAGCTTCTATAACCCTCTGGAAACATTTGAACCCCATTGTACCCTTAAAAACAAAAACAAAGTACCTTAATTTCACCTTCTTCACTAACGTTTTTACCAAAATGGCAAAAATGTCACCTTGTGAAAAATCTCCCCAAACAATAACTCTGACTGAAATGGACTCCCAAACTGAAATGGACACACGGGCACCGCGTGGGCGGGGCTCTCAAAGTGTACTTGTCACTACTAAAATGTGGGAGCTTTCAGTTGAGGACTTGCTGGAACTTCTTAGTAAGCTCTAATGAGCAGGGCCTTCTGATTCCTCCTATATTGTATTGTATGGTAACGGTACTCTCTGCCCCCATGTTGTAAAGCGCTGCGCAAACTGTTGGCGCGGGGTTCTCGGGTCTCTTGATTGGATAGATTGATAGCAGCGCAGCTATTGGCTCCCATTGCTGTCAATCAAAGCCAATGACGAGGGCGCCGGGGGGCGGGGCCGAGTCCAGCATTCGGCCTCTAGTGAATTATTTCTTAGACTATCTATATTATGACCACAAAGCTTGAATATCTAACTTAATAATCTCCATGATTCTTCAAATATAAACATATTACACATAACAGTTGTATTTCATACCACCTTTAAATCCTCCATCCTTCATTATAAAAGAAACTAACTTTTCTAAATTTTTTTGTCTTTTTTTTTCAATTTAGCAAAAAAAATCAAAAGCCCAGTGGTGATTGTATTACCACCAAAATAAAGCTTTATTTGTGTAAAAAAATTATAATTATTAATGATAAAAATGTCATATGGGTACAGTGTTGCATGACCGCGCAATTGTCATTCAAAGTGCGACAGCGCTGAAATCTGAAAATTGGCCTGGGCAGGAAGAGGGTGAAAGGGCTTGGGATTGAAGTGGTTAAATACCGCCAAAAAAAATCTCTATTTGTGTGGGGGAAAGAAATGGCAAAAAAATGGCCTTGTCATGAAGGGGGAGCTGGAGTGATTAAGAACATTTATTTTGTCATTTTAAAGTCGATAAAAATCTGAATGGTTGGTCCTGTTCCTGGGAGGTTCAGTTTTTGGAGTATGGGTCTCAGGAATGGGGGTTTTCTCTGACTTTATGGAGACGGAATAAATTTTTGTGCCACACACTGTGCTGGAAAAATTAGGGCTTGATTTTTATTCAGCACGCAATGCCCACGTAGGGGACGAGGCCTTTGCTTTGTTTTGTGGCGGGAATGCTCTTGTAGTAACCCAATGCCTATGTGGCAGGGAGACCCTTAAGCGCGAAATCACGTACCTGTACGTGATTCCTTCTTCCAGGTCTGGGGCGCATGCCACAGGAGACCTGCTCCCGCTGTGATTGGACACATCGGGAGCCAAGCAGCGGGATCAGGAATGGGGGTTTTCTCTGACTTTATGAAGATGGAATAAAGTTTTTTGCTGCACACTACGGCTTGACTTTTTTTCAGCATGCAATGCCCAGGTAGGGGACGAGGCCTTTGCTTTGTCTTGCGGTGGGACTGCTCTGTAGCCCCCCCAGTGCAGTTATATCACCCCCGGTGTGATGGACACTCAGAAATGATTTTGAGGCTTCAGATTCATCTTCACAGCCAGGCAGAGAGCATGTTCACAAACCAAGGCTAGCAAAGGTGACCTCAGTACTGTCAGGAGGAAGTGCCCCCCACCTTTCCCTCACCCAGAAACACCCGAGGGGGGTCACCACACTTCCTCAAGCTCTGATTGTCTGCCATGTGACGGAGAATTCACCACGAGAATGCTGATCTAATAAAATCTCCTTCATGGCAGAAACAGGAAGTGAGAGAAAGATTCAGATTTCCTCTGTTGTCTTCTAAGAATAAATAATGGAAATCTAATCTGGGGGGGGGGAGAGGGTGTTATAATAATTCTATACTTAAAGTCCAATCTCAGATGTCGAGCGATTATTACGATGAGGCTGCAACTTTCACTTCTCACTAAATAACTTTAATCATCTATGATGGGAATTACCCAATACAGAGGGGCACCCCCGCAATCTGGCTATACCATCCCCCGGCCTCTGGGGTGGTCAGGCTATTTCTATAGTACAGCAACCTTAACTCTAAAGGGGGACACATCCTCCCACTAACAATGATGGGACACTACTCCCCCCCCACTGATACCACTGACGGGGCATTGCTCCTCCAATGACACCAATGATAAGGCACTATTCCTCCCACTGACACCAATGATGGGGCACTATTCCTCCAACTAACAATGATGGGACACTACTCCCCCCCTGATACCACTGACTGGGTATTGCTCCTCCAATTACACCAATGATGGGGCACTATTTCCCCCCACCTGACACCAATGATGGGGCACTATTTCTCCCACTGACACCAATAATGGCGCACTGTTCCCCCCACTGATACCAATGATGGGGCACTATTCTTCCAACTGATACCAGCGATTGGGCATTCTTGCATCCGCTGACACCAATGATGGGACACTACTCCCCCCCTGATACCACTGATGTGGCATTATTCCTCCACTGACACCAAGGATGGGGCACCATTCCTCCACTGACACCAAGGATGGGGCACTACTTCTCCCACTGACACCAATAATGGGGCACTACTTCTCCCACTGACACCAATGATGGGGCACTATTCCTCCCACTGACACCAATGATGGGGCACTATTCCTCCCACTGACACCAATGATGGGGCACTATTCCTCCCACTGACACCAATGATGGGGCACTATTCCTCCCTTGACACCAATGATGGGGCACCATTCCTCCTACTGACACCAGTGATGGGGCACTATTCCTCCCACTGACACCAATGATGGGGCACTATTCCTCCCACTGACACCAGTGATGGGGCACTATAGCCTAAGCAAAGTCACTGCCTGGAGCTCAGGGATGATTTTTCTGCTTCTAGATGTCCTCGGTCTTATTACCAGCATCATTCAACCTCCTTAGCTTAGGGCAGGAATACCCAACCAGTGGCCCTCTAATGTGGCCTGGGACCTCCTTCTCTAGGATGGGGGTTGGATAGAGCAGATGGCGGGTCGATAATCAGTGTTGTGAATGAACCTGGCAAGAGGAAGCAAGCAGCTGCGGAGGGAGCGGAGCCGCAAAAGCTGATACTTCCTGTATAGCGCCACCTCCTGTCACAGGTAATGATACCAAATGCCCTCCTCCTGGGACAGCAACAGCCGCTGGTACCTGAATGAAGACTGTTATTAAAGGTAAGTTTATTACTAAAATCACATTGTACATATGGGCATACCTCTCCTGCGGGGGTTACTGGGCTGCTTTCAAACTGATCCACAGGTACAGCACAGTATACCTGAGAGTTACCTGTACTGAGCCATAGACTTCTATTATTACCTGTACCGAGCCATAGACTTCTATTATTACCTGTACCGAGCCATAGACTTCTATTATTACCTGTACCGAGCCATAGACTTCTATTATTACCTGCACTGAGCCATAGACTTCTATTATTACCTGTACCGAGCCATAGACTTCTATTATTACCTGTACCGAGCCATAGACTTCTATTATTACCTGTACTGACCCATAGACTTCTGTTATTACCTGTACTGACCCATAGACTTCTGTTATTACCTGCACTGAGCCATAGACTTCTGCTATTACCTGTACTGACCCATAGACTTCTATTATTACCTGCACTGACCCATAGACTTCTGTTATTACCTGTACCGAGCCATAGACTTCTATTATTACCTGTACCGAGCCATAGACTTCTATTATTACCTGTACCGAGCCATAGACTTCTATTATTACCTGCACTGAGCCATAGACTTCTATTATTACCTGCACTGAGCCATAGACTTCTATTATTACCTGTACCGAGCCATAGACTTCTATTATTACCTGTACCGAGCCATAGACTTCTATTATTACCTGTACCGAGCCATAGACTTCTATTATTACCTGCACTGAGCCATAGACTTCTATTATTACCTGCACTGAGCCATAGACTTCTATTATTACCTGCACTGAGCCATAGACTTCTATTATTACTTGCACTGAGCCATAGACTTCTACTATTACTTGTTTTGAGCCATAGACTTCTATTATTACCTGTACTGACCCACAGACTTCTATTACTACCTGCACTGAGACATAGACTTCTATTATTACCTGTACTGACCCATAGACTTCTATTATTACCTGTACTGAGCCATAGACTTCTATTATTACCTGTACTGAGCCATAGACTTCTGTTATTACCTGTACTGAGCCATAGACTTCTATTATTACCTGTACTGAGCCATAGACTTCTGTTATTACCTGTACTGAGCCATAGACTTCTATTATTACCTGTACTGAGCCATAGACTTCTGTTATTACCTGTACTGAGCCATAGACTTCTATTATTACCTGTACTGAGCCATAGACTTCTGTTATTACCTGTACTGAGCCATAGACTTCTATTATTACCTGTACTGAGCCATAGACTTCTATTATTACCTGTACTGAGCCATAGACTTCTATTATTACCTGTACTGAGCCATAGACTTCTGTTATTACCTGCACTGAGCCATAGACTTCTATTATTACCTGCACTGGGCCATAGACTTCTATTATTACCTGTACTGAGCCATAGACTTCTATTATTACCTTTACTGGCCCATAGAGTTCTATTATTACCTGTACTGAGCCATAGACTTCTGTTATTACCTGCACTGAGCCATAGACTTCTATTATTACCTGCACTGAGCCATAGACTTCTATTATTACCTGTACTGACCCATAGACTTCTATTACTACCTGCACTGAGACATAGACTTCTATTATTACCTGTACTGACCCATAGACTTCTATTATTACCTGTACTGAGCCATAGACTTCTATTATTACCTGTACTGAGCCATAGACTTCTATTATTACCTGTACTGAGCCATAGACTTCTATTATTACCTGTACGGAGCCATATACTTCTGTTATTACCTGTACTGACCCATAGACTTCTATTATTACCTGCACTGAGCCATAGACTTCTGTTATTACCTGTACTGAGCCATAGACTTCTGTTATTACCTGTACTGAGCCATAGAATTCTGTTATTACCTGTACTGAGCCATAGACTTCTATTATTACCTGTACTGACCCATAGACTTCTGTTATTACCTGTACTGACCCATAGACTTCTGTTATTACCTGCACTGAGCCATAGACTTCTGCTATTACCTGTACTGACCCATAGACTTCTATTATTACCTGCACTGACCCATAGACTTCTGTTATTACCTGCACTGAGCCATAGACTTCTGTTATTACCTGCACTGACCCATAGACTTCTGTTATTACCTGTACTGACCCATAGACTTCTGTTATTACCTGTACTGACCCATAGACTTCTGTTATTACCTGCACTGAGCCATAGACGTCTGCTATTACCTGTACTGACCCATAGACTTCTATTATTACCTGCACTGAGCCATAGACTTCTGTTATTACCTGTACTGAGCCATAGACTTCTATTATTACCTGTACTGAGCCATAGACTTCTATTATTACCTGCACTGAGCCATAGACTTCTATTATTACCTGCACTGGCCCATAGACTTCTATTATTACCTGTACTGAGCCATAGACTTCTATTATTACCTGCCCTGAACCATAGACTTCTATTATTACCTGTACTGAGCCATATACTTCTATTATTACCTGCACTGAGCCATAGACTTTTATTATTACCTGCACTGAGCCATAGACTTCTATTATTACCTGTACTGGCCCATAGACTTCTATTATTACCTGTACTGAGCCATAGACTTCTGTTATTACCTGTACTGACCCATAGACTTCTGTTATTACCTGTACTGAGCCATAGACTTCTGCTATTACCTGTACTGACCCATAGACTTCTATTATTACCTGCACTGACCCATAGACTTCTGTTATTACCTGCACTGAGCCATAGACTTCTGTTATTACCTGCACTGACCCATAGACTTCTGTTATTACCTGCACTGAGCCATAGACTTCTGTTATTACCTGTACTGACCCATAGACTTCTATTATTACCTGCACTGAGCCCCATAGACTTCTGTTATTACCTGTACTGAGCCATAGACTTCTATTATTACCTTTACTGGCCCATAGACTTCTGTTATTACCTGTACTGAGCCATAGACTTCTATTATTACCTGTACTGACCCATAGACTTCTATTATTACCTGTACTGAGCCATAGACTTCTGTTATTACCTGCACTGAGCCATAGACTTCTGTTATTACCTGTACTGACCCATAGACTTCTATTATTACCTGCACTGAGCCATAGACTTCTGTTATTACCTGTACTGAGCCATAGACTTCTGTTATTACCTGCACTGAGCCATAGACTTCTATTATTACCTGTACTGAGCCATAGACTTCTATTATTACCTGCACTGAGCCATAGACTTCTATTATTACCTGTACTGGCCCATAGACTTCTATTATTACCTGTACTGAGCCATAGACTTCTATTATTACCTGCCCTGAACCATAGACTTCTATTATTACCTGTACTGAGCCATAGACTTCTATTATTACCTGCACTGAGCCATAGACTTCTATTATTACCTGCACTGAGCAATAGACTTCTATTATTACCTGTACTGGCCCATAGACTTCTATTATTACCTGTACTGAGCCATAGACTTCTATTATTACCTGTACTGAGCCATAGACTTCTATTATAACCTGTACTGAGCCATAGACTTCTATTATTACCTGTACTGAGCCATAGACTTCTATTATTACCTGCACTGAGCCATAGACTTCTATTATTACCTGTACTGGCCCATAGACTTCTATTATTACCTGTACTGAGCCATAGACTTCTATTATTACCTGCCCTGAACCATAGACTTCTATTATTACCTGTACTGAGCCATAGACTTCTATTATTACCTGCACTGAGCCATAGACTTCTATTATTACCTGCACTGAGCAATAGACTTCTATTATTACCTGTACTGGCCCATAGACTTCTATTATTACCTGTACTGAGCCATAGACTTCTATTATTACCTGTACTGAGCCATAGACTTCTATTATAACCTGTACTGAGCCATTTGCCCTGTACACACGACCGGACTTTCAGAATAGGTCCGACGGTCTTCCTGACGGACTTTCAGCGGACTTTCCAAACAAATGGACTCGCGCACACACGACCGGACTTTCCGGCAGAATAGGTCCGATTGTCTTCCCGACAAACTTTCAACAGAGTTACGGCGGACTTCCGAACGAATGGACTTGCCCACACATGGACTAAAGTCCGTTCATTTTGAACTTGATGAGACACGACGAGACTAGAAAAGGATGTCAATCTCGCTGCTTTTATCGGTGAGATTGACACCTTGCGAGCCCCGTCGCAGAGCATACCAGGCCCTCAGGTCTGGTATGGATTTTAAGGGGAACACCCTACGCCAAAAAAACGGCGTTGGGGTCCCCCCAAAATCCATACCAGACCCTTATCCAAGCACGTAGCCCAGCCGGTCAGGAAAGGGGGTGGGGACGAGCGAGTGCCCCCCCCCTCCTGAACCGTACCAGGCCGCATGCCCTCAACATGGGGGGGTAGGTGCTTTAGGGAAGGGGGCACCCTGCGGCCCCCCCCCCCACCCCAAAGCACCTTGTCCCGATGTTGATGAGGACAAGGGCCTCTTCCCGACAACCCTGGCCGTTGGTTGTCGGGTCTGTGGGCGGGGGGCTTATTATCGGAATCCGGGAGCCCCCTTTAATAAGGGGGCTCCCAGATCCCGGCCCCCCTGCCCTATGTGAATGAGTATGGGGTACCCCTACCCATTCACCTAGAGGGAAAAAAGTGTCAATAAAAAAACACACTAGACAGGTTTTTAAAGTAATTTATTAGGCAGCTCCGGGGGTCTTCTTCTGTGCAGGGCGCCCCCCCCCCTTCCCCAAAGCACCCACCCCCCATGTTAAGGGAATGTGGCCTGGTACGGTTCAGGAGGGGGGGCGCTCGCTCGTCCCCACCCCCTTTCCTGACCAGCCAGGCTGCGTGCTTGGATAAGGGTCTGGTATGGATTTTGGGGGGACCCCCATGCTCGTGTGTACAGGGCAATAGACTTCTGTTATTACCTGTGAGTTACCTGCGCTGAGCCATAGACTTCTATTATTACCTTTGGATTTGGTGCGCATACGCCTTCTTCGCTCATTGTGGCCTGAGACCTGTTACCAAGTCACTTAAGTGTCCCTCTCTCTTCAAAAGGTTGGGCACCCCTGGCTTAGGGTGTCCCGGACCCACCCCCAGCCTATGGCTGGGCAGTAAAAAGGGAGAAGCACAGTGGTGAACCCGTGTCCCTATTACTCTGCTCAGTCCTCCTATCAGCATGATCCTTAACACATGAACTGATTGGCTCCTTGTGCTGCTTCTCCCAGTCTGAGCTCTGCTGTACAGGGGATGGGGAGGGGCTGATTTCAGGTCACATTCATATATTTACGCTGTTTATACCCGAAGAGACATTTATTGACGTTTTCATGATTACAGAGCTGCAGTCATCTGAGTCTTCTAGATCTGCCCGGAGTTCTGCTTGAAGTGAAATATTCCTGACAGCAGCATTTCCCCCCCACAGAGAGTCACACGAATGTTATTGGAGCGCACTTCCCCTTTTATAAAAAAAGAATTACTTTGTAACAACAAAAAGAAACCGATGACCACATAAAGTTCACTGACTGTGATCTTCCCTCCTCAGATCACAAGCCGAGAGGAAAATGCAAAGAACATACTTCTCGTGTCATTGTGGTGGTATCGCTTCTCCTTCTGACCTGCGGTTTTGTGTTCCTGGCCCTCAGAGGTAATGACCACCTACAAGGGGGAGGGGCCTAACACCACACCTGGACTCAGCTGGGGGATTCAAACTGATCACATACACACAGCAGGCCTCGGGCATAGAGATGTCTAATGGAAGAACCAACTTTACTTTCTACAATAATACCTTCGACCTTAAATCTAGTCCAACCCCAATACTAAAGTTCAACCCGAACCCCTAAACATTACCCTCAACCTAACCTCTAAACCTAACTTAGTTCTCATCCTATCCCCCTAAACATTTACCCCTAAACGTATCCATTAGCTCAACATAAACCCCAAACTGCAATCCTCACCTTAACCTCTACTTAAGATGCTAGTCCTAGTCCTCAGCCTAACCCCTACTTATTATCCCTTAAACTACACATAATTCCCTTAAACATTAACCCTAAACCTAACAAATAAACCTAACCCTAATCTTAGTCTTCAACCTATTCTCTACTCTATAATCTCTAAACCTAACCAAAATTTTGGTTCCTAACCAAACCCCTACTCGTCAACAACCCTTAAACTCAACCTAAACCTCTAAACATTGACCCTCACCCTAACCTCTAACCCTAGTCGTAGTCTTCAATCAAATCCCTACTTTATAAACCCAAAACTAATCTTAGTCCTCAACCTAACCCTTGTTCATCAACCCCTAAACTCAACCTAAACTCCTAAACGTTAACCTTAACCTCTCAATGTAACCCTAGTCTTAGTCCTCAACCCAACCCCTAAACATTAACCCTCACCCTAACCACTAAACCTAACCCTAGTCTTAGTCCTCAACCTAATCTCTACGCTTTAAGCTCTAAACTCAACTCTAATCTTAGTCCTCAATCTAACTCCTACTTATCAACCCTTAAATTCAACCTAATCATCTAAACATTAACTTTAACCTCTAAATATAACCCTACTCTTAGTCCTCAACTTAGCCTCTACTCTCCAAACCTTAATCCTAACCCTTAAACTCAACCTAAACCACTAAATATTAACCCTTACCCCAACCTCTAAACTTAACCCTACCCTTAGTCCTCAACCTAGCCCTACTCTTCCAATCTTCATCCTAACCCATAAAATCAAACTAAACTCTTAAATATTAACCCTTGCACTATCTGATTAACCCTAACCCCAATCTTAGTCTTTAATCTAATCCCTACTCTATAGACCTAACCCTAATTTTAGTCCTCAACCTAAGCCCTGATTATCAAGACTTAAAGTCAACCCCTAAACCCCTAAACATTAATCCTCACCGTGACCTCTAAACCTAACCCTAATCTTTGTCCTTAATCAAACTCCTACTCATCAACCCTTAATCTCAACCGAATCGCCTAAACATTAACTCTAACCTCTAAATCTAACCATACTCTTAGTCCTCAACCTAACCCCTGCTCATCAACCCTTAAACCTAACCCTTAAACTCAACCTAAACCCCTAACATTAATCTTTACCCCAGCTTTTACACCTCACCCTAGTCATTAAACTTTTTCTTTCTTATCAACCCTTAAACCTAACCCTTAACGTCAGCCTAAACCCCTAAACATTAATCCTCACCCTAATCTCTAAACCCAACCCTAATCTTAGTCCTCAACCTAATCTCTACGCTATAAGCTCTAAACTCAACCCTAATCTTAGTCCTCAATCTAACTCCTAGTCATCAACCCTTAAATTCAACCTAATCATCTAAACATTAACGTTAACCTGATTATCAAGACTTAAAGTCAACCTAAACCCCTAAACATTAATACTCACCCTAACTTCTAAACCTAATCCTAATCTTTGTCCTTAACCAAACTCCTACTCAACCAAATCGCCTTAATATTAACTCTAACCTCTAAATATAACCAATAAGTCCTCAACCTAACCCCTGCTCATCAACTCTTAAACCCAACCCTTAAACTCAACCTAACATTAATCTTTACCCCAGCTTTTACACCTCACCCTAGTCTTCAAACTTTTTCTTTCTTATCAACCCTTAAACCTAACCCTTAAACTCAACCTAAACCCCTAAATATTACCCTCACCCTAATCTTAGTTCTATTCCTTATTTATTAACACCCAAACCCCTAAACACTGACCTTCACTGCACCATACATTAACCCCTACAAAAATTCACATCAATTGTTTCTGATAATTGTATCTCCTCCTCCCCCCGGTAGATATGTCCATTCGCCATGAGCTCTCAGCATTGAGGGATGAGATCTGCAACATGAAATGCCTGCATGAGACCATCAGCAGTGATAAGATAACTGGAGAAAAACAGGAATCCTCCCCTGATTCTGGGCTGGAGGGAGATATAACCATGAGAAATGTTACATGGCAGTCAGCAGGGTCCCCAGAGGCCACACCGAGACTGAAGGACCTGAAGGAGGAAATCCAATTCATCAAAGACCAAAACATCCAGCTCAGCATGAGAATCAACAACATCACCCTTATACCAGGTACAGATCTCATCCATTCCTACAAATCAGAACATGCACAGATACAAATACAGATCTGATCTTGATACTTTGAGTAACAAAGTAAATAGTGATTGATACATTGTTGCAGAATATTCTGTAGAATTGTCATCTTGTCTCCTGTGTTGGATTCTCCTGGCAGATCACTGAATTTTTTGTCCTTCACTCTGGATGAGTTTTTATTCCTCTGTGTTTGCTTATTTTTCATTAGGAAAGCCGGGAATGAACGGAGAGCGAGGAGCACCGGGGACCCCAGGAGTGAAAGGGGAGAAGGGGGACACAGGTGAGATCACAAGTCCCAAAATACAAAGTGTTCTATTATTACATGAAGGAGCGAGCAACTAAAGATCACAAATCCGACCAAACACCATGCTGGCCCCTCCCACCATCCAAGATCTGCCTGCATTGCATAGAGAAGCACAAAGACCCTGTGACAACATCACCGGGCCTAACATAAAATATGCAATAAAAATGGAAGTTTTATTTAAAAAATTCCATTAGCATGTTGATGAGGGGGGAGGAAATATAAGCGAAATATAAGCAGAGTAAACTTTAACAACAAGCTACTTTGAGGTTTCCCCAAAGCTTCCTAAAGGTACAGGAACACAGGAGAGATCCAGATTCACAAGGACTGCCGACGTTTTCTTGTATTAGCAAAACAAAAATGGCGTCTGCTACATTTTAAGGTGCACATGGCAGAGGTTATCCATTCCAAGTGCACAGCCAAATCCCCTGGGACTGAATGCCAGTAAAGTGAATCTTATTTACACGTGATTCTTCTTACATGGCGTTTGAAAACTTGTGATGTCATCTGAACATCTGTGAATCTGGTTACAGGATGTCCTGGAGCTGATGGCGGAAGTTTAGCCATAGAGGGACCTCCGGGACTCCCCGGACCTCCAGGACCAGCTGGGCCCATTGGAAGAGATGGTGAGGAATAGTCTTTATAAATGTCATGATGGGGATTTGGTGATGTCATAATCATTCCCAGTGATCATAACGTGAGCTAAGTGCAATCTCTGTCCTCTTCAGGGATGAAAGGTGAAGCAGGAACCCCAGGAAGTGATGGGCAGAAAGGTAAAAAAATTTCACGTTACACGTTCTTGTTCCAGTAAAATGAAAATTATTTTCAAGTGTTTGTGTCTCCAGGGGAAATATGGCAACTACATATACTGTAGATTCTGTACTCTCAATTCAAATGGGGAGGGGGACTGAGGGGCCAAACCTAGACTGAAAAACGGACTGTAAGGCACTTAGTTCAGCTACCGACTTGCCACAGAGGGGCCACCACACTTCAGTAAAGGACCAAGCTTCTAACAGCCACCTAAAACCCTCTCCCAGACAAGAGGGCTGAGAAGGTCCAACAGCCACCTACATCTCTCCTCCAAGCAGATGGTCTGGGAAAATATAATGGCCACCTATGTCCCTGCCCCAGGCATGAGGACTGAGAATATCCAACACTCACCTACACCCCTCCCCCACGGAGAGGCCACCACACTTCAGTCGAGGACCAAGCTTCTCCAGCATTTCAGGTTCCCCAGTTAAGATGAAGTTCCTCAATGGTACTTCAGTTCCATTGTTTAGCATACTTGGCCTCCATCCTTAGCCTATGTCCAGACATATGGTCCCCCTCCTCAGGCAGCAGGCCTCAGAAACCCCAATAACTACCTATGTCCCCCCCCCATACAGGAGGCCTGAGAAGGTCCAAGTTCAACAGCCACCTACACCCCATCCCCTGACAAGAGGCCTGAGAAGCCCCAGCAGCCACCTACATCCTCCCCCAGACTAGAGGCCTGAAATGCTCCATCAGCCACTTACAACCCACCCCCATAAAGCAGGCCTGAGAAGCTCCAACACCCACCTACACCCCTCCCCCTGACAGGAGGCCTGAGAAGTCCCAACAACCACCTGCATCCCTCTCCCAGACAAGAGGCCTCAGAAGCTCCATTGGCCACCTACATCCCTCACTCCGACAGGAGGACTGAGAAGCCCCAACAGCCACCTACACTCCTCCCCCAGACAGGAGGCCTGGGAAGATCCAAACCCACTTACACCCTCTCCCAAACTGGAGGCCTCAGAAGCTTCATCAGCCACCTACATCCCATCCCCATAAATCAGGCCTGAGGAGATCCAACAGCCATCTGCATCCTTCTCCCAGACAAGAGGGCTGAGTACAGCCACCTACATCTCTCCTCCAAGCAGATGGTCTGGAAAAATATAATGGCCACCTATGTTTCTGCCCCAGGCATGAGGCCTGAGAATATCCAACACTCACCTACACCCCTCCCCCAGACAGGAGGCCTGGGGAAATTCAACAGCCACCTACATCCCCCCTAGACAGGATGCCTGATCAGGTCACTCATGAATGTTTCTACCCTCTACTAACCTGCACCACAATCTCCTAGTTGGTCTTCTTGTGGGTGACGAGTGCAGCCTCCTGCACCATTGCCAAGGACACTCCCCATCAGCAAAAGCAGAGCCCAGGAGAGACCCAAGAAGGTTAAACTTTAAATTCAGCTCAGGCTAACTACAGCCTAGCAATCACTAAATTTAAAGACTACATACCTGCTTTAGGCTGGATGGCTACACACACAGATCAGAAACCAAAGACCCGCCATGTTTCGTCAATACAATGGCTTCATCAGGGAAAATAAGATAGGAGGGAAAAAAATATAGTGAACAATTATTGATGAACTCATTCTGATTTGCATATTTTTCAGAGCTCTGAATTTTAGTGGTGAGGGAAGAAGATATAGAGAGGATAATAGAAGCACATAGAGCTGGGAATGTACTCAGTGCTTCATAAACTGTACATTTACATCAGTCCCTGTACCCACAGAGCTTACAATCTAAGATCCCTATACATACACATACTAGGGCCAATTTAGGCCGCAACTAGACATGTGCGGTTCGTTTGGTACCAAATTGAAATTCTGATGAATTTTTCGTCATTCGAAAATTCGGATGTATCTGAATGTCCAAATTATAATAGTAATGAATTTAAATTTTTAATCAAATTCAAATCATTTTTGAACCAAATTCAAATAGTTCTCGAAATCCAATAGCTTTCTAATTAGAATCATTTTTTAATTGAATTCGGATTCGGATTTCTGAAGAGAATAAAATAGAATAGAAAATTTAAAAAAATAGAATAAAACGGAACAGAACAGAAAATAAAAGAATATAAAAACACAGAATAGAAAATAAAGAGATAGAATAGAAAATAAAACCAGAATAGAAAAGAATAGAGCAAAACAGAACAAAATAGAATAGAAAATAAAAGAACAGAACAAAATAGAATAGAAAATAAAAGAACAGAATAAAATAGAATAGAAAATACAGGAATAGAATAAAAAATAGAATAGAATATAATAAAAAAGAATATGACCATCCACTGAGACTGGAATTTCAAATAGAATAAATTCAAACTTGAATACAATAGAAAAGAATAGACTAGAAAATAATAAAATATAATAGAGTAAAACAGAACAGAATAGAAAATAAAAGAATACTAAAAAGTAGAATAGAAAATAAAGGGATATAATGAAAATAAAACAACAGTATAAAAAAGAATAGAGCAAAACAGAACAGAATAGAAAATAAAAGAATAGAAAATAAAGGAATAGAATAGAATAAAAACTAGAATAGAATAAAATAAAAAGAATATAACCGTCCACTGAAATTGGAGTTTCAAATATAATAAATTCAAATGCAAATACAATAGAAAAGAATAGACTAGAAAAGAATAGAATAGAAAATAAGAGGAATACAATAGAATAGAATAAAATAGAAAGACTATAACCTTCTTCTGAAAATTTGACTAGAATAGATTAAAATTAGAATAGAATAGAATAGAATAGAAAATAAAAGAATAGAACAGAGAATAAAAGAATAGAATAGAAAAAAACAATATAATAGAATGGAATAGAAAGAATATAACCATCTTCCAAAACTTGAATTTAGAATAAAAAAAGAATAGAATATAAAAGGAAAGAATAGAACAGAAAATGAGAGAATAGAATAGAATGGAATAGAGAGAATATGACCATCTTCTGAAATTTGAATAGAATAAATAACATTTTTCGAATGAAATTGGATGCGAATGCAATTTGACTGCAATTCAAATGAAATTCGATTTGAATTTGAATGGAATTTGAATCGATTTGAATTTTCTGAATTCGGTTGAATTGCGTTTAAATTGACCAAATTCAGAAATTCGAATCTATTCAAATAAACAAAACAAATTATACAAATTTAACAAAAAAAAGTATGTAAATAACAAATCGAAATGAAACACATGTTTTCATTCTGCACATCTTGTATACAGATGGTAGTGGTGTATATACTATTAGTGGTAATCCAGGATATTTTTATTATCACATTGTAGGTGACACAGGGGCTCCAGGTGTCTCCGGCCCATCTGGTGCCCAGGGCCCCACAGGACAGAAAGGAGACAAAGGTGACAGCGGGAAAATTGGACTGCCAGGTGAGAAATGACTAATTAAAAGGTGTGATTAAGGAATGCGGTCTGATGACATCATTGCGCACTTCGCCATTCACAATTCAGAGCCTGTAAACTTCTAATCCAGTCTGATCAGGAGTCTGGGGTCAGGGCTGTTGTAGAGGGTCCAGGATGTTCAGTTACTATTCACTATTGATAACCCTCGTGTGTTTCCTCCTGTACAGGACTGCCTGGAATACCCGGATCTAGCGCATCGAAGGGAGAGAGAGGAGACCCAGGTAGACCAATCATTACCGGCTCCCTGTACTGAGCCCACTCCATCCATGTATAGTCCAAGATACATCACACCCACACTGGGCGCTTCCCACTTCCCAGCTTGTAGTTTTGTGCAACATTGTTGCAGTTTTCTAATATGTATATACAGTATGGCTTTTTTTCAGCTGAAACATTGCCTGGCCCTGTGCTTTCTACTTACTACTATCACTTCTAAACACAAAAGCCCGACACCCTCCTGACCTCTGCACCCTGTACATAGCATCCTCCTGAACTCTGCACTCTGTATGTAGCACCCTCCTGAACTCTGCACCCTGTACATAGCACCCTCCTGAACTCTGCACCCTGTACGTAGCACCCTCCTGAACTCTGCACCCTGTACGTAGCACCCTCCTGAACTCTGCACCCTGTACTCTATATGTAGCACCCTCCTGAACTCTGTATGTAGCACCCTCCTGAACTCTGCACCCTGTACGTAGCACCCTCCTGAACTCTGCACTCTGTATGTAGCGCACCCTCCTGAACTCTGAACCCTGTATGTAGCATCCTCCTGAACTCTGCACTCTGTATGTAGCGCACCCTCCTGAACTCTGCACCATGTATGTAGCACCCTCCTGAACTCTGCACCCTGTACGTAGCACCCTCCTGAACTCTGTATGTAGCACCCTTCTGAACTCTGCACTCTGTATGTAGCACCCTCCTGAACTCTGCACCCTGTACGTAGCAACCTCCTGAACTCTGCACCCTGTACGTAACAACCTCCTGAACTCTGCACCCTGTACGTAGCAACCTCCTGAACTCTGCACTCTATATATAGCACCCTCCTGAACTCTGTATGTAGCACCCTCCTGAACTCTGCACCCTGTACGTAGCAGCCTCCTGAACTCTGTACCCTGTATGTAACAACCTCCCGAACTCTGTACGCTCTGTGCACAGCATCCTCCTGAACTCTGCACCCTGTACGTAGCAACCTTCTGAACTCTGCACTCTATATGTAGCACCCTCCTGAACTCTGTATGTAGCACCCTACTGAACTCTGCACCCTGTATGTAGCAGCCTCCTGAACTCTGCACTCTGTATGTAGCGCACCCTCCTGAACTATGCACCCTGTATGTAGCACCCTCCTGAACTCTGCACCCTGTACGTAGCACCCTCCTGAACTCTTCACCCTGTATGTAACACCCTTCTGAACTCTGCACTTTGTACAAAGTGCACTCCTGAACTCTGCACTCTGTATGTAGCACCCTCTTGAACTCTGCACTCTGTATGTAGCACCCTCCTGAACTCTGAACTCTGTAGGTAGCACCCTCCTGAACTCTGTAGGTAGCACACTCCTGAACTCTGCACTCTGTATGTAGCACCCTCCTGAGCTCTGCACTCTGTATGTAGCACCCTCCTGAACTCTGAACTCTGTAGGTAGCACCCTCCTGAACTCTGCACTCTGTATGTAGCACCCTCCTGAACTCTTCACCCTGTATGTAGCACCCTCCTGAACTCTGCACTCTGTATGTAGCACCCTCCTGAACTCTGCACTCTGTACGCTCTGTACGCAACACCCTCCTGAACTCTGCACTCTGTATGTAGCACCCTGCTGAACTCTGCACGCTGTATGTAACACCCTTCTGAACTCTGCACACTGTATGTAACACCCTCTTGAACTCTGCACTCTGTATGTAGCACCCTCCTGAACTCTGCACTCTGTATGTAGCACCCTCCCGAACTCTGCACTCTGTATGTAACACTCTTCAGAATTCTGCACTCTGTACAAAGCACACTCCTGAACTCTGCACTCTGTATGTAGCACCCTCCTGAAGTCTGCACTCTGTACGTAGCACCCTCCTGAACTCTTCACTCTGTACATAGCACCCTTCTTAACTCTGCACTCTGTACAAAGCACCCTCCTGGACTTTGCACTGTGTATGTAGCACCCTTCTGAACTCTGCACCCTGTACGTAGCACCTTCTGAACTCTGCACTCTGTATGTAGCACCCTCCTGAACTCTGCACCATGTATGTAGCACCCTCCTGAACTCTGCACCCTGTATGTAGCACCCTCCTGAACTCTGCACTCTGTATGTAGAACCCTCTTCAACTCTGCACAAAGCACACTCCTGAACACTGCACTTTGTATGCAGCACCCTTCTGATCTCTGCACTCTGTACGTAGCACCCTCCTGGACTTTGCACTCTGTATGTAGCACCCTCCTGAATTCTTCCCTTTGCATTTAGCACCCCCCTGAGCGCTGCTATCTGTACACAGCACCCTCCTGAACTCTTCCCATTGTATTTAGCACCCTCCTGAGCTCTGCCATCTGTACACAGCACCCTCCTGAACCCTGCACTTAGTATGTAACACCCTCCTGAACTCTGCACCCTGTATGTAGCACCCTCCTGAACTCTGAACTCTGTAGGTAGCACCCTCCTGAACTCTTCTCTCTGTACAAAGCACACTCCTGAACTCCGCACTAGGTATGTAGCACCCTCCCGAACTCTGCACTCTGTATGTAAAACTCTTCAGAATTCTGCACTCTGTACAAAGCACCCCCCTGAACTCTGCACTCTGTATGTAGCGCCCTCCTGAAGTCTGCACTCTGTACGTAGCACCCTCCTGAACTCTTCACTCTGTACGTAGCACCCTTCTGAACTCTGCACTCTGTACAAAGCACCCTCCTGGACTTTGCACTGTGTATGTAGCACCCTCCTGAACTCTGCACCCTGTACGTAGCACCTTCTGAACTCTGCACTCTGTATGTAGCACCCTCCTGAACTCTGCACCATGTATGTAGCACCCTCCTGAACTCTGCGCCCTGTATGTAGCACCCTCCTGAACTCTGCACTCTGTATGTAGAACCCTCTTGAACTCTGCACTCTGTACAAAGTGCACTCCTGAACACTGCACTCTGTATGCAGCACCCTTCTGATCTCTGCACTCTGTACGTAGCACCCTCCTGGACTTTGCACTCTGTATGTAGCACCCTCCTGAACTCTGCCCTTTGCATTTAGCACCCCCCTGAGCGCTGCTATCTGTACACAGCACCCTCCTGAACTCTTCCCATTGTATTTAGCACCCTCCTGAGCTCTGCCATCTGTACACAGCACCCTCCTGAACCCTGCACTTAGTATGTAACACCCTCCTGAACTCTGCACTCTGTAGGTAGCACCCTCCTGAACTCTGAACTCTGTAGGTAGCACCCTCCTGAACTCTTCTCTCTGTACAAAGCACACTCCTGAACTCCGCACTCTGTATGTAGCACCCTCCCGAACTCTGCACTCTGTATGTAAAACTCTTCAGAATTCTGCACTCTGTACAAAGCACCCCCCTGAACTCTGCACTCTGTACGTAGCACCCTCCTGAACTCTTCACTCTGTACGTAGCACCCTTCTGAACTCTGCACTCTGTACAAAGCACCCTCCTGGACTTTGCACTGTGTATGTAGCACCCTCCTGAACTCTGCACCCTGTACGTAGCACCTTCTGAACTCTGCACTCTGTATGTAGCACCCTCCTGAACTCTGCACCATGTATGTAGCACCCTCCTGAACTCTGCACCCTGTATGTAGCATCCTCCTGAGCTCGGCACTCTGTATGTAGCACCCTCCTGAACTCTGCACTCTGTATGTAGAACCCTCTTGAACTCTGCACTCTGTACAAAGTGCACTCCTGAACACTGCACTCTGTATGCAGCACCCTTCTGATCTCTGCACTCTGTACGTAGCACCCTCCTGGACTTTGCACTCTGTATGTAGCACCCTCCTGAACTCTGCCCTTTGCATTTAGCACCCCCCTGAGTGCTGCTATCTGTACACAGCACCCTCCTGAAGTCTTCCCATTGTATTTAGCACCCTCCTGAGCTCTGCCATCTGTACACAGCACCCCCCTGAACCCTGCACTTAGTATGTAACACCCTCCTGAACTCTGCACTCTGTAGGTAGCACCCTCCTGAACTCTGCACTCTGTACAAAGCGCACTCCTGATCTCTGCACCCTGTATGTAGCACCCTCCTGAACTCTGTAGGTAACACCCTCCTGAACTCTGCACTCTGTAGGTAACACCCTCCTGAAATCTGCTCTCTGTATGTAGCACCCTCCTGAACTCTGCACTCTGTATGTAACACCCTCCTGAACTTTGCACTCTGTATATAGCACCCTCCTGAATTCTGCACTCTGTATGTAGCACCCTCCTGGTATTTAAAGTATAACTCAAGGCAAAACCTTTTTTTTAGTTTGGGATGGAGTGGAGAGGGATTGGAACACCTGTCAGTGTTTATTGCTGTCTGTGCCCCCATTAAGAAGATTCCCCTTCTCTATTTTTCCTGTGTACCATTATCATTGAGAGGAAAAGTAAAAAGAAAATCACAAATTTTGGGTTTTCCCCAGAAAAGTAATAAAGGGAAAATCTTCCAATGGGGACACTAGTTCTGGTGACCCATGATACCAGACTAGATCCTCAGATGACAGTCCCTCAGTCAGCTTCAGCAGCTCTCAGTAGCATAGGCCCTCGGTTAGCCCAACTAAGGCCTGGACACTCCGTAAGCACATGGTAGAATGGCCTAGGGGACTAGCAGGCCCCCTAGGCTGTGATCTCCTCCTCAGGCAAAGAGACCAGGCTGCTCTCAGTCTCAGAGTATTTATACGGACTCCCAGTCACCATCTGGGCATCTCTCCCCAGGGTTTGGCCAGGGCTGTATGAATATTCAGCTGCTGATTAGACTCTTCCTGCCCACCAACTTCCAGAACATTTCTGGACCAACCAGGGGGAAGCAGTCAGTTCTGCAGCCGCTGAAACATAGAACGGGTCAGAACCAGAACCAGAGGTGTAACTAGAACCTTCAAGACCCCAGTGCAAGAAACCACGAAGGGTACCCCTGACCTCCCGGTAAGGGCCCTTCCCACTGATCCCAGGGTCATTTACTCCTGTCGTTGGACCCTTTATTATGGTCCTGCAGCAATATCCTTCCAAATGTTCTGCAGCGCCCCCCCCCCTCCCCCCCATGGTGGCAGAGCGCCAGGGCACAGTCACATGTGCAACCTTTGTGACCATGGTATTTTTTTATTTTTGATATTTCATTTTTTTTTTACAGTATTATTTTTTTACTATTTTTTTTAGGACCCATGGTGCGGGGCTTGGCTGAGGGGTCTAAACAGACCTCTAATGCTTCACCTTTTGGGACAGAGAAATAAGATTGAGGACAGCAGCCCCCAATCTCCATCTCTGCAGCCTCAGCAGCACAGAATGAATGGACAGGGAGGGTTCTTCCCCTTCATTCACAAACGGAAATATAGTAAACACAATTTACTATTTATGAATGGACGCCGATTACTGAATGTTCATTCAGAAAAGGAAGGGGCCGGTAAGTGACACATTTACTCGCCCCTTCCCCCCGCTCTCCATCTTGGCACATCCCCTGCAGCAGCTGGCAGGATAGGGGTGGGGGGAACCTGTCAGTGCTGAGGGGGTGGGGGGCAAGGGAGGCCGGGAGAACACACAGGGGCTCGGGGGGCAGCAGGATATGGATAGGAGGGGCGACAGGGGGCAGCTGCATATAGAGGAACCGATGTACTACACTTTCATCATGCACTTTCTGAATACCTGTGGGAGGGAGAGGAGGAGAAGCGGGCATTCAGCGACTGCATGGAGGAAAATAGAGAGATCTGGTTTCTCTATATGCCGCCTCTGCCGCCCCTCCTCTCCGAGTGTACAGGGGAGCTGCACGGGGCCCCCTGGGGGCGTTGAGTTGTGTCGAAATTGCAACCCCTGGCTAGGACAATCAACATAGCCAGTGAGCCAAAACGAAAGTTACCTAATCCTAGGACCTATCTAGGAGGGTGCTACATATGTCTATGGAATTTCATGTACATTAGTGAAGATTGAACAAGTTGGACGCGTTTCGCTTTCATTGTGCATTTCAGGCCCTCAAAAAAAATAGTCAGATTTTGTGTTTCCAAATGATTTTGTGTAGGCCCCAGGCTCCAAACCCCGCACCTTCCAATGTTCACATTTGGGGGTTCAGGGTCCTGTAGCTTAGATTTAGTGCACAGCAGCTGTAGGTTCCCCCCCTCCCCCAGAGAACCCTTCTAACATTTCCTAACTGAGATCTTATCTTCCAGGAGCCAAAGGGGACGCTGGTCAGAAAGGAGGCTTTGGACCGCCAGGTGAGACCATCCGCGCATCCTGTGTCAATGTATATTACAGAGGGAACTCAGGGAAATTTAGAGTTTTAGGCCCCTTTCACACGATCCTGTCAGTTTTGACGGCTGACCTGAACGGGCGCTCCATGTTAGCCTATGGAGTGACGGACATCCAACCTCGTCCGATCGGCTAAAAGCAGACGGATGGCCCTACGTCTGGATCCATCGCTGGCAGATCGGATCGGGTGAGATCTGATGAAAACGGACAGCATGTCAGTTTTCACCCGATCTCTCCATAGGCAGCAGCGGCGCCTGACAAGCCCCTCCCCCGCTCAGTGAGCAGAGAGGGACCTTTCATCCGCCGGCTCAGCGGAGATCAACGGAGAAAGGCCTAATTCTCTTGCAATGCGTTTCTGAACGTGATGAAAATGTGACTTCTTCGGGCAGACTCCATCACCTAGGAGTGTCTAGTTACTGCCTGTGCTGGCCCAGCTCCTCCACCCCTCCCTACAGCTCCATACATAACCTTTTATGCACAGCCAGGGGTGGAGTGAAGGAGGGATACTATAGAATGTCACTTGAGTGACAACCCCCCGAGCCTGCTGACATCGCATCCAAGTTGTAGAAGGCGCGTGATATGACGCTTTGATCAAATTGATACAGTTTATTTATATACAGAAACAAATAAATGCATATAAAAAGTAGCTACGTATTCATAAAAACAGGGTTACAAAATATACACATTAAAATTTTTAGAAATTGGACATGCCCATGCAAGGGCAAGTGCTAAAAGGTGGCTGACGTGTTTCGAGGGGGGTTTCCTTTTCATCAGAGCCTTGAAGAACAACAGGAGAAGTCTGTACAATATGGTAGACCAACATGGAAGAGAGTGGCTAGTTGGGAGGTATATCACATGGTAAGTGATGGATTCTCCTTAGCTTTAAAGCTCTCCACATCCCAACATCCCAGCGCTCCATATAATGTAGAGAAATGTGGTTTGTATGTTTTTTTTATATATATCTATATATAGATATAAATATAGAGGGATTCCATATATGTCTGTCGGTTGTACCTGCATCTGAGTGTGTAAAAATGTTGTCTCACACAGTGGGCAACAGCTACAATCCTTTGGACAGCACAAGCCAACTCTCTAAGGAGAATCCATCACTTACCATGTGATATACCTCCTAACTAGCCACTCTCTTCTACCATGTTGGTCTACCATACTGTACAGACTTCTCCTGTTGTTCTTCAAGGCTCTGATGAAGAGGGAACCCCCTCGAAACACGTCAGCCACCTTTTTAGCACTTGCCCTTGCAAGGGCATGTCTAATTTCTAAAAATTTTAATGTGTTAAATTTTGTAACCCTGTTTTTATGAATACGTAGCTACTTTTTATATGCATTTATTTGTTTCTGTATATAAATAAACTGTATCAATTTGATCAAAGTGTCAGATCACGCGCCTTCCACCTCTTTCCTTCACCTGGCTCTCTTCGGGACCACCCCTGGTCAGCTTAGGCAGCGGGACACGCATGATCATCTTTTAATTCCCTCCCTTTGAAACTACTACCACTCTATACTAGCAACGCCTTCACGAGCGCAGGAGAAATTCTTTCTTTGTTTATATCGCATCCAAGATGACGGCACCCAGCAGCGGTCTCAGGACTTTTGGATGCCTACACAAGGGAAGGATTTTACTGGAAACATGAATAAAGTACAAGAAGTGTACATAGAATCTTATAGGAAGTTTGTTGTTGAAACAAATGCTCTGGTGATGGGGGGGTTCCTTTAAGGTCGTTATTAACTCCTTCCCAACCAGGCGGTTCGTTTAGCTCCCAAATAAAATCTGGATTCATTTTTTGTTATTCCAAAATTCTGATATATCCAAATTCCTAAATTACCATAGTAACGAATTTAAATAAATTCAAAATAACGAAACGAATATCGGCCAAAATGAAATTTGAAAAATCGAATTTGAAAACAAAAATAGAATAGAAAATAAAGAAACAGAATAGAATAGAGTTTAACAGATAAAATAAAATTAAAAAAAGAAGAAAAAGAATAAAAGAAGATAATTAAATAGAATAGAAAATAAAGGAATAGAGTCCAACAGAATAGAATAGAAAATAACAGAATAGAATGAAATAGAATAGAAAAAAACATTAGAATAAAATAGAATAGAAAAAAATAGAATATATCTCTTTTCCGAAATACGAATAGAATAAATTAGAAAAGAATAAAATAGAAAATAAAAGAACAGAATAGAAAAACTATAAAATATAATACAATAAAATAGAATACAACCATCTTCCGAAAACCCACATTTTGAATAGAATAAATTAGAATTCGAATAGAAAAGATTAGATAAAAGAATAGAATAAAATAGAAGAAACCATAAAATAAAATAGAATATAACCATCTTCTGAAATTCACATTTCCGATTGAATAAATTTGAATTAGAATAGAATAGAAAAGAATAGAAAATAAAAGAATATAATGGAATAGAAAAGAATAGAATAGAAAAAAATAATATAATAGACTAGAATAAAATAGAAAAAAACATAACTGTATTCAAAAATGTGAATTTTGAATAGAATACATTTGAATTAGAATAGAATATAACAGAATAGAAAATAGAAGAAGAGAATAAAATAGAATAGAAAATAAAGGAATAGCGCGTAAAAGACTAGTATAGAAAATGAATAGAATTGAAAAAAAATTAGAATAAAATAGAATAGAAAAAATAGAAAGAATATATCCGTCTTCCGAAATACAAATAGAATAAATTAGAATTTGAATAGAAAAGAAAAGAATAAAATAGAATATTACAGAAAATAATAAAATAGAAAATAAAAGAATAGAATAAAATAGAAAAAAACTATAAAATAGAATAAAATAGAGAGCATATAACCATCTTCTAAAACCCAAATTTTGAATAGAATAAATTAGAATTTAAATAGAAAAGATTAGAATTGAAAAAAATGTAATAAAATAGAAAAATACAATAAAATAGATAGAATATAACCATCTCCTGAAATTCCAATTTTGGATTGAATAAATTCAAATTTGAATAGAAAAGAATAGAAAATAAAAGAATAGAATGGAAAAAAAATGGAATAAAAAAAAACAATATAATAGAAAAAAACAATATAATACAATAGAATAAAATAGAAAAAATATAACCGTTTTCCAAAATTCGAATAGAATAAATTTGAATTAGAATAGAAAAGAATAAAATAGAAAAGAATAGAAAATAAAAGAATAGATTGGAATAGAAAAGAGTAGCATAGAAAAAAAACAATATAGTATAATTTAATTTAATTCAATTTAAACGAATTCGGAAAATTCTAATAGAATTCGAAAATAAATATACAAAATGAATTTAACAAATTTACTAAACAAAATTATTTAAATAATGGATAAAAACAAAAGGACTGATTCCATTCTGCGTGTGTCTAATTGGTTGATGAATTGATTGATTTCAGGTATTCCTGGACACAAGGGGGAGAGGGGAGCAGATGGATCGCCGGGCTCACCAGGAATTGCGGGACCTCCAGGCCGGAATGGCACAGTTGGCACAGATGGTGAGATTTGGTATATAGAAGTTTTGTTATGGGGAGAAAAAACAATTATCCTCTCCACTCAATGTACTTTTTTACATTTGATTGACGTTCATTCAGAAGACAGCAAAACAAATCCCCACCCCCACAGTCAGGCGCCAAAAAGAAAAACAATGACAGAAGTTCTAAACCATTCCCACTCCATCCAATGCAAACATTTATTACAAAGGTTTGGGCTTTACTTGGGGAAAAAGAGGGGGGAAAACCTACCTGACCTCTACAGTAGCATCATTCTTCAGATCGATGGGGAACGGTGGGAAAGGTGAGGCATCTGAGAACGCCTACAATGAGGCAGAGATAGTGGAGTATCCAAAGACCTCAATGTTTAGCAATTGGGCAGGAGAAGCTCCGATGGGCCGCATTATCAAACCTGGGAACTTTTTAAATTGTCCAAGCTGGAGATTTCCCAGGGAAATGGGAGAGCAGCGGTCAATGAAGGGGTTGGTGAACGATGAAGGGGGGGAGGGACATGGTCGGTGGTGGTTGATGAAGGTGAGGGAATGATACAGAAGAGGGGGGCATGGTCAGTGTTGGTCGTTGAAGGTGGGTAAATAATGAAGAAGGAGAGGTTGGTCAGTGGTGATCAAAGAAGATAGGTGGACGATGAAGAAGAGGGACATGGTCGGTGATGGTTGATGAAGGTGGGGGAATGATGAAGGGGGGGGTCAGTGGTGGTTGATGAAGATGGATGGATAATAAAGAAGGAGAGGATGGTCAGTGGTGGTCGATAAAGGTGGGTGGGCAATGAAGAGGGGGGAGGGGTGGTCGGTGGCGACTAATAAAGGCAGGTGATGATGAAGTAGAGGGGGACATGGTCAGTGGTGGTTGATGAAAGAGGGTGGATGATGGAAAAGGTGAGTGGTCGATTGTGGCTGATGAAGGTGGGAGGATAATGAAGAAGAAGGGAGTATGGTGGCCGATGAAGTTGGATAAATAAAGAAAGGTAGGGTGGTCAGTGGTGGCTGATGAAGGCGGGTGCATGACGCAAAAGGGGGGTGGTCAGTGGTGGTCGATTGAAGGCGCTGGGATAATAAAGAAGAGGGGGGCATGGTGGTTGAAGAAGTTGAGTAAATGACGAAGAAGAAGGTGTGGTCAGTGGTGGTCGATGAAGGCAGGTGGATGGTGAAGAAGAGGGGTTATGGTCAGTGGTGGTCGATAAAGGTGGGTGGTTGATGAAGAAGGGAACATGGTGGTGGTTTATGAAGGTATGTAAATGATGAAGGGAGGGTGGTTGGTGGTCACTGATGAATACATTTGGATGATGAAGAAAAGGGGGATGATCAGTGATGACCAATGAAAGCAGGTGGATGATGAAGAAGAGGGGGGCATGGTCAGTGGTGGTTGATTAAAGAGTGTGAATGATGAGAAAAAGGATGGTGGTCAGTGGTGGGGTGGCTGATGAAGGAGGGTAGATAATGAAGAAGAGGGGGGCATGGTCAGTGGTGGTTGATGATGGTGGTTGAATGATGAATAAGGTAGAGGGTGGTCGATGAAGGTGAGTGGATGATGAACAAGAAGGGGCATGGTCAGTGGTGGTCGACGAAGGTGGGTGGCTTGTCAGGCGGGACCTTGCAAATTGATGAGAGAAAGGGTCTCCTGCAAGGATGAGAGCAAGGGTCTCCTGCAAGGGGGTTGTGGGGGTCTCTGGGCAGGGGACAGCCCAGCATTAAGCCTTACCTGTCGTACTGCTTTCAACAGGAACAGGTTGACATAGTTAGATGTATTTTTCTTTTTTTTTGTTAACACAAGAAGCCGAACAGTTAATGTACCGACTAGGAACACGCTGATAGGAGAGAACAGAGTGACAGCGTGATGGGCTCCTCACAGTGCTCCTTCACTGTCTATTAATAGGCTGGGGGGCGGGTCCATGACCAGGAAGTGAGTTGAATGATGCTGGCCGTCATTCAGTGCAGAAGACTGAGGACATCTTGAGGTGAAAACAAAGTACTGCTGGGGGAGGGGAGTGGTTGAGCCGGCAATCAGGACATTTTATGTTGAATTGGAGATTATCTCCTCTGATATAAACATTATTGTGTGTTCTGCAGGGGTGCCTGGTAAGCCGGGGATACCGGGGATGTCAGGACTACCTGGAGAGAAAGGTAACATCATTTTTTTTATTGGTTGTGTAATGGATACTGTCATGGAACGTACCACACTCCGCTTGAGTGCTACCGTCAGTATACCACTTCACCCCAGTCTGGACTCAGATATCAGATATTCCAACTGCTCCCAAGCACAAAACAAGGCGAGACTTGCTTAGATGCTAACATGGACTATTTTATTTAGAATCAAAATTACAAGACTTTATATGCCGTTGGAACCTCCTCTAACAATACAACTGTAACCTAATTCACATGAGCTAGTTTACTAAATCATTTACCCAGACTAGGTGACTATTCAATACACATTACCATAAACATCAACACAGGGTTAATTAGAACAAACAACAATGTGTGGAATACCCTTAGAACCTGTGGTAAACCAGACTAGACTCATTTACATTAAACACATTATAGCAGACAACAAGACAGGTAGTTGGAGTTGATGACACCAGCATCTCCTCACAGTATGTGTCCCAACAGTATGAATCAGTCTTATCAGCAGGGGGGCTGCTGGAGGAATCCCCCCTCCTCAGCCTAGTCATCAACAAAACTATAGTAGGAGTAGACTGTTCGTCTCCTAGCCAGTCCTGGAGGCCAATGTGATCAGCTCACTCAATTAACACGTTGAGTTCAGAATCAAACAAACCAATAATAGTCTTTACATATATATCCTGGGAGATATTGGGGATAAATATTACTGTCCCATTTTAAGCAATCCAAGACATAGCCTCCATGTCACCATTTCCCATATGGCATACACAGGGTCCCCAGAGTCTGTGTGTCCTGGGGGACCAGGACCCGAATCCACAGTAATACCACCTCAAGGGTCCCCAGGCATACAGCTCACAAAGAGCACCGTTCCCCCAAATGCCAGGGCCCATAATCGGTCGGCAAGAGGCTTGCATTCAGTCCCCTCCAAAAGCGTCTATCCCAGGTGAGTCTGTCACAGATACCATGACATAGTTGGTGAAATGCTGTCCTGGTACCCCGGTGGTCTGTCTTTATCCTTGTTGCAGCAGGGATGGTGGGAACCCCTCATAATGGGCACAGCGGGTGTACAGACCGGGGGACTCAGCACAGGGATGGTGGGAACCCCTCATAATGGGCACAGCGGGTGTACAGACCCGGGAACTCAGTACAGGGATGGTGGGAACCCCTCATAATGGGCACAGCGGGTGTACAGACCCGGGAACTCAGCACAGGGATGGTGGGAACCCCTCATAATGGGCACAGTGGGTGTACAGACCTGGGAACTCAGCACAGGGATGGTGGGAACCCCTCATAATGGGCACAGCGGGTGTACAGACCCAGGAACTCAGCACAGGGATGATGGAAACCCCTCTTAATGAGCACAACAGGTGTACAGACCCGGGAACTCAGAGGTGAGACAAATTAAGTCCCTAAACAATAAAATAAACCATCAGATAGTTTAGTTCTCTAGCACACAGGGAACAATATAATGCCAGTTCTGGGTGGAATTACCCTTTAAATGATCAATTAAAGAGCAATAGAATTGTTTCTGTCAAATCCTCTTTGAGATCTCCATCTTCATGCCTTGTGGATTGGATCTCTGATCACTACTACACTCTATGCTTGTCCTATCTGCTCCATATAAGAGAGTGTTCTAGAATTCTTAGCTGGGACCTGCATTGTATATGGAGTTATACACAGAAGAGGACTGAAAACAATGAATCACCCCACTGAATGTAAAGGAGAGGTGCAGAGATGAGAACAAAACCCTATGAGGCAGAAACACTTTTTTATTGTTATACTGCAACAATGTTATCATCCTCCTTGTATTACAGGAAGTATGGGGGCCACTGGAATCCCTGGTCCCCAGGGCCCACAAGGAGAGAAAGGAAGCAAAGGAGACAGCGGCAGTAATGGGCAGTCAGGTAAGGAGGATCTCATGGGCAAGGGTCCAGAATGGACAGATAATAATTTTTATGTGTTGGGGGAGCTGTAATCCGATGTCTAAATCTAGCTATAGACATAAGTAAAGACAGAAAGTGAAATCCTGAGCACTTTGTTCTCCATGGAGGGACAAAACCCATAGAAGCACTGGTATCGTATCTTTAACCATGTAGGAGAATTAATTTACTGAAGGACGAAAAATAACCCAACATGTTTCAGGCATTTAGATCTCCTTCTTCAGAGCTGATCGATGTGCATAGTAACAAAAATTTATATCGAAGGGCCACACCGCTGCTAAGAGGTCCAAGATAGAACTTTATTCCAATAAAAGTAAGGAGGACAATCCAAAAAAGCATCTTGGAGGTCCAAGAGCGCCCCCTTCAGCAGGGTTTTTCCAGTGTAATTGCAAGTCATGGACAGCAGTTCATAGCCACAGAGAAAGGATAGTCCTGGGGAATGTGGAAGGGTACCTGGAGGCAGGGCTTTTTTTCAGCAGGAACTAGGGGGAACTCAGTCTCAGGTCTTCTGCTCCCTGCTCACCACTATCACTTGGTAACACTGAAGTCCAGCTTCTGCGTTTACAAGTGATAACTTATCTCCCAGTAGCTCCCACAGGTCAGATCTCCTGCACAGATCCCACTGAGTGCCGGACAGGGACAAGGGAGATACAGAACAAATAACCAGGGTTCGGTGCAGTCATGGGCAGGAGAGGGTGCGTGGTAGGCTTAGGCTGCACCCTCTGTGGTCTCCATTTTTTCCCTGGTGACCAGTTGTTGATGCTCTCTTCTGCATATACTACAGTGACTATAGTATAGTATGCTGGAAGGTACTACAGCCGGATAGGTGCTTCAGCTTAATATTGCAACAAAGGTAAGAAATATGACAGATGGTGGAGCTTTTAAGGAGGGGGGAGAAGATGAGGGCAGTGGAGGGAGGGGTTGTATGCACAGGGAAGAGCTACTATTTGATGCCATTTGTCAGGTATGTGTGTGTGGCGGGCATGGTTGAGTTCCTGCACCTATTCTCTGAGAAAAAAAGCCCTGCCTGGAGGTAGAGATGTGGTAGAGGGTACTGGTGGGGGAGCAAAGCAGGCCAGACAACTGCGGGTAGTACCAGAGGCTGCACAGACACACAGTAGTCATGGAGGTGTCCAGGAGTGCACGTGGTGCACAGGGTGCACTTGGAGACTCGGGGTGCAAACATGGAGTGCAGTTTAAGACATGGGGCACAGAAGGCACAGGGACACCGAGGCACAAGATGGGCTAGGCTGCTTGCCATGGAGGACACAGGAGTTCCCAGTAGTGTACTCTCTAAGGGGCACCTGTCCATGGTCTCATACTCGCCCCCACCATGTACAATGAAGGGTTGATAGCTGTGCATTGTATGACGCTGAGGAACCGCTCATAGACCAGAGTTTCAGGGAGAAGAGAGGGCAGCACTGGGGCTGGTTGGAGGAGTGGGTAGGGTAAATAACAATGCCTGATCATGTACCCTCCTAGACATATTGAGGATTTAACCCTTGCAACATGAGGGGGCCCCACTGCGAGGGTAGAATTTTTCTAATTCCAGGAGTTGAACTTTAAACATGGATGAGCCAAGGTTGGTTTGGACACAAGTTTGAACCAACCTGAGCTATCCAAGCCGACAGCCAATCGTAGGCTGCCAAGACATTCCCCTCCCCACAGCTGCACATATGCAAGGGGCATGTATACATGTGGGATAGGAAAATCCTTGGCAGCCTATGATCCAGTTTTCACAATTTCTCAGCAGGATAGGTCAGGTGGGTGTCTGAACTTCCCTGAACTCAACCCTATTTAAAGCCCAACTTCTGGAATTAGAAAAAAATGTATCCTTGCAGTGCCCCCCCCCACCCATCACCAGCTTATTTTTTTTAACAGGTATAGGTAAAATTTAAAATATTTTAGCGCTGAACATACACAGTAAATAAATACACTATATTACCAAAAGTATTGGGACACCTGCTTTTACACGCACTTGAACTTTGCGCTTCTGGAAGAATGGTGAAACATTCCCATAGACACCCTCCTAAACCTTGTGGATGGCCTTCCCAGAAGAGATGAAGCTGTTATAGCTGCAAAGGGTGGGCCAACTCCATATGAACCCTACGGACTAAGACTGGGATGCCATTAAAGTTCAATATGTATGTATGTATGTATATGTATAAACAGAGAGAGAATTTGGTGGGATTTTGTGGGCGCCAGGTAAGTAATCTTAGACAGACATCACAGTAAAAAGTATAAATGACATTTTATTGAACATAAACAAAGTTTAAAAATTATGCTCGCTATGCATAATATAGAGCTAACAGTGATATATGACAACATATGAAATGAGGGGTCACTCAGCACTATAGTCCGGACATGTTTTGCCCGTTGGGGCTTCCTCAGGGGATATGTGTTGAGGGACCAAGCTTGATATATCTCTGGATAAAATAACATACAGTTAGAAACCATCAAAAAATTAACTAGAAATGTATAATTAAGGGGAAAAGGAGATGTTAGTGACTGTCCAAAGCCATGTTATTTAACTTCCAACTAATAAATAGTTCCCTGTTATAAAGATGAAACCAGGAATAGGAGGATGGACATTTCGCTGTACTGGAAAAAGTTAGCCTGGGTGGGCCCAAATGGGGGCCGTGGGACCGCGCCTGCCACATAAAGGAATAGTGTGAATAGGATAGTGATGAAAAAATGAAATGTGAAGGAATCAAGGAGGGGAAGGGGGAAGGAGAAGAGAGAAGAAAGAGAGGGAAGGCAAGGAAAGAAGAGAGAAGTGGGGAGAAAGAACAGAAAAAAGAAGGAGGATTTAGGAAGGAGAAGGAAGGGAAGGGAAGGAAAGGGGGATGAAAAAGGAAGGGGGGATGGAAACAAGAGGGGAAAAAAGGAAGAAAATGGGGAGGGAGGTGTTGGAAAGGGGGAAGGGAAGGAGACAGGGGGACACAAGGGGAGAAGGGAATGGGGGGGGGGGGAGAATGTCGGAGAAATAGGGTAAAAGGTGGGGTGTGAGTGAGTGCAACCAGGGGGTAATGGTGGTAAGAAAAAGTGAATTGATAAGGTGATAAAACTGGATTGAATAAACCAGAAGGAGGAAATACTTACACAGGACAGATTGGGTCTAGGGGGAAGCGAGGGCTGCCAGATAGGAAGTTTATCTGAGTGAGGGAGATAAGGGCCAATTAATGAATGTCTGTATTAATTGATACTGAATAGAGGGATGTATATGAGAAGGGAAAGCACTACCATATTCATTTAGAAAGAAATGAAATTTACAAACACTATCAATTGTATTGGTCGTCCATATAGGACAAAGCCATAACCTTGTATACAGATCATCTGTAACCACCTTCCAAATGAAAAAAGTGGGAAGAAAAATTCCTCTGGGAGACGGTAACATTGTATTCAATGAATAGTTAACATGAACCAGCAATATTAAGCAAAAAAACAGATAGACAGATAAGGACAAAAGTATTAGAGGGCAAGAAGAATGTAAAGAAGTGATGATGGGTAGGGCAAGGAGTCAGGTGAAAAAAAAATAAATCATATATATATATATATATATATATATATATATATATAAATGAATACGGTGGAGGGTTGCAGGGGGAGTACAGCGCAGTGCCAATCACATCACCGGTAAAGATTGATTGAGTGTTGATGGCATTGGTTGTCAAAATGAGTGTGTAAAGGCAGGCGTCCCAATACTTTTGGTAATATAGTGTATATACCAAGCGCTATACATACCCTTTAATAGAGTGCAGGGTCATCCACAAGTTTCCAAACAGGTTCAGTCCCTCCAATTTCACCCCCCAAACCCAGAGCTGTGTGAAGAGACAACCTGCACCAATCTACCGAAAGACTCCAATTCTTTGGAGGATGAAGGAAACAGAAATTCAAGCTTGGCGCTCTGGAGCTTGGCGCTATGACTATTTAGTGATCTGGTGTTTGGCGATTGTGGAAGGAGATGACATCATCTTGCATACATGGAAACGCTCCTGAATATGTTTAGTATTGTGTACAGAGTATAGACAGAGCATTACAACCCTGGAACATGGGGGGGTTAGGAGGGTACAGTGTTGGCACCCCAGACCTGTAAAATGTCCTGGAATTCTTCTTCCGTGGCATTCCCATACAAAGTAATCATTGGCTCCAATGGTCCTCAAAGCAAGACTGTCCATATGAATATGGACCCCCCACGAGGTTGGCAACAGCCATGAGGGTCTACTCACAAAGCATTAACATTAGTCTAAGTAGCTTTATTTTAGCCATAGGACTGTAATTTTTTAAATCTCATTGGACTCAACTGAAGATAACTTTTTTTTTTTAAATATCCTTATCCTAAAGTGTGACCTGAGCTGTCTTGGTCTATGAAGCTTCTCCAGGTCATGGAAGATCTAGTAGTGCCAGTAGGGGCGACACCGGCTTGCTTCCTCTCCCCAGCCATGGTCCACAGGCCCTGGGCCCGCACCTGTGTCTCTGGACCCGGCCAGAAGACTCGGAAGACAAACAGCGCAGGCGCACTTGCTTAACACACCAGCGGCACGCCAGCGCGGTGCCCCTGACTGATGTATACTCTAGGCCCGACGCTTACCTTGCCTATAGGTAGCGCCTTGCTCTGCTTCTCCAAGACACTTCTTCAGTTCTGATGAAAGTCTGGAAGATACCCCAACATTTTATATCCACACAAGTATCACCAACACCATTGCCTGTCTTTCATTAGTAACTGGATGAAGGTGTTGGTGTTACCTGTGGATATAAATGTTGGGGTTGAATGTGAGAAACTACTTCTAGACATACCATGACCTGGAGAACCTTCACAGATCAAAACAGCTCAAGTCACACATTAGGATAAGGATATATATATTTTTTTAAAGTTATTTTCGGTTGAGTCCAATGAGGTTTGAAATTTAAAGTCACATGGGTAAAATAAAGACATTTACGCTGGTGTTAAAGATTTGTGAATGGAGCGTCATGGCTGTTGCCAACCTGGTGGGGGATCCATAATGGTATGGGCAACCTTGTTGTGAGGACCATTGGAGCCAATGATTACGCTACATGGCAAAAATGTATATCCACAGTTAGCACCAACACCTTGATACAGTTTCCAGTCAAAGGCGGATTGAGATGTTGGGGCTCCCTGCGTGGATATAAATATTTGGGATGTTCATGACACTCATTAGAACTGAAGAAATGTCTTGGAAAACCCAGAAAACATCTTCAGAATGACAGAACAAGTCCAGATGAATGTGACCAACTGATACTAGACATGGATCTTCTCGGCTTTATCCCATCATAAACCTGTTCAGTTACTGGATAAAGGTGACCAATCGCCATATTATAATTGCATTGTTGTATATTGGCCTTGGATACAAATTGTGTCCAAATGGCAACCTGGCTATAAATTGCACCTTGGTGAAGCTCATCATCATATGCAGGAGCTATAGAGGTGCTGGGTCAGTCCCATATCCATAAAGTAATGATACTATGAGGACACAATGATAAACACGATGCAGAGCTACAACACAATGGGGAAGATTTACTAAAACTAGAGAGTGCAAAATCTGGGGCAGATCTGCATAGAAACCAATCGGCTTCCAGGTTTTATTGCCAAAGCTTAAGTGAACAAGCTGACGTTAGAAGCTGATTGGCTCCCATGCAGAGCTGCATCAGATTTTGCACTCTCCAGTTTTAGTGATTTAACCCCAATGAGTCATGTAAGGTGACCTTTACCTGCTTTACTCCAACACAGGTCCCCCCGGAATACCCGGAGCCATCGGACAGGAGGGCCAGAAGGGAGACACAGGTACACTTTAAATTATATATACCCATACGGAAAACTAGATCAGGGGTATTTAATCAAAATTTCCATAGCGTTTCAACAGTCTATATCCCCCATCAGATTGCCCCTTTATATCAGTTGTCCCCATAAGAGTGCCCCTTTACATCAGGTTCCCCCATAAAGCAGGTGTCCCCATCAGAGTGCCCCCATAGATCAGGCCTCCCCATCAGAGTGCCCCCATAGATCAGGCCTCCCCATCAGAGTGTCCCCATAGATCAGGTCTTTCTCTTTTTTTTTCATTTTTTTAAATTTTGTATGCATTTCTGTTATTTCTTTTATATTATTATTGTTAATAATAATATAAAAGAAATAAAAAAAAATACATACAAAATAAATACAAATTATTATTATTATAATAATAAAATTGAAATAATAATATTATATCAATTTCTTTTTTTATAATAATAATAATTATTATTTTATTTTGTATTATTATTATTATTTATTTTTTAATTACTATTATATTTTATTTTATTTTCATTTAATTTTTTATATTATTATTATTTCAATTTCTTGTTTAATTATAATTTTTATTTTATTTTTGTTATTATTATTATTATTATTATATCTATTTCTTTTTTATTATTAGTATAGCTATTAATTTTTTTATTTTGCTTTTTATTTTGTTTTTAAATGTATTTATTGTATTTATATATATTTTTTATATTATTATTATTAATATTATTATTATTTCAATTTCTTTTTTTAATTATAATCATTATTATTTTATTTTTTTATGTATTTATTTATATTATTATTATTATCATCCGAACTATTTTGCTATAAACATCTCTGGGATCCTGTGACGCTGTGTGACCGTATTCCATCTCCGGGAACAGGCCGGAGATTCTGTCCATCATCTGCAGTGTAATCCTCGGGATAAGAGTTCTGTAAATTTCTCACGATTTCTCTTCCAGGAACGAAGGGAGATGCGGGGCAGAAAGGTGACAGCGGACCGGCAGGTGAGTCCGCACGCTCTGTATGAGTCCATCTGATTGGTGACTCAAATATCTGTCCTCAAATCCCACCAGAAAGGAGGAATCCTGAGGTGCACGTCAAGCCAAAAACGTTCTCCCTAGTCTCGGATGGAATGGGGTCGGATTAGATCTCCTGTCGGGTTTTTTACTGCTTGTCCCGTTAGAGAGATTTATTTAGTCATCCCACCCCTACTCATTTTCAAGAGCCCCCCCCCCCCCCCCCCCACTTCCTTCCTTCCCATCAGCAGAGCAGAAGTCTCTCTAAGGCCTGGTTCCAACTAGAATGCGGACGTTTTTTGCGCATTCTGTTTTTGACAGCCTATTTGTTTCAATGGGCTGCCAAACGCATTGGGAATGCGCAAAAAGTATGGCAGGCGCCAACTTTTAAAAATCAAGTTCAACCAAACCTCATGGGTTTGGTGGGCGCAAACATGCCGTATTTGTTACGTTTTTTTGGGGGTGACATTAGGAATCGCTGGCAACCGCGTGCTTCAGGACAGAGCATCCCCGCGCGGTACGGGAATTGCTCCTTTCCGCCACAACATTGTGATGTGAACGGGTCCTAATGGAGCTCCAGATAGAAGAAAGAACCCAAAAGGGGTTCTTATCCTCCCATTCCATTTAAAACTAAGAGAAAAAGTTTTGGCTGGACGTAGTTTTTGAAGTCGGAATTTGATGCTTTTCAGAACGAGACCCGAGATTGAGATTTCAGATTTGTTTTTGGTTGTGATCAATCGTTGTGTCTTCATCCACTGCAACCTCATCATCATCCACTGACTGTCATTTTGCAGGGACCAATGGAGCTCCGGGAAGCAAGGGAGATAGTGGACCCCCTGGTCCTCCAGGGCCAAAGGGGGAGCCTGGGGAGAAGAGTGCTGAACCTTCAGGTAAGACCAAATGCCAGGAATCAGGACAGTTGGACCAGAAACTGAACTTGAGCAACCAAACGGAATGTATGGAAGGTCTGGTACAGGGCCTCGAAAAAGTATTCATACCCCTTGAAATTTCCCCCATTTTGTCATGTTACACCCAAAAACGTAAATGTATTTTATTGGGATTTTATGTGATGGACCAACACAAAGTGGCCAGAGCACCTTCTTCCACATGTTTGCTGTGTCCTCCACATGGCTTCTCACAAACTACAAACAGGACTTCTTATGACTTTCTTTCACCAATGTCTTTCTTCTTGTCACTCTTCCATAAAGGGCAGATTTGTGGAGAACACGACTAATAGTTGTCCTGTGGACAGATTCTCCCCCCTGAGCTGTGGATCTCTGCAGCTCCTCCAGAGTTACCATGGACCTCTTGGCTCTTCTCTGATTAATGCTCTCCTTGCCCGGCCGGTCAGTTTAGGTGGACGGCCATGTCTTGGTAGGTTTGCAGTTGTGCCATACTCTTTCCATTTTCCGATGATGGATTGAACAGAGCTCCGTGAGATGTTCAAAGCTTGGGAGATTTTTTTATAACCTAACCCTGCTTTATACTTCTCCACAACTTTATCCCTGACCTGTCTGGTGTGTTCCTTGGCCTTTATGATGCTGTTTGTTCACTAAGGTTCTCTAACAAACCTCTGAGGGCTTCACAGAACAGCTGTATTTATACTGAGATTAAATGACACACAGGTGGACCCTATTTACTAATTAGGTGACTTCTGAAGGCAATTGGTTCCACTAGATTTTAGTTAGGGGTATCAGAGTAAAGGGGGCTGAATATAAATACCCCCCCCCCACACTTTTCACATATTTATTTGTATCATTTATCATTTTCCTTCCACTTCACAATTATGTGCCACTTTGTGTTGGTCTATCACATAAAATCCCAATAAAATAAAGTTCCTTTTTGGTTGTAACATGACAAAATCTGCAAAATTTCAAGGGGTGTGAATACTTTTTCTGGGCACTGTACATGCAGATTCATTGGACGAACGGCTATACATTTTTTTTTTTTATAAATAGACCCCAAAGTTTCAGGTTCAGAAAAGAGAAAAGTTTCCAAGAGTCTCATCTATGTACAGAGGAGAGGATATCACCGCCCTGCTGGTGAGGATTATAACCCCCTTTTTTCTTTTCCTAGATCTTGTGCGGATCATTGGAGGGAGTAGAGGTCGAGTGGAACTTAAACGCAACAATGAGTGGGGAACGATCTGTGACGATGAATGGGATATTAATGATGGAAAAGTCATCTGTCGGATGCTGGGCTACGCCCGGGTCGTGGAAACATTCACCGCCGCTGGAGGTAATAAGAGATCGCTGTCACCTTGAGCTCTCCTGGGCTTTTCTTGCCGTCATGCCCTTCCTGATGCCAATGACGATGAGGCGGGGGGAGGGGGACGGGGGCTCTATATATGTATATGGGGGGGCTCTATATATGTATATGGGGGGAGGGGGCTCTATATATGTATATGGGGAAAGGGGGCTCTATATATGTATATGAGGGGCTCTATATATGTATATGGGGGGGCTCTATATATGTATATGGGGGGAGGGGGGCTCTATATATGTATATGGGGGGCTCTATATATGTATATGGGCGGAGGGGGCTCTATATATGTATATGGGGAAAGGGGGCTCTATATATGTATATGAGGGGCTCTATATATGTATATGGGGGGAGGGGGACTCTATATATGTATATGGGGGGAGGGGGCTCTATATGAATCGCCCCGCATATGAGGTGGAAAAGGGGATGGACATAATATATTTATTGTATTGGGATACAGAGTAATTTGTGTTTAATTGGGTTTAATTGGGGTTCAGAACAAGGCAGCTGTGAGGGGACATTAGAGTGTAAGCTCCTCTGTACAGAGATTGATGTGACCGGCTCAGTGATCTCTGTACAGCACTGCGGTATATGTCAGAGCTATATAAATGTATAATAATAATAGTGTGTGACTGTGGGGGAGGGGACATTAAAGTGTAAATTATTTTTAATTAAAAAAAAATCACACAAACATACAGTTCATTAATAAAAACATATTTACACAAAAATAAACTACTAAACAAAAACAAGTGTGCTTACATCAGCAAGTAAAGAAAACCGTTCCCTGACAAGATTACATAGAAAGAAACATATTTTGATGACAACTACAAACCCCGAACCTCAACTTAAACACAATCCAGGCTAAGAAACATTTTGAGACTTAATCACCATCAGGATGCGATTCCAAAACCCCCCCATTAACCCCTCCCCCATCATTCACCCCGACTTCCACATCATTCACCCCGACTTCCACATCATACACCTTGCATTCTGCAACAGCCACTCTCATGCCCTTCCCACCTCCCCCTCCACCATCATCCAATCCATCCCTCACTCCACCCGCACTTCTGCTACGCTGAGCAGGAGGGGTTGGCACCACCATACACTCTGGTCCAGCACCCTCCACTGCCTTCACTACACTAGGAGAAACAATAGGTGCAGACACAGACTTGACAACCACACTTTCTGACACTGACTGGGGAACCACAGACTGGGGGGACACTGACACCACAGAGGGCCTCACAGACACAGATTCTGATGGGACAGAGACACTAGGATCCCCTGGTACAACCACCGCCAACCCAGACTCTTCTCTATCCAGACGGAAAAATTCCTCCACTAACTCTGGCTTATTGTGCAAAGCCTCAGGGCACAGGCTATAAGGGTAACCAACCTTATCACATAGGTTACATTTAATGATGTTACAGTCCCTCACCAGATGCCCCAGTTCCTGACACAAAGAACACTTCTGTTCTGGACATTTAGAGGAGAAATGTCCCTTGACTCCACATTTATGGCACAGCTTAGGTTGACCAGGGTAGAAGACAGTAATCCTATCTCTACCAATAAAGGCAGAGGAGGGCAAATGCTGGACCACATTGCCACACACACCCAACCTCATTGACACTGACCACCCACCCGTTCAGATTCCTTTATCATCCTCAATCATTTTTAGGGGACACAATGTTTCACCAAACCTCCTCAACCAGACCCATAAATCCTCGGGGGTATAGACTCATTCCTAGTCAGGATAGTCACATTCTTTATCAAGCGCTGATGTAAGACAACTTTGGGGACAAGCACCATCCAGTCCGGCTGGTCCCTATATACATGCTCAAACCCCCCCCCCAAATAGATCCAGCGACTCTGGACGCAAAAATGATAAATCATATTCATAGGAACCAGCCGGACTGATAAGCGCATAAATATCCTCCTCCTTAAATCCCATGGCTAGGATCTTATCCACAACCTCCCACCTGATAGGTGGAATACCTCCTCCTTCCCACCTGAGCTGTACCACATTCCTGCTTTTAATGGAAGAAGGTGCGTTAGGTGAAAATCGCACAACTGGCTCCCTTCTACCAGCAGCAGCATGACTTTGTCCCGACACAGCCTTAGCATAGTTCATAACTGGGACAGATGAAACATTAACTGTCTGCATAGGAACCTCTGAAATCTGGTTTGTCATGCGACATTCCTGCTATGCATTTTCAATGTTCATGCGACATTCCTGCTCTGCACTGTTAATGTCCATGTGGGACTCCTCACAGTCAGCAGAAACTTCTTTGACTGGATACATGCCTGCATTGTCATGATCATTCATCTGATGGGTTGGTGCCACTCAAGGGAGATTCCATTTCTATATTGGTCTGCAGCAATCCGCCATTTTCCTCAACCTCCTCCTGAGATGACCCAGGCTTCTGGGGAGGGAGGGGGGCAGATACTGACTCAGGTGCCACAGATCCTGAGACAGGGGTAGTACTGGGGCCACCATGTGAAGCCACTTCCTTACCCCCATCCATACTGTCGCCATTACTGCGGCATCCACCCTCTGGCTGGTACTGGCACAGGCACTCTCCTTCATCTGTTGGCATCTCTCCTCATTCTTACACTTTTCTTTTAACACACCGGTGCTCTCCTTCAAAGAAGCAACCAACTTCTCCTGCTTTCTCAATGCCTCTTCCAGAGACTTCAGCTTGGAGACTTCCCTCTTACTATTCCCAGACTTACTTTGCAGAGATTTCTTTTTCTTGAGATCTTCTGTCATGACAGCAAGTTTCTGTTCCTCTTTAGCAATGCGGCAAAGTCTGTTCACCACTCTATCCTGGAGGACTGGTAAGGACTACTCTTGCATAGGGACAAGCCCAGGATCCATTGCAGCTTGAGCACATGGAGTAGGCCTCAGTGCCTCTGGAGAGCCTCCACCTTCATCTCCCCCCACCCACTGCATGGGGGCTGGGGGAGAAGCCTGCAGGACAGGCTAGGGTTGCCACCTCATCCCTTTAAACCCGAACACATATGAATTACACAGGTTCTGAGACTAATTTAGTGCAGATAAGGCAGCAAGTGAGTTTTAATTACCACCTTAATCAGCCACAGAACCTGTGTAATTAATATGTGTTCGGGTTTAAAGGGATGAGGTGGCAACTCTAGGACAGGCCCAGGCTTGATGTTTCCTCTAGCTGAGATCCCAGCACACTGAGCCAACAGCACCCTGCAAAACAGCACCACCTGGTGGAGAAGCTCCTCTGGTGCAGAGACTGATGTGACCTGCTCAGTGATCTCTGTACAGCACTGCAGTATATGTCAGAGATATATAAATGTATAATAATAATAGTGTGTGACTGTGGGGGAGGGGACATTAGAGTGTAAGCTCCTCTGGTACAGAGACTGATGTGACTGGCTCAGTGATCTCTGTACAGCACTGCGGTATATGTAAGCCATATAAATAATAGGACATGTATTTGTATCGGTGTGATACGTTGTTACACATAGAGATGGTTGTTACTCTTAATGATACGTTGTTTCTCTGATTTCTGGGATTTTGTGGTACTCTGGATAATCTTTCGGGGGTTTCTCTCTCCGCAGGCTCTGGTAAAATTTGGCTGGATGATGTGAAGTGTACTGGAAATGAGTTGAGTATTATGGATTGCCCGAAATCTGACTGGGAGAAGCACAATTGTAACCACGCCGAGGACGCAGGCGTGCACTGCTCATAGTCGGCCACCAGGGGGGGGGGATGGTTTCAGTCTTCCCTTATGTACTACAAATGTATTTCTTTTGTAACTAGGTTTATTTCGTTTTTCTTGATAGAACAAAGACAGCAAAACTAGTAAGTGACATGGTGTGAGATGTCACAGTGATCATAAACAATTCTAAAGTCTAAGAATTCCAGAATTGTATCAACAGGGATATCAGAACCCTGAATGTCACAGAATCATATACTGTATATAAAGACATCACATGTCATTTTTATTCCTGTCTGTTTCCTGTTGGAACGTTCTGCTCACTTCCATTGTAAAGGGGGTTTCACCTAAAAAGACCGAATTGTTGCCGACATCCCCAAAAGTAGATTCAACAAGGAAAAGAGTACCCCCCCCTCCCCCTCCCCAGGAACATGGGACATTGAAGGCAACTTGATAAAGAGGTCAAAATATATGTAAAAAATTAATAAAATTTATTGAGGTAATATTAAAAACTACTAGATGAATACATCACCAATTAGGACATAAAATAAAAAGAGAAAACAAATGGTTGAGAACTGATGGTAGCCTTTGTAGTTCGCTCCGACGCGTTTCAGGATTTCAGGATTGATCCTTTCATCAAGGGCATTTCTTTCAGGACAAAAATTAAACAAATGATGATCTATAATATAACATGATAGAGGTCTGAACATATACAACCCCCCATGGGACAGAGAATGAGCATCGTTGGAGACGGAAAAGGGGAAAAAATACTCACCAATCAGCCGAATACTGCACTTCTGCACTGCCAATGATTTTTCAGTGTATCTGTACATATATATAGATGAATGTACACCGATGTGTAAGACTTGTACAGATGGATCAGTACTGAAGGGACCCCCCCCCCGCGCTATGATCATTCAAACAACCGGATCCGAGAAACTTTGTGGCTATGGTGTTTGGCTCTGTGAGGATCCCGAAGGAGCGCGTCAAAGCTAGAGCAAGTCAAAAATGGCGATCAGCTTATTGATGGCCTGAGGTGGCTGGAATCAGGACCGACGCGATGTATAGGAAAACCCAAAAGTTCTGAAATGATACAACACACATGCACATAAGTCAAAACGTTTTAGTTTGGCACATACAGTATATATCGTAGTCATTTATATTAAGAGGAATCATTTGAATAAGTACTTAAAATGAAGGGCAATCCAAATTATTTGTACTATTTATATGTGCGCTATGCCCACACTTGAACACACGTGTATACTGTACATTTGCACGCCATGCCTCCATACCTGATCTGAAAATCTGTATAGTAAAAGCCATATATATGAAAAGGGCATCTGTGAGGGAAAAAAAAGTTTTTCTACTTACTTGTTTTCATGTCAAAAAATAAATATATTTTTAAGAGTGATGCTCGGGTTTTACTATATAGAATATCTTGAGATACAGTAAAACCTTTGGTTTGAGAGTAACTTGGTTTGAGAGCGTTTTGCAAGACAAGCAACATTTTTAAATAAACTTTGACTTGATATACAAGTAGCGTCATGTCACAACAGGGTATAAAAGAGAAGAGAAGTGTAGCAATATGGTTACATTTAATGAAGGTACAACATTTAGCAACATATTGCTACACTTAGAGGCGCCTCTCTTCTCTTTTATACTCTGGAGCTCCTGCTGGATTTTGCTTCTAATCCCCTTGTGGAGGCTTCTATTTGTAGATAGACATTTTATGGCTACACAACCTACATTGCTATAATCTTTTTATATGGACTATAAACTGAAGGACTTCTGAATAAATGTTTGTGGAACGAATCATCTGAGTTTCCATTATTTCTGTTGGGGAAATTCACTTTGATATACAAGTGCTTTGGATTACAAGCATGTTTCTGGAAGGAATTCTGCTCGCAACCCAAGGCTTTACTGTATTATCGAAACTATTAGATGTCTAATATAGTTATGTATCCTGATTATAATAATAATAGAGTCAGATCGGTGCAATGTAATCAAAGAACTTAATTTACATGGCTAGTCACAGACAGAGTTAGTAATGCCCATTTGTTGTGTATTGATAAGCAGCTGAGTGCTAATACAGACATATCCCAAAAATTACATCAGTCACCCAAATCAATTACTTGTATTAAAGAGGAAGTAAATCCTGATGGGTTTTACTTCCTCTTTTGCTCCCCGCAAAGCCTGCAAATGAAAAGCATAATGGGCTAGTATGCATCTCATACTAGCCCATTATGTGACATTTACCTGCAAACGAATCCATCGCTGTCCCCTGTGCAGGCCACGTCCATCCTCGCCCCTCTTCCTTCCAGGGGGCCGCAGACTCCGGCTCTGTGACTGGCCAGAGCCACGTGGCGTCACTCCCGCACATGCGCGCGGAAGCCGTCAGTAACGGCATACGCTGGGGGATGAAATGGCACGGAGGTCCGTTTCTTCACAGCGCATGCGCCGATTACATCATCCTAAACGGCGCATGTTTAGGGCATATTTCCACTACCTATAGGTGAGCTTTATTCTAGGCTTACCTATAGTTGAAAATCACTAGGGAGGGTTTACAACCACTTTAAATCTATGTCTACCTGTTGTTAGGATCCGGTCCGTATCGAAGGGTTCTTGCTGGCAGTGGCAACGAGACCGTATAAATGACTCGTTTTTTTATAGTGTAAGACGCCGGCGCCTGCGCATTGGAAAAGTCACCGCCGTCACACGAATGATGCAATGACACCTACATGTTAGACCCGATAACAATACACGGCGGCGGCGTCTGCGCAGTAAGGAAGAGGCACAGAATATGGGCGTGATAGATGCCACATTACTATAGGGCAGCGACGCCTGCGCTTTAGAAATAGCGCTGACATCGGACATCTAAATATATGGGCGAGACATAAAGCAGAGGCAGGACAGTGTCAAAGGCTGCAATCCATCCGCATAGGAGGATAGGGGATGCGGTCATAAAGCACTTTCGCCCTCGCATAGATCTGTCCAATGGTAGGGTAAGGGAAAAGAGCATCACGATTGAAATCGTAACACGCCCTAAAGCATGTATAGACACGGTCATGGCCAATTTGGAAATTAAGTATGAAAAATATACACATACAGTATCTCACAAAAGTAAGTACACCCCTCAGTCACATGTTTGTGAATCTTTTCTTCTGTATAATCCCTTGGAGATGGAACTGGGAAATTCTTGTGAATCTGTAAGCCAGACTTCACAAACAAAAAGAATTTGTCTATCATGCACTGCCATACTATTTTATCACATTGCAAACTCGACATACACACACTTATGTGCTGTGCTGGTGTCATCTTTTTGTGTCACTTTTGTGATTTTATTAACCACAGAGCGTTATATATATATATGTGTGTGTGTGTACAGTATGTGTGTGTATAGGCATATGCATCTTTGGCCCACTTTGAGATTCCAGTCATATCACACATTGCACATACAGTATCTCACAGAAGTAAGTACACCCCTCAGTCACATTTTTGTAAATCTTTTCTTCTATCTTTTCATGTGACAACACTGAAGAAATGACACTTTGCTACAATGTAAAGTAGTGAGTGTACAGCTTGTATAACAGTGTAAATTTGCTGTCCCCTCAAAATAACTCAACACACAGCCATTCATGTCTAAACCGCTGGCAACAAAAGTCAGTACACCCCTAAGTGAAAATCTCCAAATTGGGCCCAAGGTGTCAATATTTTGTGTGGCCACCATTATTTTCCAGCACTGCCTTAACCCTCTTGGGCATGGAGGTCACCAGAGCTTCACAGGTTGTCACTGGAGTCCTCTTCCCCTCCTCCATGATGACATCACAGAGCTGGTGGATGTTAGAGACCTTACGCTCCTCCACCTTCCATTTGAGGATGTCCCACAGATGATCAATAGGGTTTAGGTCTGGAGACATGCTTGGCCAGTCCATCACCTTTACCCTCAGCTTCTTTAGCAAGGCAGTGGTGGTCTTGGAGGTGTGTTTGGGGTGGTTATCATGTTGGAATACTGCCCTGCGGCCCAGTCTCTGAAGGGAGGGGATCATGCTCTGCTTCAGTATGTCACAGTACATGTTGGCATTCATGGTTCCCTCAATGATCTGTAGCCCCCCCAGTGCCGGCAGCACTCATGTAGCCCCAGACCATGACACTCCCACCACCATGCTTGACTGTAGACAAGACACACTTGTCTTTGTCCTCCTCACCTGGTTGCCCCCACACACGCTTGTCACCATCTGAACCAAATACATTTATCTTGGTCTCATCAGACCACAGGACATGGTTCCAGTAATCCATGTCCTTAGTCTGCTTGTCTTCAGCAATCTGTTTGTGGACTTTCTTGTGCATCATCTTTAGAAGAGGCTTCCTTCTGGGATGACAGCCATGCAGACCAATTTGATGCAGTGTGCGGCGTATGGTCTGAGCACTGACAGGCTGACCCCCCACCCCTACAACCTCTGCAGCAATGCTGGCAGCACTCATACATCTATTTCCCAAAGACAACCTCTGGATATGACGCTGATCACGTGACCTCAACTTCTTAGGTGGACCATAGCGAGGCCTGTTCTGAGTGGAACCTGTCCTGTTATACCGCTGTATGGTCTTGGCCACCGTGCTGCAGATCAGTTTCAGGGTCTTGGCAATCTTCTTATAGCCTAGGCCATCTTTATGTAGAGCAACAATTCTTTTTTTCAGATCCTCAGAGAATTCTTTGCCATGAGGTGCCATGTTGTACTTCCAGTGACCAGTATGAGAGAGTGAGAGCGATAACACCAAATTTAACACACCTGCTCCCCATTCACACCTGAGACCTTGTAACACTAACGAGTCACATGACACCGGGGAGGGAAAATGGCTAATTAGGAACAATTTGGACATTTTCACTTAGGGGTGTACTGACTTTTGTTGCCAGCGGTTTAGACATTAATGGCTCTGTGTTGAGTTATTTTGAGGGGACAGCAAATTTACACTGTTATACAAGCTGTACACTCACTACTTTACATTGTAGAAAAGTGTCATTTCTTCAGTGTTGTCACATGAAAAGATAGAAGAAAAGATTTACAACAATGTGACTGAGGGGTGTACTCACTTCTGTGAGATACTGTATATGAAAAGTGTGTTTGTGGGGGGGGCTTTGTATTGCCTCCCCCTTAGTCAATACTTTGTAGAACCCCTTTCTCTGGTAATGCAGCAGTAATCATTGTAAGCACCCCTGTCAGTGGTTATGGTTTGTCTCATCCCTCGAACTGATGCATCTTCAGGACAGCTTGTTTTGTTGATCACTTGTTGGATCATCAGGCAAAAAAAAGAAAAAAAGAAAGAAAGCCTAAGAAAGGAAAGTAATGCAGACGTCACATCTAAGCATTGGTAAGCTACAATATAATAAATGTTTGCTTTTGAGTTTAATACGGCTTTAACTACCAATGCTGGGCTCTGCTGCTTATTCCTGATTGGTCTATGCAGAGGAGGGAGGTGTCCGTTATCATGTATGTTAAAATAGATCTTCACTGTATCTGAGAACCACAAACCAAAAAACACAATGTAATTAATTTTTAATATTCAAAGCAAACTGTTCCATCCATCCATCCATGTCTCCATCCATCCATCCATGTCTCCATCCATGTCTCCATCCATCCATGTCTCCATCCATCTATGTCTCCATCCATCCATCCATGTCTCCATCCATCCATCCATGTCTCCATCCATCCATCCATGTCTCCATCCATCTATGTCTCCATCCATCCATCCATCCATCCATCCATCCATCCATCCATGTCTCCATCCATCCATCCATCCATCCATCCATGTCTCCATCCATCCATCCATCCATCCATCCATGTCTCCATCCATCCATCCATGTCTCCATCCATCTATGTCTCCATCCATCCATGTCTCCATCCATCCATCCATCCATCCATGTCTCCATCCATCCATCCATCCATCCATCCATGTCTCCATCCATCCATCCATCCATCCATCCATCCATCCATGTCTCCATCCATCCATCCATTCATGTCTCCATCCATATCTCCATCCATCCATCAATCCATGTCTCCATCCATCCATTCATCCATCCATCCATGTCTCCAGCAATCCATCCATCAATCCATGTCTCCATCCATCCATCCATCCATGTCTCCATCCATCCATCCATGTCTCCATCCATATCTCCATCCATCCATCCATCAATCCATGTCTCCATCCATCCATTCATCCATCCATCCATCCATCCATGTCTCCATCCATCCATCCATCAATCCATGTCTCCATCCATGTCTCCATCCATCCATCCATCCATGTCTCCATCCATCCATCCATCCATGTCTCCATCCATCCATCCATCCATCCATGTCTCCATCCATCCATTAATCCATCCATGTCTCCATCCATCCATGTCTCCATCCATGTCTCCATCCATCCATGTCTCCATCCATCCATCAATCCATGTCTCCATCCATCCATGTCTCCATCCATCCATCCATCCATGTCTCCATCCATCCATGTCTCCATCCATCCATGTCTCCATCCATCCATCCATGTCTCCATCCATCCATCCCTCCATGTCTCCATCCATGTCTCCATCCATCCATCCATCAATCCATGTCTCCATCCATCCATCCATTCATCCATCCATCCATCAATCCATCCATGTCTCCATCCATCCATCCATGTCTCCATCCATATCTCCATCCATCCATCAATCCATGTCTCCATCCATGTCTCCATCCATCCATCCATGTCTCCATCCATCCATCAATCCATGTCTCCATCCATGTCTCCATCCATCCATGTCTCCATCCATCCATCCATCCATTCATCCATCCATCCATCCATGTCTCCAGCAATCCATCCATCAATCCATCCATCAATCCATCCATCAATCCATGTCTCCATCGATGTCTCCATCCATCCATCCATCCATGTCTCCATCCATCCATTCATCCATCCATCCATCCATGTCTCCATCCATCCATCCATGTCTCCATCCATCCATCCATCCATCCATGTCTCCATCCATGTCTCCATCCATCCATCCATGTCTCCATCCATCCATCAATCCATGTCTCCATCCATCCATCCATCCATGTCTCCATCCATGTCTCCATCCATCCATGTCTCCATCCATGTCTCCATCCATCCATTCATCCATCCATTCATGTCTCCATCCATCCATGTCTCCATCCATCCATCCATCAATCCATCCATGTCTCCATCCATCCATCCATGTCTCCATCCATCCATCCATGTCTCCATCCATGTCTCCATCCATCCATCAATCCATGTCTCCAACCATCCATCCATTCATCCATCCATGTCTCCATCCATCCATCAATCCATGTCTCCATCCATCCATCAATCCATGTCTCCATCCATCCATCCATGTCTCCATCCATCCATCCATCCATGTCTCCATCCATCCATCCATCCATGTCTCCATCCATCCATCCATCCATGTCTCCATCCATCCATCCATCAATCCATCCATGTCTCCATCCATCCATGTCTCCATCCATCCATCCATTCATCCATCCATCCGTGTCTCCATCCATCCATCCATCCATGTCTCCATCCATCCATGTCTCCATCCATCCATCCATGTCTCCATCCATCCATCCATCAATCCATCCATGTCTCCATCCATCCATCCATGTCTCCATCCATCCATGTCTCCATCCATTCATCCATTCATCCATCCATCCATGTCTCCATCCATCCATTCATCCATGTCTCCATCCATCCATCCATCCATCCATCCATCCATATCTCCATCCATGTCTCCATCCATCCATGTCTCCATGCTTTATTTTGTTGCAAAATCACTTTGAATAACACCCCCCTAGTATTGGTAGCTGGGTAAAGGCAAATGATTCATGTAGCATTTACTTCCTGGAATCCATAAGCCCTTAGCTCAGGCATGCAAGCGTTCCGTCAGCTGTGCATGCGTACACCACTAACAGGTTTGCTAACCTGACAGAACACCTGCAGTCAGAAGAAGGTGGCAATCTTACTGCACCCAGCTACATCTTGAATTCCTGAGTAATTTTAGCAATAAAGTGAGCGGATATAAATAAATATAGTATGGTGACATCTGTGATGCTGTTTGGATGTTACATTATGAAAGATGTTGATACACCCAGCAGTAGGAAGGTGGCGGAGGCCATGTTGGTACACCCAGCAGTAGGAAGGTGGTGGAGGCCAGGTTGGTACACCCAGCAGTAGGAAGGTGGCGGAGGCTATGTTGGTACACCCAGCAGTAGGAAGGTGGCGGAGGCCATGTTGGTGCACCCAGCAGTAGGAAGGTGGCGGAGGCCAGGTAGGTACACCCAGCAGTAGGAAGGTGGTGGAGGCTATGTTGGTAAACCCAGCAGTAGGAAGGTGGTGGAGGCCATGTTGGTACACCCAGCAGTAGGAAGGTGGTGGAGGTCATGTTGGTACACCCAGCAGTAGGAAGGTGGTGGAGGCCAGGTTGGTACACCCAGCAGTAGGAAGGTGGTGGAGGCCATGTTGGTACACCCAGCAGTAGGAAGGTGGTGGAGGTCATGTTGGTACACCCAGCAGTAGGAAGGTGGTGGAGGCCAGGTTGGTACACCCAGCAGTAGGAAGGTGGTGGAGGCCAGGTTGGTACACCTAGCAGTAGGAAGGTGGTGGAGGCCAGGTTGGTACACCCAGCAGTAGGAAGGTGGTGGAGGCCATGTTGGTACACCCAGCAGTAGGAAGGTGGCGGAGGCCATGTTGGTACACCCAGCAGTAGGAAGGTGGCAGAGGCCAGGTTGGTACACCTAGCATTAGGAAGGTGGTGGAGGCCATATTGGTACACTCAGCAGTAGTAAGGTGGCGGAGGCAATATTGGTACACCCAGCAGTAGGAAGGTGGCAGAGGCTATGTTGGTACACCCAGCAGTAGGAAGGTGGCGGAGGCCATGTTGGTACACCAAACAGTAGGAAGGTGGCAGAGGCCATGTTGGCACACCCAGCAGTAGGAAGGTGGCAGAGGCCATGTTGGTACACCCAGCAGTAGGAAGGTGGCGGAGGCCAGGTAGGTACACCCAGCAGTAGGAAGGTGGTGGAGGCCATGTTGGTACACCCAGCAGTAGAAAGGTGGCGGAGGCCAGGTTGGTACACCCAGCAGTAGGAAGGTGGCGGAGGCCATGTTGGTACACCCAACAGTAGGAAGGCGGCAGAGGCCATGTTGGCACACCCAGCAGTAGGAAGGCGGCGGAGGCCATGTTGGTACCCCCAACAGTAGGAAGGCGGCAGAGGCCATGTTGGTACACCCAGCAGTAGGAAGGTGGTGGAGGCCATGTTGGTACACCCAGCAGTAGGAAGGTGGTGGAGGCCATGTTGTTACACCCAACAGTAGGAAGGCGGCAGAGGCCATGTTGGCACACCCAGCAGTAGGAAGGTGGCAGAAGCCATGTTGGTACACCCAGCAGTAGAAAGGTGGCGAAGGCCAGGTTGGTACACCCAGCAGTAGGAAGGTGGTGGAGGCCATGTTGGTACACCCAGCACTGCTCAGTGCTAAACCTTTAGCCTTTCAAAATTAAACATCCAAACAGCATCACAGACCTCAATATACTATATTTATTTATATATGCTCACTTTATTGCTAAAATTACTGTGAAATTCAAGACGTAGCTGGGTGTAGTAAGATGTCTGCCACCTTCTTCTGAATGCAGGTGTTCCATCAGATTAGAAAACCTGGTAGCGGTGGAATGCATGCATAGCTGATGGAACGTCACTTCCGTTACCTAATCTGACGGGTCGCTGATTCTGACGGAACACAGACAGGAGGGTGTGGCTTAGGTGAGAAAAGCCCTCCTCCTCTTCTCCCCTCCTGAAGACTCCTGGGATGTATGACATCATTTGCTTTGGCAAGAAACCAGGAAGTAACTAAAGAAATGTAAAAAATAAAAAAAAGTTTAAAACAAGTAAATATAATTCACTTTCCTGTCTATTTACTAATGTTAGTAACACGAGGATTAAAAAATTCCACTTTAATAACAGAAATTGGAACAAATGTAATAATCAAAGCTAAAATGACATAATGGGGGAGATTTACTAAAACTGGAGCACTCAGATTCTGATGCCGCTGTGCATTGCAGCCAATCAGTTTCTAACTTCACACTATGTGAGGCCGCGGGGCACAGCAGGGGTCCGGTGCGTCCCCGTTCACAATTTCAGGTTCAAATTAGGTCCGAATTTTTGCCTGAATTCGGAATCTGAAATGGAGCCAAAGACGCACATGATCCTTCTGCTGTGCATTCTGCAGCCGCCCCCCGGAGATAATTGAACCGGCTCCATTGAGAGCCGATCACACTCTTCTTTTATGTCAATTGGATGGGAGGAAACCCTCATCCAATCCGCACTAGTGTGAACCCAGCCTCAAACTTTGCCAACCTGGAAGATGATTGGCTGCTCTGCAGAGCTGCACCAGATTTTTCACCAGTTTTGGTAAATCTCCCCCAAATTGTTGACTATGCTCCAATGGGCGGGCTCCTACAGGCAGGTTGCAGGCTCCAATGAGCGGGCTCCTGTGGGCGGGTTGCGGGCTCTTACAGGCGGTGGGTTGTGGGCTCCTACAGACAGCGGGCAGGTTGCGGGCTCCTACGGGCCGTGTCTGGGTTGCGGGCTCCTACGGGCGGGTTGCTGGTTTCTATGGGTGGGCTCCTACAGGCAGCGGGCGTGTTGCGAGCTCCTACAGGCGGCGGGCAGCGCGCAGGTTGCAGGCTCCTACAAGCGCCAGGCAGCGGGTGGGTTGCAGGTTCCTGCGGGCAGGTTGCGGGCTCCTACAAGCGGCGGGCAGCGGGCAGGTTGTGGGCTCCTACGGATAAGTTGCGGGCTCCTGCAGGCGGGTTGCTGGTTCCTACGGGCGGGCTCCTACAGGCAGCGGGCGGGTTGCGGGCTCCTACGGGCAGTGGCTGGGTTGCGGGATTCTATGGGCAGTGCCTGGGTTGCGGGCTCCTACTGATGGGTTGCGGGCTCCTGCGGGCGGGTTGCTGGTTCCTACGGGCGGGCTCCTACAGGCAGCGGGCGGGTTGCAGGCTCCTGCGGGCAGGTTGTGGGCTCCTACAAGTGGTGGGCAACGGGCAGGTTGCAGGCTCCTACGGGCGGCAGGCAGCGGGCGGATTGTAGGCTCCTGCGGGCAGCAGGCGCGTTGAGGGCTGCTACGGTGGCGAGCAGCGGCTCCTGTGCCCTCTCCTCCTCTTCTCCCTCACACTCCTAGGTGTCCAATAGGATAACCTGTCCTTTCAGGCAATCAGATGATGGGTCTCAAGACCCGCTTCCTGATTGTCCAACAGGAGGATCAGTGTGGCGACAGCGAATTTTCATTTGCTATTGTCACACAACTGGGTGAGATCGGGGCGCAATGCTCTGCACCCCGAGCCCACTCTTTTTTTAAAGCCAATTAAAGCCTCTGGCTCTAATCACATGCTTCAAAAAAAAATACACCCCCTCCCCCACATTGGAATCCATGCATCCTGCGCCCTGCATGTAAATCACAGGGGGGGGGGCATGGATGGGGTCGGCACCCGCGCCCCTAATGGACGGGCCGCTGCTGGTGTGGTCACCAGGGAAAATGAAGAAAGTAAAATCCTCCTAACAGGAATACAGATTTATTAATCTGGTTTATAAATGGATTCGGACATAAGGAGAAGCGTTGTAGATGGGGAAGTGTGGAACCTCCATTCTCACAGTTTCGCTTACACAGGACTAAAAATTCATAAACAGCAGAGATGAGGAAGGAAGAGGAGGGGTCCATGTGATTGCACCCACATCTGTGTGGCACGCGGCACCGCCGTGACTTCAGGGAAAAATATATATTACCGCCAACCGCAGCTCCCCACATTGCATCAACCAGCACTTTCACTTTCCAAGATACAAAAACATTGTTTTATTTACGTCACACGGTATTTGCGCAGCGGTTTTTCAAATGCAATTTTGGGGGAGTAGAAATATACTTTAATACATAAAAAAAAAAAAAAACATAATATTTACCTCAATTTTTTTTTATAATATAAAAGATGATGTTACACCGAGTAAATAAATACCTAACACGTCACGCTCTAAAATGATGCGCGCTCATGGAATGGCGCCAAACTACAGAGGAGGTCTAGTGCTAGAATTATTGATCTCATTCAGATGTTCGTGACGATACCTCACATGTGTGGTGCAAACACCGTTTACATATGTGGGCGTGACCTACGCATGTGTTCACCACAGCGCGCGAGCACGTGGGGGCGGGATCGCTTTAAAAACTTTAAAAAATGTTTTTAATTATTTTATTACATTTTTTTTTTTTTTACACTGTCCTTTTAAAAAAAAATTTGATCACTTTTATTACTATTGGAAGGAATGTAAACATCGCTTGTAATAGAAATAAAGCCTGACAGGTCCTCTTTATGGAGAGACCCCAAATCTCTCCTCTACCCTTAAAGGCAAAAGATTAAAAAATAAATATTGGCGTTGTTTACATGTGTCCGGAACTGGAAGGGATTCACCCGGACAGTCTGGGTTTTAAATCATGTGTCCGGGTTTCAGACCACCTGAAATCCGGACACAATATTCAGAATCGACCCAGCACCACAACCGCAGAGTGCACACAGGCCCCACCCCCCCAATACACGGACAGGAGAGGAGAGAGGGCGTGATCTTCTCCTCCCCCTCCCACCCCTACCCCTCTGTCTGCCCGCCCACACTCTAATCCTTGGCGTTCTCAGTAAAAGGGATGTGTGGGCTGGAAGTTTGAAGCTCAGCAACCGGCAGATTAGGGTCGCCACCTGTCCAGAATTCACCCGGACAGTCCGGGTTTTGGACCATGTGGCCGGGTTTCAGACTGCATTAAACCCGGACACATTTATTCACACTGAACTGTGGCTAACTGTCCCGGTCAGGAGGAAAACTCTACTACCCCCCCTCCCCCCTAGGATCTCTGCCCCCCCACAGAGACGACTGATCTATTGATTAATCACACAGAGCACTAATCAGAAATGGCCAGATCCTCTGGGCCCCTCCCCCCTAAGGAGGGAGGAAATTCCTCCATCCACCTAATTTGTGAGGATAGAGGAATCAGTTTTTTGCATTCAGTCCACAAACCATATGTATTGGAAGAGTTTTATTTTTTAATTATTGTTCTGAGGTTTATACGTGTCTGTGAGGGACTTACTTGTCGCTCAGCATTGCATAAAAGGTGGAAGCTAAATCCAAAACATATAGTGATCTTCATATCGGGATCCCCTGATGAAGTCACGTGACGTGACGATACGCGTCGGGGATTGGAGCAATAGGGATCACCAGGACTGGACGGAAGTGTACGAGCTCGGATCGCTCGTGGATTGCCGCCAATGTTATACTTTTTCAAAGTGAGTGTATCTCTGTTTTTTGCCACAATAAATATATGTATTTACTGGATTACGCTATGGGCATAACTCCCGCATATGGAGTACATTAGTGAAGGAAGCCTCACACAATATCATGAGGGACCCTCTGGAGACCGTTGCCGGTGATCTGTTTATCCTGTAACCTTTACGGCAGTAAGGTGAAGGGCTTGCACACACACATAGGTGCTATCACAGAAGATTGGTCAGGCACCACCTTTTGATGTTTCACGGTTTTCCTTTTTGCAATTTGCACGGTGGGCGAGCCTTGGCTAGCACCCTTGAGAGGAGTCCTTCAATCCACTTCACTCATTCATTCCTCTGGATTCACCCACCTGAGCGGTGTTCCTTGTTCCTTCCCATCTCTGTGCCCAGCTGCCGCCAGCGCCATGTTCGGTTTTCGGGCTTCACGATCCACCAGGTAAGCCTGAAAACCTCCACAAAGAGGTGGTGGTGGGGGGAGGGCAACCCCTCCTGCTGCTTCTAAAAGTGACCCAGTAGTAAATTGGCCACTCAGACTACTTTTATGAGAAAGAGCGACTCCTGAGGAAAAAAATAATACCGGGGTTATGGCATCTAGCTGCAGCCAGGACCCCGGTATTAAACGTCAAAGTCATGACATATTTTCCCAGCCGGTCAGCAGAACATCCTCATATAGCGAGCCATCAGCCTACTTTTCGCTAAGCTGGTGGTTCCCAATCCCCCCCAATCCCAGCTGTCACTGACAGTGCCGGTGAACGCCGATGATTAGGAACCAATCAGAGCAGCTCCTGATCATGTGATCACTTGTTAGCTATGACAGAATAATCACATGCAGGCTGGAGCATTCAATGCAGAACACTTCCTAAGGGATTTGTCTGCCTGTTTAATACTGTAATCTGGATACAGTTGCAGTACTAAAAAAAGTGATAAAAGACATTTTCTTTTCTTTTGCATTTCTTAACATGTGTTCGTCTATAATAGAAAATAGGGAGCCGTTTATTTTTCCGCTAAAGCTCTGTGCCAATTGAAAAGCTTTTCGTGTTCCTAAAAATAATATCAAAATTATTCAAGTGCGCAAATTGGTCAAATTATCGTTCAACTGACCACCACATGTTGGTGCACTTCAGTCTGCCTCCCTTGGTGGCTCCGCCCCCTCACCCGTGCACCATCATTACCCTCCCAGCAGTGACTCAGCAGCTTGGTTTCCCTGCCCCTCCCCCCCACAGTTGCTTAACTCTCCTCTTTCCAAAAGTGACTTACCAACCTAATGTCCCTTCTCCCTACTACCAATCTATCCAAAACCTCTCCTCTGGAACTCCCGACCCCAATCTGTCCAAAACCTCTCCCATCCTCTGGAACTCCCTACCCCAATCTGTCCAAAAACTCTCTCATCATCTGGAACTCCCTACCTCAATCTGTCAAAAAACTTCTCCCATCCTCTGGAACTCACTACCCCAATCTGCCCAAAACCTCTCCCATCCTCTAGAACTCTCTTTCCCAATCTGTCCAAAACCTCTCCCATCCTCTAGAACTCTCTTCCCCAATATATCCAAGACCTCTCCCATTCTCTGGAACTCCCTATCCCAAGCTGTCAAGTGCCTCTTCCATCCTCTGGAACCCCCCTACCCCCAATCTGTCCAAAACCTCTCCCATCCTCTAGAACTCCCTACCCCAATCTATCCAAGACCTCTTCCATCCTCTGGAACTTCCTATCCCAAGCTGTTCAAAACCTCTCTCATCCTCTGGAAGTCCCTACCTCAATCTGTCAAAAAACTTCTCCCATCCTCTAGAACTCTCTTCCCCAATATATCCAAGACCTCTCCCATACTCTGGAACTCCCTACCCCAATCTGTCCAAAACCTCTCATATCCCCTGGAACTCCCTACCCCAATCTGTTCAAAACCTCTCCCATCCTGTGGAACTTCCTATCCCAATCTGTCCAAAGTCTCTTCCATCCTTTGAATGTCCCTATGTCAATCTGTCTGGCTATGTCCTCCTTTATTCAATCCTAAAACCTCTTCAGGGATGCCTATCCCACTCATAATTTCATTTTGATTTACCAAAATTATGGAACAGGAGGACCCACCTATCTATCCATTCACTCCATTCACTCTGTATCAATCTGAATAGGCAGTCTATCAGCTATAGCGTGGGCGGGTGGAAAGTGGTTAAAGCTGAACATCATGAGAATTCTCCTGGAATCTCGGTGTGCTTTGTGTATTTCCCCCAGATCTGTGCGGTGTGAGACTTCCTGTAATAAAGGCCGCCCACTGCTGCTCTCTCTCCTTGTGCAGGGGGACTGGTCTTGTCTCCACCCCCTCCTGTAGGTTTATATAGTAGGTGGAGCCTGCTAGGCCCCTCCCACAGCTCTGCTCTCTCTCTCTCTCCTTTTACAGGGGGACTGGTATTGTCTCCGCCCCCTCCTGTATTTTTCTGTAGTGGGTGGAGCCTGCTGGGTCCCCTCCCACAGCTCTGCTCTCTTCACAGGCTCAGTGATGATTTTTTTTTATAAGGTAATATCTGGGTTTATAAAGACATTTGGGGCACACAGTGGATTTCTATCCCTGACTGATGAGGAATAGATTGAAATGAAAGTTTGTATGAGCGGAGTTCTGCTTTAATCACAATGACATTGTTACCATTTATTGATGTTCTTCATTGTAACTTTGTAATGCCGGAATTGGAAAATAAAACGATACAAAACATAATGACACGCCCTCTACCGGGGCAGATGAGGTCCCGAATCCAGCATGTGCGGTCCAATAGGATTCCTGTGCCGGGGTGACCCAGGGCAATACATATCAGGAGGCTACAAATAATATCACACAATATTATATATATGTATATGATTCTATCTCCCATCTATGAAATCCGGGGACAGGGATTGGTGGGGCGAGTGCTCTGTCTCCCTCTGGTATCACACTATTCTATATATATCACATCATTCTATGTATATATCACACTATTCCATATATATCATACCATTATTTATATATATATAAAAGATTCTATAAGATCCTATATATATATAAGATTCTATCTCCTATCTATGAAATCCGGGGACAGGGATTGGTGGGGTGAGCGCTCTGTCTCCCTCTGGTGTCAGTCTCCGGGTAGTGCACTGTCTCGCTGTTATTTGTTCTCTGACGTCATCGTTACGCGCCGGAAGTCCACCGCACGTGGTACACATGGAGGCTCTGGGGTCTCTGGCGGCGGAGCTGCACCGGGTGGAGGCGCTGAAATTCGGGCGCTTCCAGCTGAAGAGCGGCATCTTCTCCCCGGTGTACTTCGACCTGAGAGTCATCGTGTCCCACCCGACCCTCCTCACCCAGGTCCGGGGAAGGAGGACATAGGAGGGGTATACAGAGAGGGGGGGTGGGGTGTGAGACGAGGTATACGGAGGGGGGGGGATGTAGGAGGGGTATACGGAGGGGGGGGGGGATGTAGGAGGGGTATACGGAGGGGGGGGGATGTAGGAGGGGTATACGGAGGGGGGGAGGGGGATGTAGGAGAGGTATACGGAGGGGGATGTAGGAGAGGTATACGGAGGAGGGGGGGGATGTAGGAGAGGTATACGGAGGAGGGGGGGATGTAGGAGAGGTATACGGAGGAGGGGGGGATGTAGGAGAGGTATACGGAGGAGGGGGGGATGTAGGAGAGGTATACGGAGGAGGGGGGGATGTAGGAGAGGTATACGGAGGAGGGGGGGATGTAGGAGAGGTATACGGAGGAGGGGGGGATGTAGGAGAGGTATACGGAGGGGGGGGATGTAGGAGAGGTATACGGAGGGGGGGGGATGTAGGAGAGGTATACGGAGGGGGGGATGTAGGAGAGGTATACGGAGGAGGGGGGTGTAGGAGAGGTATACGGAGGAGGGGGGGTGTAGGAGAGGTATACGGAGGAGGGGGGGTGTAGGAGGTATACGGAGGAAGGGGGGGTGTAGGAGAGGTATACGGAGGAGGGGGGGTGTAGGAGAGGTATACGGAGGAGGGGGGGTGTAGGAGAGGTATACGGAGGAGGGGGGGGTGTAGGAGAGGTATACGGAGGAGGGGGGGTGTAGGAGAGGTATACGGAGGAGGGGGGGTGTAGGAGAGGTATACGGAGGAGGGGGGGTGTAGGAGAGGTATACGGAGGAGGGGGGGTGTAGGAGAGGTATACGGAGGAGGGGGGGTGTAGGAGAGGTATACGGAGGAGGGGGGGTGTAGGAGAGGTATACGGAGGAGGGGGGGTGTAGGAGAGGTATACGGAGGAGGGGGGTGTAGGAGAGGTATACGGAGGAGGGGGGTGTAGGAGAGGTATACGGAGGAGGGGGGGTGTAGGAGAGGTATACGGAGGAGGGGGGGTGTAGGAGAGGTATACGGAGGAGGGGGGGTGTAGGAGAGGTATACGGAGGAGGGGGGGTGTAGGAGAGGTATACGGAGGAGGGGGGGTGTAGGAGAGGTATACGGAGGAGGGGGGGTGTAGGAGAGGTATACGGAGGAGGGGGGGTGTAGGAGAGGTATACGGAGGAGGGGGGGTGTAGGAGAGGTATACGGAGGAGGGGGGTGTAGGAGAGGTATACGGAGGGGGGGGATGTAGGAGAGGTATACGGAGGAGGGGGGGATGTAGGAGAGGTATACGGAGGAGGGGGGGATGTAGGAGAGGTATACGGAGGAGGGGGGGTGTAGGAGAGGTATACGGAGGGGGGGGATGTAGGAGAGGTATACGGAGGAGGGGGGGTGTAGGAGAGGTATACGGAGGAGGGGGGGTGTGGGAGAGGTATACGGAGGGGGGGCGTGGGAGAGGTATACGGAGGAAGGGGGGATGTAGGAGAGGTATACGGAGGAGGGGGGGTGTAGGAGAGGTATACGGAGGAGGGGGGATGTAGGAGAGGTATACGGAGGAGGGGGGGTGTAGGAGAGTTATACGGAGGAGGGGGGGTGTAGGAGAGTTATACGGAGGAGGGGGGGTGTAGGAGAGTTATACGGAGGAGGGGGGGTGTAGGAGAGTTATACGGAGGAGGGGGGGTGTAGGAGAGGTATACGGAGGAGGGGGGGTGTAGGAGAGGTATACGGAGGAGGGGGGGTGTAGGAGAGGTATACGGAGGGGGGGTAGGAGAGGTATACGGAGGGGGGGCGTAGGAGAGGTATACGGAGGGAGAGGTATACGGAGGGGGGGCGTAGGAGAGGTATACGGAGGGGGGGCGTAGGAGAGGTATACGGAGGGGGGGCGTAGGAGAGGTATACGGAGGGGGGGCATAGGAGAGGTATACGGAGGGGGGGGATGTAGGAGAGGTATACGGAGGAGGGGGGGTGTAGGAGAGGTATACGGAGGAGGGGGGGTGTAGGAGAGGTATACGGAGGGGGGGCGTAGGAGAGGTATACGGAGGGGGGGGGCGTAGGAGAGGTATACGGAGGGGGGGCGTGGGAGAGGTATACGGAGGAAGGGGGGATGTAGGAGAGGTATACGGAGGAGGGGGGGGTGTAGGAGAGGTATACGGAGGAGGGGGGATGTAGGAGAGGTATACGGAGGAAGGGGGGATGTAGGAGAGGTATACGGAGGAGGGGGGGGGTGTAGGAGAGGTATACGGAGGAGGGGGGATGTAGGAGAGGTATACGGAGGAGGGGGGGTGTAGGAGAGTTATACGGAGGAGGGGGGATGTAGGAGAGGTATACGGAGGGGGGGGCATAGGAGAGGTATACGGGGGGGGGATGTAGGAGAGGTATACGGAGGAGGGGGGGTGTAGGAGAGGTATACGGAGGAGGGGGGGTGTAGGAGAGGTATACGGAGGGGGGGCGTAGGAGAGGTATACGGAGGGGGGGCGTGGGAGAGGTATACGGAGGAAGGGGGGATGTAGGAGAGGTATACGGAGGAGGGGGGGTGTAGGAGAGGTATACGGAGGAGGGGGGATGTAGGAGAGGTATACGGAGGAGGGGGGGGTGTAGGAGAGTTATACGGAGGAGGGGGGGTGTAGGAGAGTTATACGGAGGAGGGGGGGTGTAGGAGAGTTATACGGAGGAGGGGGGGTGTAGGAGAGGTATACGGAGGAGGGGGGGTGTAGGAGAGGTATACGGAGGAGGGGGGGTGTAGGAGAGGTATACAGAGGGGGGGTAGGAGAGGTATACGGAGGGGGGGCGTAGGAGAGGTATACGGAGGGGGGGCGTAGGAGAGGTATACGGAGGGGGGGCGTAGGAGAGGTATACGGAGGGGGGGCGTAGGAGAGGTATACGGAGGGGGGGGGCATAGGAGAGGTATACGGAGGGGGGGGATGTAGGAGAGGTATACGGAGGAGGGGGGGTGTAGGAGAGGTATACGGAGGGGGGGCGTAGGAGAGGTATACGGAGGGGGGGGCGTAGGAGAGGTATACGGAGGGGGGGCGTGGGAGAGGTATACGGAGGAAGGGGGGATGTAGGAGAGGTATACGGAGGAGGGGGGGGTGTAGGAGAGGTATACGGAGGAGGGGGGATGTAGGAGAGGTATACGGAGGAAGGGGGGATGTAGGAGAGGTATACGGAGGAGGGGGGGGTGTAGGAGAGGTATACGGAGGAGGGGGGATGTAGGAGAGGTATACGGAGGAGGGGGGGTGTAGGAGAGTTATACGGAGGAGGGGGGATGTAGGAGAGGTATACGGAGGGGGGGGCATAGGAGAGGTATACGGGGGGGGGATGTAGGAGAGGTATACGGAGGAGGGGGGGTGTAGGAGAGGTATACGGAGGAGGGGGGGTGTAGGAGAGGTATACGGAGGGGGGGCGTAGGAGAGGTATACGGAGGGGGGGAGAGGTATACGGAGGAAGGGGGGATGTAGGAGAGGTATACGGAGGAGGGGGGATGTAGGAGAGGTATACGGAGGAGGGGGGGGTGTAGGAGAGTTATACGGAGGAGGGGGGGTGTAGGAGAGTTATACGGAGGAGGGGGGGTGTAGGAGAGTTATACGGAGGAGGGGGGGTGTAGGAGAGTTATACGGAGGAGGGGGGGTGTAGGAGAGGTATACGGAGGAGGGGGGGTGTAGGAGAGGTATACGGAGGAGGGGGGGTGTAGGAGAGGTATACGGAGGAGGGGGGGTGTAGGAGAGGTATACGGAGGGGGGGCGTAGGAGAGGTATACGGAGGGGGGGCGTAGGAGAGGTATATGGAGGGGGGGCGTAGGAGAGGTATACGGAGGGGGGGGCATAGGAGAGGTATACGGAGGAGGGGGGGGGGGGGCTAGGAGAGGTATAGAAATGCAATGCTCTATTCTGTGGATTTCTATCTCTCATACATCAAATAGTGCAGTTTTGCTGTTTTCATTCTGATTGGACAGTTTGATTGTCTCCTCCCCCAGGTGGCAGATCTTCTCTATCAGACCTCCCAGGATGGGGGTGTTCAGTACGGATCGGTATGTGGAGTGCCATACACCGCCCTGCCCCTCGCCTCCCTCATCTGTGCCAAACACGGAGTGCGCATGCTCATCCGCAGGAAGGAGGCCAAGGACTATGGTGAGCCGCTGTCATAGCCGGGAAGGGGGTTATATCTGTCCTTTGGGTGCTCCCCACCATGTACACTATTCACACATCATATTATATCCAGTCAGTCTGTAAACATTTTATATTGTGTGAATAAAACATCAGATAGAGAGAGAGAGAGAGAGAGATGGGGGGTGGTTGGGACTTTAAATGACATGCAAACAAGAACAAAATATAAGTATCTATTAGAATCATACCAGTACATATACATTGGGGTTTATTCACTAAAGGCAAATCCACTTTGCCCTACAAGATCACTTGGAAGTTCAGTCACTGTAGATCTGAGGGGAAGCTCTGCTGATTTCATCATCCAATCACGTACAAGCAAAAATGCTTTTTTATTTTCCTTACATGTCCCCCTCAGATCTACAGCGACTGAACTTCCAAGTGATCTTGTAGTGCAAAGTGGATTTGCCTTTCGTAAACAAACCCCCCAGTATCTCACATTTGTGTAAATCTTTTCTTCTATCTTTTCATGTGACAACACTGAAGAAATGACACTTGTCTACAATGTATAGTAGTGAGTGTACAGCTTGTATAACAGTGTAAATTTTCTGTCCCCTCAAAATAACTCAACACACAGCCATTAATGTCTAAACCACTGGCAACAAAAGTCAGTACACCCCTAAGTGAAAATGTCCAAATTGGACCCAATTAGCCATTTTCCCTCCCCGGTGTCATGTGACTCGTTAGTGTTACAAGTTCTCAGGTGTGAATGGGGAGCAGGTGTGTTAAATTTGCTGTTATCGCTCTCACTCTCTCATACTGATCACTGGAAGTTCAACATGGCACCTCATGGCAAAGAACTCTCTGAGAATCTGAAAAAAAGAATTGTTGCTCTACATAAAGATGGCCTAGGCTATAAGAAGATTGCCAAGACCCTGAAACTGAGCTGCAGCACGGTGGCCAAGACCATACAGCGGTATAACAGGACAGGTTCCCCTCAGAACAGGCCTCGCCATGGTCCACCAAAGAAGTTGAGGTCACGTGCTCAGCGTCATATCCAGAGGTTGTCTTTGGGAAATAGACGTATGAGTGCTGCCAGCATTGCTGCAGAGGTTGTAGGGGTGGGGGGTCAGCCTGTCAGTGCTCAGACCATACGCCGCACACTGCATCAAATTGGTCTGCATGGCTGTCATCCCAGAAGGAAGCCTCTTCTAAAAGATGATGTACAAGAAAGTCCACAAACAGTTTGCTGAAGACAAGCAGACTAAGGACATGGATTACTGGAACCATGTCCTGTGGTCTGATGAGACCAAGATAAACATATTTGGTTCAGATGGTGACAAGCGTGTGTGGGGGCAACCAGGTGAGGAGGACAAAGACAAGTGTGTCTTGTCTACAGTCAGGCATGGTGGTGGGAGTGTCATGGTCTGGGGCTGCATGAGTGCTGCCGGCACTGGGGGGCTACAGTTCATTGAGGGAACCATGAATGCTACACATGTACTGTGACATACTGAAGCAGAGCATGATCCCCTCCCTTCGGAGACTGGACCGCAGGGCAGTATTCCAACATGATAACCACCCCAAACACACCTCCAAGACCACCACTGCCTTGCTAAAGAAGCTGAGGGTAAAGGTGATGGACTGGCCAAGCATGTCTCCAGACCTAAACCCTATTGATCATCTGTGGGACATCCTCAAACGGAGGGTGGAGGAGCGCAAGGTCTCTAACATCCACCAGCTCTGTGATGTCATCATGGAGGAGGGGAAGAGGACTCCAGTGACAACCTGTGAAGCTCTGGTGACCTCCATGCCCAAGAGGGTTAAGGCAGTGCTGGAAAATAATGGAGGCCACACAAAATATTGACACTTTGGGCCCAATTTGGACATTTTCACTTAGGGGTGTACTGACTTTTGTTGCCAGCGGTTTAGACACTAATGGCTGTGTGTTGAGTTATTTTGAGGGGACAGCAAATTTACACTGTTATACAAGCTGTACACTCACTACTTTACATTGTAGCAAAGTGTCATTTCTTCAGTGTTGTCACATGAAAAGATAGAAGAAAAGATTTACAAAAATGTGAGGGGTGTACTTACTTATGTCAGATACTGT